>JAKXYG010000710.1:262500-337500 GCA_025895645.1 Cardicola forsteri | reverse complement strand
AAACTTTAAATTATATTAGTATAATAATTAATGTTATTTTTTACAATTTATTACTTATCTACATGATTTGATTGGAACTTAATGTCATGTTTGTTGAGAAATGCGATTAATATTCTGACTATTCTATCATGAAAGTAGTTTTAAATGCATTAATTAGTAAATCCCTGTTTTATTTTTATTTACAAATATTCGTATTATACTTTAAAAATGTAACCGTTCAATGCATTGCATATAAATATCTAATGAACTCAAATAGAATTGGAATTTGTTATTGAATTATCAATGTTGCATTATTTTCGAATAAATTTGTTCAACTTCAAGCAGATTAACTAGTGGTGCTTTAAATAAAACTTGGATTGTATAACATCCAATAAATGACTGCCAGTTTGCCGCAGTCTCTCCAATGTATGTGCTACAAGTGACGCTCCAAGTAACAGGCATAACAAAAAACCCACAAGTCACACAGGGTTGTAGTCTCTTATGTTGACCATACTTATCCAAAATTGTAACTAATCCAGAATCAAACAAAATTGAACTTTTAACAAGCCTATTAAAGTAGGAATCTTTAAACTACTTTGTACGTCCTACAGCATCATGTCTTATAATGACTCATTCAAAGTATACTAATTTTTAATTTCTTTTTCAACCACATGTTTACTGTATTGATTATATTTATATTTATTATTATATGACATTATATTTCATTTTGTTCTCATTATTTGTACTACTACTTTTTATATTTTTGTGTTATTTGTTTATTTATCTTTAATGAGATGCTAAGACTTAACGTAATAATAATAATAATAATAATAATAATAATAATAATAATGATAATGTACCGGTGTGGTATAGCGGCACAGCGCTTTACTCAAACCTGAGTAGACATAAGTTCAATCCCCACCACTGTAATCAAATTCTGGTTTGCGTTCGGCTTCGCTAAAATGTTTACTGCTGAAAACCTCTATCCAGTAAAACATTTAAAGTATTAAATATGAGAGAAATATTGGAATGCAAATAATTACAATTAAAAAGATTAGAGTAACAGCATCGCTTTACGTCTCAAATTAGTCTCAAGCCTGGATAAAGGAGGAGGGTTTGAGCGCATGATTAGCAACCTGACCTCTATACAAAATTACATAGCTACGGAAAAAATACAAGAGGACGTTATTCCGGCAAACAACGACAAACAAGTGATCGCACGTATCTGGATGACAAAGTGACACAGATGGCAGGATTGAGTGAAAGCGGAAAAAAAGCTCAATCTCCGATTTTTAGAATGTTCAATGCCAACAAGACTTTGTTGTTGTTGTTTTTTTTTCTGTAATTGTTGTCTTATTTCCCCATGCTTATTTTTAAAGCAGAAGAGTTTTGTATAATAATGTATAATAATAATATAATTCTAAATAAATAATCAATGTTGTTAACACTGAATTGTAAATTGTAAAATTAATTAACGTTTTGTAATACTTGTTTAAAGTTTGTGTACAATTTATTGAATAAGTAAATGTTTTGAATTAATTAATAGAACGTTGTTTTATGTAAATTATGCCAGGGGCTAACTAAAGTTCGTCAGGTGTGATACAATGCAATTAGCAAATGTCTGATAACAGAAAACACGTTTTGTGTTTTACAGGTGTTTCTGTCAATTATATTTTAATAAAACAACTTAACAATTCTTATACTTTGTAACTATCTGTTTATTGAATATAGACCTAAATTGTTTGCATGTGTTTTGCAATTTCAATTAATTAATACAAAATATAAGTAGTAAATTTATAATTTTATTTTATTTGTAAATAAAAAACACTTAACATGTAAACTTGATTTTAAAATGAAGTTAAGTAGAAATATCAATTAAAATAATATTAATGACTAAGTAATAAAACATTAAAATTGCTGATTTTAGATGATAAATTTACAAATAAATATTTAATATAAATGTATAAAATTAACAATTTCTAGGTAATGCACAATGCATTTTTTGTGCAAATCTAAATAGCTAACATTAAATAAAACATTGTGTAACAATCATTTGTAATTTAATAATAACAAACAATTTATAGTTTTAATATGAATAATAATAACAATCAACTGAAAAACTTATACAACAAAATAAATATAGAAAAACTTAATATAAAATTCTTTTACAACTTTATTATATTATCTACAGTAATATCTAAAAGTATTAAATTATTAACGTAAAGAAATTATTTATAAATTAAGCATTACCTCACAAGAAATACTAACATATTTCTTGACTGTTAGTGCAATAGATATTGAATTGATAATACAATCACAAATGCAGTAAAAGCAACTTGACATGTTGAATATAGTAACAAATAATAAAAACTATTACATTTTTCAATTAACATGTTTATTGCTTAACTTAATAAAGATAAATAATAAAATAATTTAGATTAACTAATTGTTATCACTATTGTTATTTATTTATTTATTTATTATTATTATTATTATTGTTATTATTATTGCCATCTTAAAAACGTTTGTCATTATCAGATGTACCAAAAAAATTTTGCACTATTAGCATTAGAAGAACATTTTAATTTAGGAAGTTATCAAGTTACGCAATAATTGTAAAATTAAATTAAAAAAAAGAAAGTATTTTTAAATAAACACGTGTTTTTGTTTTATAAATTTCTTAATTAATTAAATTATATAAAAATTAAGAAATAATAGTAGTAATGATAAAAATCAAAATAGCAAAAAGCGTAAAGTACCTGGGATAAAACTATTTTATATTCAAAAAAGTCATTTTAGGTCCATTTTAAATGTTTTGTAAAACAGTCAACAATGTTGTTTAACATGAAATGGGGGCAATTGGGATACATATTTGTTTCTCATAAAGTATAAATTGAATATTTTATAATATTTATTGGGCATTTCTGACCAAGTAAACGATATATTTTTAATTCTACAAAATAAATAAAATTGTCAAACAGAAGAACCCACATTGTCACCGTCATTCAACTCTGCACCATCACAAGTGAAAAATATGGCGTCTCAAGATCAAACAAGTGTTATAATAACACAGTCAACAACTACCTTTGACCTTGAAACAGATACACAAGTGCTATTCCAATCCCTACCCAGCTGTTTGGATTTACTCGAAAATTGCATTCAAGTAGCTTCGTGTGTGCGGGCGCTCAATCAGTTTCGCGCTGTATGCATTTTGCGTTCATGTGACAAACTGAAGTATGTGTGTTTCGCTGTTTGCTCGCTTGTTTGTTTGTTTCAACTTTAATAAATAAATAATTTATAATAGAAATAAGTCCACTGTAATTGGCCTTACGTTAAGATAAGGAAATAGAATATGTAGAATTCAAACTGTATAGTAATTTACCATTACTGAAGAAACAACCCAATACATCAATTGGTAAAAAAAATTACTAGTAATTGTACAATTTAAAAACACGAATTAGTTATTTGCTAGTTTTTTACAACAAATTCTTTTTATTATTTGACTGTTTTACTCGGTACATATTTTTTTAGCAAACAAACGCTTATCAAACCCAAAACAGTATTCGCATTTGGTGCGCAATAGAGCATTTTGCATTTCGATACCAGCATTTTATAAACTGACAGGGTTGTCGCGTGGTACAATTCTCAACTTGGACCTGGCTGGGCATGGATTCGAATGCCACCACCGGCACTAAACGCCGGCCTACATTTGCTTTTTCTAAAATGTCTACTGCTGAAAGATGCATTTTTCGTAAAACATTCAAAGTAGTAAAGCTAAATAAATAAAATAATTAAAGTATCTAAAATTTATAATAATAACAATTAATAAGAATTACTTATGTGTGAGTTACCTTTATTTTCTTGTGTGGTATTTAGTTCTTTAAAAATTTTTAAATGACTTAAATACAAAATGGAAACGGTGAATAAACACAATATAAAAATAACTGGCAATTATTTTTTTTCTTAATAAAGTTATAACTTTCATTTTTATTTTTCAATTAATATATGATGCCCCCCCCCTCATTTTTAACATTTCCATTTCTTTAAAAAGTTTACTATTTTTTATTTTGACAATAAAATTACAAATAATTAAGTGATTATTTTTCAAATTTATAAAAAAACATTTAAATACCTTTTTGTCATGCTAATTGTTCACTTATATTGGTAAATGTATATGTGGTAATTTAATCATAATTAATATTGCTAATGGTGTTCAATCAAATCATTCTGTACGTCAATCAAAACATTTTCAAGTAGGTATAAGTAAAAGGTAATTGTAAAAACAGTCTACATTAATTATGTACATAGGTAAAACAGCAAAATTGTTTGGCATACGTATAGGGGTGAGTAAACAAGCTGTCCACTATTTTTTAAATTTGTAAAGCAGTGGAATTAACATAGGCCCGCATTTGGTGTCGATAATGGGGATTAAACCCGTGCCCACCCAGATTTGAGTTAAGCGCTGTACTGATAGACTGCACCGGCCTCTATAGAAACCAAAATTGTTTCATGCAGTTGTACTAAAACATTGAAGATCTTGTCTGAGTTTTTTTTGTTTTTACATTTTTATTTTATGTTTGCTATTTTGAATGTTTTACGAGAAACATCTTTCAGCAGTGAACAATTAGCGAAGCCAAACGTGGGCCCACATTTTAGTGCCGGCGATGGGATTCGAACCCATGTCCACCGAGGTCCGAATTCGAGCGTTGTACCGCTATACCACTCCGTTATTGGAATTATACTTTTTTTTTTCTACAAATTACTGAAACGATAACGGTTTTTTTTTGCAGTATTTAAAAAGAGCCAAATTTATAAATATACAATTTAGCCCTTCTCTTTTTCTCAATGAGACTTAGAAACAACTATGGTAAATTTAACTCTATAGTAAAATAATTACAAAATACTTACATATAGAATGCATTAGAAAACGTTTGCGATTAAGTTTTCAAAATATTTGTTGTGCATTGACGTGTTGTTTATATTTTATTAAGTAGAAAATGATTATAATTAGATGATAAAAAAACATTTTGTAATTTTTTAAAAATAGAATATTATTTTTGAATAAACATTAACGATTATTTGGGGGGAGAAATTGACAAAAAACTTTAGAAAAAGGAATAATTTTTCTGCACATTTGGTAATGTGTATTTTAAAAAAAATATTTATAAAATTACTTTGTCCCTGCCTTTTAACTATTATCAGTCAGAAAATGGAAATAATTTATTCTTTTTTAACTTGTTTAACGATTTATTTTGGCGAGAAAAACGAGAAAGGGTTATTCCAATAAATTGAAGTATAAAGGTTAAATTATTATTCCCAAAAGAGAATTGAAAAAACAGCCAAACATAGTTCCATGTTTTTTCAAACATTATACGTGTTAGAAGTACATTAATAATTTATAAATCTACACTATGTTTATTTACATTTTATAAAACCGAATAAGAATTATTTTGTTAAACGTTTCAACAAATCCAGTAAACAAATTACTTGTATCCTTTAATTGTAATTTAAATATTGAAATTATCTAAATCAGGTTTTTCTAACAAATGCGATAATTGTTATATTAGTATTGTCAGATTTACTTGAATAATACATTTTGTAGGTTTTTAAGTTAGTCAAGAACACTGTACAGTTGTTTTATTCTTATTTGGAATCATCAACAGCGCATACCTTTCAAATTTTACACACAATATGAACTTGAACCCACGCCCTATCTGGTGTCAGGCCAGCTCCTTAAACCACTGAGCTACGGATGGATGACCTTCAACCTGTAAATTTATTATTCATAATGAATTTAATCAATTACCCAGTGTCCTCGAATGCTGCTACGTTACTACCGGTTTAGCAAGTGAGAGAACCCTTTTACTAGGACCTTACCATATAGGTCCTTGCATACTGCCAGGTTTAATAGCTTTTATGGCACGGTTCGGTTGTATTTATCAATGGATTTTTAAGGGATTATTTGTTTTTAGCAATGTTAAAAACCTAGTAAATTTATTATTCAAGTGAATCTAACAATACTAATATAACATTTCTAAACTTTGAGAAATTGAGACTTTAGAAGCATTACTCAAATCTTTAAAATTATTAGTATTCCAATAACTACCAATGTTTAAATTAAACGACAAAATAATCGTTTACTTTTAACAGATGATAAGCAATATTGCTCAAACAATAATGTTATACAATAGCATTTATTTGATTTAAGACTTTTACAGCAAACAATAAGTGTTTTTAGAATTGTTTAAGGCGCTGGCCTGACACCAGATAGGGCGTAGGTTCAAGTTAATGTGTGTGTGTGTAATACTTGAAAGGTATGCGCTGTTGATGATTCCAAATAAGGATGTAAAACAGCTGTACAGTGCTCCTGGTTGATTTAAAAACCTAGTAAATTTATTATTCAAGTGAATCAGACAATACTAATATAACTACTAATAAACAAATAATTCCTTAAAAATCCATTAATAAATGCGATCAATGTTTGAAGCAAAATTTTATTTGACATTCTAATTGTTTTCGTTTGTAATTGTCCATCGTTTTGTGTATGTGAAAAAACGTTTTACAATTTCATTTTAATAAAATAAACTATTATTAATGAATAATGCAAAAATTGCAGTTTACTTTAGTATTAAAAATATACTTCAAAGGCAATAATTTAAAAGAATTTTTAAATTGAAAAAAGACACGAATTTATTTAATTGTTATTTACATTTATTGATTGTTTACATTTTAATTGAAATTTCTTGTTGTGTTCTTGTAGGGGAAAAAAGCAGAACATTAATTATTTATATGTGGCTTTTGTTTTAACAAAAACATCTGTGTTTGACACAAAGTGAATATATAAAACATTTTGTAATTCTACTTTCCAATATTTATTTGTTCTTTAGAGATACATTGAAAGCTGTTTACAATTGAAAGCAATCAGATTAAGATATAAGATTAAATATGTTGTGTGACTAATATAAAGCAGGTAATTAATTATGTTGAACATTGCTTTAAATTCTAAGATTGCAGGTTTGCAATAAAACAAAACCAAACCCTTCAATTATATTTATTTACAACTATTGATTTGTTTGTTATAAATATGTTGCTGGTAGTAACATTGAGTTGTGCTATATTTCACTGTATCCGGTCCCAAGTCAGATTGGAAAAAGAGAAGGAGCAACATAATGCTAAAGAAACAACAGGAGAAGACCAGTCCATAAAACTATAAGAAATAGGTACAATGATCATGCCAGTAACACAATTAAATGCAAATGCTGAATAGAAGATCAGTTTTTGATATGCACAATCTTGGTTGTTAAAAATTCAAAGTACAATATTATAGAACATATTGTTGCCTTGTATTCTTTCAAGCACAAGGAACTATATGATTTATTTGTATTCTGTAAGCCAGAAATACAAGAGACATATTATCATTATTGCCACTAATATTATCTGAGTTATTTAGGCATATATTCTTCCAAGTTTCTATAATCCCATTAATTATTTTTTTAAATTTTTATTACATTGAATGCTTTTACAGAAAACGCATCTTTTAGCAATAGGCTTTTCATTAAATATGGGCAGGAATTTGATATCAGCGGTGGCAATTGAACCGATGCTTATCCAGGTACCCCTAGATAACCCCGTCACATTATCACATTATCAGGTGCACTTAATAGTATTCTAACATTAAATGTCAATTGCATTTATTATTATTATTGTTATTATTAAGCTTTAATATTTCACTAGAGATACATTCAGAGTAAAATACATTTCACCATCAATATAAAAAAATAACAACAAAATTTAAAAAAATGTACTAGTACAAATAATAGGAACAAAATGAAATAGAATGTCATATGTAAATTAAAATTCTTTAGTAATTCCTATCTAGTTCAAAAAATAAGCATTGCGACTTCCAATTTAGAAATTTGTTTAAACGAATAAATTGACGAACTTTGCGTGTACTTTTGTTGTTCTTCTGGTTGGAGGCATGAGAAAACCATGGCCGCTCTGTTTTATATGTTTTTTTTAATTGTGTTGGAGATACACGTTCATGTAGTTTTGTATTTAAAACGCATCATTTATGGTTTAAAGAGTGAAATGTTCATTATTAATTAATTCATTTTCTATATATATTTGTTAATTAAACAGAACTCAGTGTTTGGAAGCTTCAAGAATATTTTTTAAATTCAAAGCTCATTCACAATGCGAATGCACAAATGAACTGAATTTGGACAGATTTAGAAGATGTACAGATTATTCAAAAACGGTGATTAACAATAAATGTGTTGGTACGTAAAATATCTATTTTTTAAGCCACTTTCATTTCTTCGATTTTTATTGATTGTTTGATTGATTGATTAATATTTAGATCAAGCCTAATCAATTTTATGCTTGTTTTTAAATAATTTATAAAAATACACTTAAATATAAAGGTGATTATTTGAATTTATTTAATCAGAATGCGTTTACCCATTGTTCACAGTTTCTTGTAGGATAATAAAACACGTTGATTATATTAAGCACTAATACTTTTAAGACGTTTTGTTACTATTATGCATTTTAAATTAATGTAAGTGTTACTTTTTAACAAACTGGTTTTGAGACCACACAATATGAAAAAAATTAAATATGAAAAAATAATTTATCTTTTAAACTTTAACATAAACTTATTAAACCACCTACAAACTATTAATTAATTTTAAACAAAACCTAACAAACAGTAGTATATAAGTAGTATGTGATTTGCTATATAGAATATCAAAACTTGTGCTGTATGCCAAAGCTTATTTAAAGCGAATTTTTCTACTCTTTTAATGGCAATGATAATGCACAGCTTTGAAATAAGTAAAAAATTAGCATTAATTATATTTACTATTAATAATGAATTAACGAAGTGTGTGTAAATCGCACATAGCTCAGGAGATAAGATATCCAATTTGGAATCTGTTAAAATGCAGATTTATTTTTACTACTTTGAATTTTTTATGGGAAACATATTTTAGCATTAAACATTGGAGCGAAGCCAAACGTGGGCCCGCTTATTTAAATCTAAATTAGGCGCTGTACCTCGAGATCCCCTCGACATTTGGGTATTTGTGGGTACGCATTGCTAATAATTCTTAATAACAATAATAATAATAATAATAGTAAATAGCACTACAGTTCTCTTTTTCTGCTCAAATTAAGTAAATTTATTATTAACAATTTTACGGTTACATATATCAAAATTTTCAGCTTGACGAAATAATAAAATTCACTTGATTTGAATCAACCGAAAGTACTATACAAATGTTTTATTCTTGATCTAATATAAGAAAAATTGTAAAAAAAACATGTAATCGTAAACAAAAATATGAGTTAACCATGTAAAACATTAAAAACATTTATAAACGTTGCTTATTGTTATTATTGCCCTTTTTATCATTTACAAGCAATAAATTTCATTTTCTCTAATAAGCTGGGTACCAAAGTAACAAGAGTAACTGCGGAAATACGGGTTGGAGTCTTGCTACCCGCACCAAATGTAGGCTTTCATCCAATGTTTTGCTGAATATCTACTTGTCCGGGGTGGTCTAGCGATACAGCACTTGACTCGAGCCTAGGTTTTCGATCCCACCACGTTCATTGCTAAATGTCCTCTGCTAAAGGACGTTTCCTCTAAAACATTCAAACTAGTAAAAATTGATGTTAAATTATATATATATATATATATATATATATATAATTATATAATTATATAGAATTTCCGTAAAGCCATTAGGTAATCGCTAAAACAAAAAAAAATAATTTTAGGCTTTTGAATAGTTATTTTAATTTCAAATGGGGTTTAAAAGTAATGCATCCAAATGACCTACATGGAAATAGCAATTAAAAAGTTTTAACTACATGTATGTCAAACCTGTAATTACTAGTTTTTAATTAACTTTTTAAAAAAGCTTTTCTAGTGCAACAAAAGTTATTTTAAAATAAATCTATATCTATTTTGTTTCTTGTTTTGATTGAACTTTCGACAATTCTTTCAAGACGTTTGTATTACCGTCAACACCGACTCCACAATAAATTGATATAAACAATATTATTGTGTGCCGCATGTAGTTAGGAAACTGAAAGCAATTGAGTGTATTTCATTTCTGGCATAATTATTAGTATTCAATGTGGACCATTTGATTATTTGTCAAATAATGTATTTTTGTTGTCAAACATTTAGTCTAAATAAATAACGTTTAAAAAGATAAAAAATTTTAATTAAATTCAACTGAGTTATGTATACCAAATTAAAAATGTATATTTATTTTAATTAAATAAATTAATAAATTTTACTCAGATTTAAATAAGCATTATCAATACTAGTAACAGCAAAATGGTACATTAAATAACGTACTTCGAATCAGAAATCGTAAAGTTATTTAAACAGTATTATGGTGATCAAATATCATTTTTTTAATATTAATTTAAAAAAGTTGTAAATGTTTAAAAATTATTAAAAATTAAAAATTAAACATTTCTAAAAAAATTTTTTTTTTAACTTAATAAAATTGTATAAATTATTAATAATAATAATAATTATTATTATTTTTAATAATAATTACATAATAATAATAATAATAATGCATAATAATATATTATTATACTATTAACTGCAGTATGTTTCCAATGTAATATCATGCCCCTTCATGCATATCACAATGCACATAAATTTTGAATATCCGTTAATTTTTGAGTGTTGTAAACGGTGTAATTTAATTTAATTTTTTTGACCGATGTTTTATATTGATAATTGCATTGTATTTTATGATTGTACCTATTTTTGTGTGCTGAAAGCTACTTAATACTTTTAATGTTAATATTAGTATTATTATAAATATAATCCTGAGCGTGGAGATTCCATCAAGCTGTTTATTATTAGGTTCCTAAAGAATAACTGGTAATTGCTTTCTGCCGAAAAATAATTACTTTTCCGTTGTCTGTTCCTAAATTAATATTTGAATGCTTTTATTCTCTCTGTTATATGAAATAACGAATAATTAAATATTAAAATATCCGCAATTCAATATGTTATATACTCAATTAGAAGAAATTTTAATAAATAATAAAATATGCATACAATAAATAAATTAATTTAAATATTTTAAAAAAACGACAAATTTTAATTTTAAACGTAAACAACTTTGAAATAATACAAAGATTATAATTTATTTTTCATTTCTTTAAAACAAAAACCAATATAATTTAAAGATTATGCATAATAACGCAAATATTAATTTTGAAAAAATCCTGTGTATCTTTGTTGCTTTGTTACAACATAAAAAAAGATAATTGTTGTATTTATCATACTTATTATTCATATTTTAAATTTTGAAAATTCACAATAGTAAAAATAATAAAATGTAATTATAAAAGTGGAGAAAAAATCGATAAAAATAATCAATACGGATTAAATGTATGTTTGAAATTTTTTCCATAAGTAGTGTATTGATTTGTTCTATAATTAACTACTTTTATGTTAGTGATAATGATAAATATTATATTTTATACACAAAAGACGCTGTAGAATAACGTCAATTATGCTTGGTTTGTTAAATAAATTAAATTAATAATTATGTGCTTTTTTAATAAGCAATATATTTATTTGTTGTGTATTGTTATGATCAAACCTTTTCATTTTAAATAGCATAAAACAGCAAAATGTAATTATGCTTTAAATTTTTGAACTTTGAAATGTTCTAATTTTGGCATTTAGTCAACCTGGTTATTTAAAATTATTTTCTCACTTTTTCGCCTTAATTTGCTTTAATGGTGTCCTCTTGTTTAATTGATCGAAAATTTGAGCTTTCCACCTTTTATTTAACATAAAAAGCATTGTAGAATAAACATTAAATAGACAAATAAATTCAAGTTTGGCTGTTAAAGCAATGTACAGTCATGCCATATTGATTTTTCAATATCTTTTGTAATTATTTGTTTTTAATCTCACGTGACTTTTACTATTTTCTTTTTTCTATTCCAAAACCAATTTTTGCTTGTTTTTTAAACTATAACAATAAAACTCGACCAGGGACTCTTTTTTTCAACCTCATGGTTCAAAATGCAATCAAACTAATACCGAGAATAACTAATTATAAAAATTTAGTCAATTGGTAAAGTTACTACTGAAACTGATAAAAGCGTATATTCATTGTCCAAGTTGTCGAAACACCATGGCAACTGGTCTCAAGTTCGATTAATAAAGGAAAGATAAGCGTACGAGGTTAACAGCCTATCTTGTAAAAAATAATCTTACTATTCAAACCCTAAAAGGACGTTATTTAAGTAAACTACAGGTCTAGCGGTACAGCGCTCGAATTCGGACCTCGGTGGACATGGGTTCGAATCCCACTACCAGCCCACTGAGATGCGGGCCTGCGTTCGGCTTCGCATGAAATGTCCACTGCTAAAAGATGTTTCTTGTAAAACATTCAAAGTAATAAACATAAAATTAAAAAATAAAAATAAAAATGATAAAGCCAACTAAAATTCAGGAAATGATCCTCTTTTAACATACAATATGTTTAATATCAAAAACGTACAGTTTCCTGCTGCTCCATGCTATTTTGGAAAACAAAAAATGTTTTGGTAGAAATAAACTGGAAATGTGCTTTTGTTTCAAACATTTTGGTTAAAAATTGGCATTTTTGAGGTATTACAAACTTTAATTTTTTTTAAATGATAAAATATGTATATAACTTTTTATTAGATCATTATTCTTAATCAAAAAAGTAATTTATTTTTATTTATAGTCTACATATATTTTATATACAAATAATGTATTTATATTCTAAATATTATTCACATTTTTTAATTTAAAATTTGTATAAAATCAGATAATTATTTTTGAATAGAAAATATAAATTGTAATTACAGTATTGTTTGATGGGACAAAGCTATTTTTATGATTAAAAAATTAAAAGAATTTTATACAGCAAAAAGAATGTTTTTTTAGTAAAATATAAAAACTTAAAAAAAATTACAACAATTGATTAAAATTTTATAAAATTTAAATAAATAATTGTCAAACATTTAAATAACATAAAATTTTACTATTATTGTTTTTGATGCAATTATACTTTGTAAATAATGTGTATTTTTATATTCATTGATTTCTAAAACGATTGAATAAAGGTAAAAATGTTTGCTTTCATCCATATGAAATAATTCTTACAAAAAATTCTTTCTAACTAGTCTTTGTTATAATACTGCTGTTACATTTACTGTCATTAATTATTTCGTTTTATTTTGTTTTTACTACTAAACTGTTTAACAAAAACATGGTCCGCATTTAGTGGCGGTAGTGAGTTTCGAATTATTATTCACTTAATTGCAGGTCTAATGCTTTAACTATAGTTGTCACTTTAACACTGTTGTATTTTGAATTGATCCGCATACCTTGTGTTTTTTTGGGGGTACTTTTGCAGAGAACAGACTCGTTATTTTTACGTTTTAACGTTTTTAGTAAAAACGTAAAATCAGTTAGAAAACATTAACTCTACCAACACTGGTTGCAAGTTCGCTTGAAAAAAGTGGAACTTTTGAGCGAAAAATTAGCCATTTGGCCAAAATTAATGTTGCTAAAGAAAACATACCAAGAGGACACCATTTCATTGAACTACGGTAATTACCAGGTCCAAGTCGAGCGCGGTACCGCTAGACAACCTAATCTTTTCTAAAAATGTTCACATGTTAGAAAAATAATTTTTGTCAACTATTCAAGTAACAGAAATAAATAAACACATTAATTCAATTTAATCGAAAGCTTTTTTCTACATTTTTGTCAAGAATTGTCTCTTTTAAACGAAGAACACGGGCGTATGGAAGCATCGATCAATGAAACTGATTCAACGTCGCAAAGTCCCCAAGTTGACCGCAATGTGGAACACAAGCAAACGTTGTCGCAGCCCCAAACAATATCGGCAAATTACTTGTTTTTGTTCAACAATTTTGAAAATTTAAGTTTAGAACCGGACAAGCATGATAATAAAGAACCAAATTTTGTTTATACAAGGCTGACTCAACCAAATCCTTTTGTTTATACTAGTAAGTTGGAATAGTAACTATTTTTACCGATAACATATGTAGATAAATTAAAAATTAATTGCTGGCTGCAGTTTATTAAAATTTATCTCTTTACTATAAGGTGTTGATACATAGATAAAGCGTTAATTTAAACACTGATAAATATGAAATCGTGCTCAATATAATATTTTTTAATGTTTACAGTTACAATGTATATTTCTTATTATTCATTGTATAATTGTGAAATTTTGCGAAGTAATTACTGATTATGTTATTTTTTGTCATTCCAATATCCATATTTTGTATTAAAATTAAGTTTAACCGAAGGGGTTGAACACAAAGATGACAATGATGTTAGTGTAGTAGTCAACGGAATTATCATCAATATTTACACAACGTCACATAAAAAAACTAACAATAAAAACACATTATAAAAGATATTTCCCGTGAAACATTCAAAGTAGCAAACATAAAATTAAAATAAATAAAATTATTATTATTATTATTATTATTTATTTATTTTAAATTATAAAAGCCATTTAACAAATATAAAGTAATGAATTTAATTTATATTCTATAAACTGAGCAGATAATTTTGTTTTAAATCTTCAAGTTTTTATTTATTATGTTTTTGATGTAAAGCAACTTCAGTAATTTATGTTCCAAACTAATATCCTTTAAATGTTTTCAATAATGGATAGTATTGTCAATTTGAAAACCAAATCAAACGTCTATATTGTATACAATTATTGCGTAATAATGTTTAAAAATGATTAAAATGATATGTGTTCAAATAATTAAATTATTTAAAAATTAAAATTAATCCACAATTTTATTTCAAATAAAATAGATGGAAAAAATTAAATTGATATTTAAAAAATGAAATACAAGTGTACTATTTTTTTATTTGAATACAGTTAAGCCTAAATATAACCATTTTTTCTAATGAATCTGTTTTTTTATATTAATTATATATATTGAAGTTATAATAATTATAATTTTTACATAGATTATATATATTTATATATAGAGAGAGTTTTTAGTGTTTAAATAATTTGTGGAAGCTTGCCAAAGCCTATATTTAGTGCTAGCAATAAAACTCTTGCCCACGCTTATCCACTTTTAAATCTAACGCTTTAACAATTCCTCCTATTTCTGCACAGTTGAAGCAATTACTATAAAAATACCTTCATTTTTTAGTATTTTATAACATCAGTTGCAAACGTTATTGTGTTTAAAAAAAAGCAATATATAAGAATTGTAAGATTTACTAAATAATAAATCCAGTTAAACCATGCCAATCAGGAGCACGTTTTATTTCTGTTTAGAATTATCAGTAGTGCATTCACTTTACATTTCACGCAAACTTGAACGTACGCCCCACTGGTTCCAGACTGTAGCCACGGATAGTCGAAATAGGCTCTGTACATTTATTATTTACAACTAATCTGATTAAGGCTAATTGCCCAGTTTTTTCGAACGCTGTACTTGACTATCGCTACATAGCAAATAAATAATCTCGTTTACATAGGTTTCTCTTATGTACATCTTGGCATGCCACACGGATTTAAAATAAATAGTTTGTCAGTAATATGTTAAAACGTTTTTAAAGTTACATTAAAAGAGATTCTTAGGAAACTATTAGGTAATTTAAATAATGTCTAAAGCACAATTACATATATATTATACAAAACCCTTTTGCTTTAAAAAGAAGTATGGGAAATAAGACATCAATTACAGCAAAACGACAACAAAGTCTCGTTGGCATTGAAGATTCTGCAAATCAAAGATTGAGCTTTCTTTTGGCTTTTATTCAACCCTGTCGTATGTGTAACTTTGTCATCCAGATATGTGCGATTTCTTCTTTGCTATTGTTTGCCGCAATGGCATCCTCTTGTATTGTTTCCGTAGCAGTATAATTATTTACAGAGGCCAGGTTGCTAACCTTGTACTCATACCATCCTCTATTATCCAGGCTTGAGACTGGCTAGATTGAATCATTTCTGATCCAAACTAGGCGGAGTTCTAAAGTACAATATAATAACTTTTTGACAGAATTAAATCATTTCAGTTAATAAATGTAATTTAAAATAAACCAATTAATGAATTAATTCAAAGACAAAATTTCCAAGCTTGTTGAAGTGAATTTAATTTTGTTGGGCATACTATTTAACATTAATAAATATTAAAAATTAATTAATTTTTAATGATACCAAGCGTAAAATCTAAATTAATATTTACATTAATGCATCAAAAATTAAATAGAACAATTAATTATTAAATTTAACAAAAAATACTCTAATTTATAATCATTTTTTATTTATGGAGTAAGTTAATTGCATATTGTTTTTATAAAATCAAAAATATTATGTATTACTTCTAATTTTTTTTAATTTTAAATGTAACAAAACATTTTTTATAATATCTGTCAGATTTACGTTTTGAAATAAAAGCGTTTGTAATCCTCTGTCCAATTGTCCTAAATAAATTCCACAAGTAGCACCAAATACAACACATCTTATTCAGTCTTGTTATATATTTCTAATCCATTGTTTATTCAAATTCTAGTAAGTTCCAAACCTGGATGCTTTAAGGATAAGGTTAGCTGGCTTCTGTAAAAAAAACTTTATATTGCTACAAATACTGTATTACGATAAAAAAATGGCATAAAAGTGATATTACTACTCAGATGATAGGATTAAGTGAAAGTCGAAAGGAAGATCAATCTTCAATTAGACGAAGAAAATTACGTGGTCAAATTTTACGTTTACCGTCCAAACAAAACCAGCAAAAACGGTGTTGATAACTGTAAAAAAGGTTAGTAAACGACACAAAACTAGGCTATAAACCATTTGGAAAGATCTAATTCAAGTGTATGTCTCTTGGGATCAAACCAATAGTCGAACACATGAAATCAATATGTGACCCCATGCTCTTTTTAAGTTCTAAAGCTTTGTTGTTGTTTTTGCTGTTACTGTTATCTTGTTTTCCCATGTTTATTTTAAAGCAAAATAATAATCATTATTATTTATCCAATTGCTTACTATACTACTTACAACTATTGTCAGATACTACTAGCAAAGAACTAAATTGCTATCCCATATTTGAACAATGCTTTCGCAATCCCAGTTGTCTTGATCACTATTTAAACATCAAATCCAAGTGTCGACCACTGAATGCAAATAGGACGACGTGCTGGAATACAGCTGAGTGCGTACAAGCTATCCAATCGTATTATATGCAGACAGATGCCCTGGTCCACAAGGCACTTATGTGTCAATGTCCTCCGGTCCAGTCACGTGACGCCGACTGTGATCAAGTTAAAAACGTTTTCCGCCCCGAATGTGTTCAAAATGGCAACGTTTTCCAGTTAAATTGTTTTGAAAAATGGATACATTGTCAGAATGATCCTGTATGCAGGTCGGTTTTATATTATTTATTTTTTTTATGGTCTGAATATGTTCAGTTATTGCAACGTATTTGTAAGACGTAAAACCTAAAAGTAAAAATAAATGAACTAAACAAAAGATAAAATGTATTAAACGTTATTTCAGGATACAACAAAATGTTTAAATTATATATTTTTTATTTTAAATATTTGTATCACATGAACCACGTTTATGTTTAATATTTTATTTATTTCATTTTGCGTGATGACGTCATCACCTTTCCGTTGTTTTCCATATTATATGGCATATTTAGCAATCGACTTCGATGGCTTGATAAGTGTAACTAGCGTAGAAGAATGACGAATTTTATTGGCTTGTAGAGGGTATCATGTTGACATCACCACTGGTCGCAAAAATTAATAAAACCGCTTAATTTATTTTTATAAAGTCTTCATTCTTAATGATGGTGATATTCCTGACTGTTCCTCCTCCACGTGGTGCATTTTAGAGTAAGTCCCTATCTGCACCTAAACTAATAGCAACAATGACAAAGTGCACATCGGTATAACTGGGCTCTTGTTATAGTGGGTAGGTGCAAGCATTCAGCCAGGGTACTTAAAAGGTGTCTTAGGTTATCCGTATACCTTATGTAACATTTAGGTTAAAAGTCAAGTGACCTCGTCAATTTTTGGAAACACTAGCGCCGTCAGAAGGATGTCGTCTATTAACTAAAAAACTTTGTTATACTTTTACGTTTGTTACGCTTATCAAGCAGTCAAGGTCGATTGTTTTATGTGCCGTATAAAGATAGAAATAATAAAAAGTTGATTACGTCACCAACAAAAATGAATGAATACAATAAGGGTTGAACATATTAATACAATTTTGTTTTGCATTATATATGCTCTGGCAAATTTTATGTTAGTTTTACGAAGATTAGATCAATGGACTGTGTAATTATATTTTGTCAAAAACTAGCAAGAAGTTGATTTATTATCAATACAAAAAATGACTAATATTTATAAATCGTTGTTCAGACTTA
Organism: Cardicola forsteri; assembly: GCA_025895645.1. Taxonomy (NCBI): domain Eukaryota; kingdom Metazoa; phylum Platyhelminthes; class Trematoda; order Strigeidida; family Aporocotylidae; genus Cardicola; species Cardicola forsteri. The sequence continues at coordinate 319,050 of JAKXYG010000710.1, read as the reverse complement.
ATCTAAAAATCCATTGTGTTTTAAGTTTTTTAAGAAAAAAAACAATAGTTACTACAAAAAACGTTTGTAGAAAATAAGTAATATTTTATTGTTGAAATTTAGAAAAAAACAGTTTTGTTTTTTTCAATAAAGGACTTCTCATTTACTCGATTACAATTAGACAATATTTAGTTCAAATAGAAATGTAAATCATCGAGTGACATTTGATAAACTAGTTTGCATTGCACGCATAGTGGGCTTGTACAAAATGACCGGTTTGATTTTGCATTGATACAAAAAAATAAACGCAAAAATAATCGTATATTTATCAAACAAGACAAGACACAATTGAGAGAAAGGATTAATGGAAATATTCATTTTAACTTAACCTCATTTAGTCTGAAATATACGTTTGTGTCCTAAAGGGGCATTGTAAAAAGATTGAAAGTTGAAAATATACAGCCTGACCTTAATTTTGAAACAACCGCTCCCTTTTTTATCATAAACTTATTATATACTCATTCACATGTCAATGCTTTTGAGGACGTTATATTGATGAGACACAGGTAGGCAAGCCTGATGAGTTTAGAATAAAAACCCAATTTATGCGTGTGTGTGTGTATATATACAGTTTATAGTGAAGTGTAAATTAAATAAAATACCGTTTATTATTTAGTAAGGTAGGTGTAGGTATATTTCAAAAATAAAAAATAACTAAATTAGAGTTATTGTATTTTTGTTGCAATATTTTATCTTATTTCTTTTTTTAAAAATTAGTTTATAATTAATTTAAAAAGATTTGAAAGTAAATGTCGGCAAATAATTTCCAATTGTATTTTTCTTTCGTCTCATTTGGCAAACAATTCAGTTTTAAACTTTGCAATTTAAACAGGAAATTAAGAAAATGAAACGTTTTTTAAATTGTTAATAAAGCATATATATTTAAAAATTTGTATATATATATATATATATATATATATATATATATATATGTATATATATATATATATAATTTATTATTATGAAACCTGTTTACTCCAAAAAGCATAAAACAACAAATTTTTTTACATCGAATTGTATTATCCAGTTTTGGCATTACAGCTCTTGTACATTAACAAATTTAGCTCCTAACCAATTTTTATTCAACATCAATTGTTTTTTATTTTATTTTAAATTTTTTTTACTGCTTTGAATCTTTTACAATAAGCATCTTCTGGCAGTGGACATTTTAACAATACCGAACGTGGACTCGCATTTTAGTGACAGTGGTATGATTTAAGCCCATGACTGCACACGGTTATTATTACAAATTCCCCTTGCTTTAAAATTAATATGGGGCAATAAAATAGCAATAACAATAACAAAATTTCATAATTAAAAAAGATATTGGGTAACAAAATGATTCCATGTATTTGAAAATTTTGCCAATGTATTTGTTTGATCGCATGGGACATTTATTTCAACTAAATCTTTCCTCATAGTTCTTAGCTAAGTGTACTGTGATCTGTTCCAATCTTTCTTTTTCCATCATCATACCCATTTTTGTTAGTTTTTCGAGCAATCAATTTGTTCAAGTTATTTTCTTTGTCTAATTGAAGATTGATCTACCTTTCGGCTTCTACTCAACCCAATCATCTGATTGGTGCTATCATTTTTGCCCGTGTTTGCCGGAACGATTTCTTTTTTATTGTTTTGTAGCAATATAGTTTTTTACACAGGACAGGTTGCTAACTCAGTGCTCAAAGCACCCTCCTTTATCCAGGCTTGGGACTGGCTATATATGTTCAATTTGTTATCTCCTTCAGGCACAGCTACCAAACAGGCATACATACGGTCATACATAATAAACAGTACGAAAATTAACGCCATTTTGTTTTTATTGACTTATTGTAATGAATATTAACTGACAGTAATTTATCATCAAATTATGTAAATAATTTAAATTATGTCTAATGCTTATTTTAACACAATTTCGTTATATCAACTTAATTATAAAATAAACATGTTTCATTTATCATTTTCCAATAAACAATATTTCAAAATGCACAAAAACCTTGTTTATTTATTCAAAAAATTTAGCTTTTGTTAACGTTTGCCTAACATTAATGACTTTACAACACCAATGATTGAAATAATTTTTATACAAATACCCTCAAATGTCATTTATGTTTTTATTTTTAAAAACATGAAATAAAAGTAGTCACAAACACTCATTATAAATCTTGTACAAAACAAATTAAGTATTTTTAATAATAGTAATAATAATAATAATAATTTGTTAAAAAAAACAGCTGATTTTATAAAAGGATAAACGCTGCAGTTGAAAAATGTGTTTTTGTAGAAAAAAGCAAATGTCAGGGCAAACAACAAAATCGTTTTTTAATGTGGAATAAACGGATAAAATTTAACAATAAATTAATAATAATGCGGGCGTTTATAGAAAATCAGATAAACGCGAAATAAAACAATGTCTATTTTATGTAGACAATACGAGTTTTTCAATGTACATGATTAAAATTACCATATTATTTTATTTATTCAACAAAATAAAAATTTATTTTTATTTTCTACTTTTAACTTAAATGTTCCTGCTATTAAATTTTATGCAATAAATAACTTTTTCTTGTTACTGGTTATATTACTTAAAAATCACTTATCGCCGGTACAAAATGCATCACAAAATATGTCGTTTCACGTATTTCGTGCTTTACGGAAAATACTTATCGACAAAATAATAATTAATACGATCTGCATCTACTGACCGTAGTGCAGGTCCAACGCCAGATCATCTAGCTTTGGGTCTACTTTTCTAGTTACATCTGCCACCACGTAATAGTAATAATAATAATAATAATAATAATAATAACAATGATAATAACAATAATAATAATTATTATTGTTGTATGAATAAAAATAGTAATAATAATGTTAATAATAATGATAGTAACAGTAATGATAATGTGATATTAGCAATAATAATAATTATCATAATAATAATTATTATTATAGCAATAATGATAATAATAATAATAATATTAATAATAACGTGATATTAACACGAGTAACAATAATAATAATAATAATAATAATAATAATAATAATGTGATATTAACAATAATAATAATTATTAATATTATTTTATAGTAATAATAATGATAATAGTAATAGTAATGATAATAATAATAATGATAATAGTAATAGTAAAAATAAGAATAAGAATAATGATAATAACATGTTATGTTAACATTAGTAATAATAATAATAATAACATGTAATTTTAACGATAGGAGTAATGATAACAATTTGCTTATTCCAGGACCAACTATGACCTCCTCGTGTCCGATTGTCAATCAAACCAAAATCGGCTGTGCGTGACGAATCGCCAAACATGTCTTAATGCTTACCGCATTTTGTGGAATCAGTCGTGGGCTGGAGGCTGCAGTTGCGACTTGCAGAATCAACTGTCAACCGCGATTGGTTATTCGAAAAAATATGCCCTTCCTGGATGTATCGAATTTAAGCGCATTTTGACCAAGCCCCCATGTTTAAGTAAGTCCCTTCGGCACTCATTTTGAATATAAGTAGTTATAAAGCGGAGTAAAAATGCATAATAATTTAACGGTACGTCGTTTGACTGAAATCTGGTTAAGTTTAAGTTTGACCTGGCCACCGTTTGGTTTCACTAAAATGTCAACTGTAGATTACTAATACGACAGTCAATTAATCAACTAATTGTACAAACACCATTTATTGTTTTGTTTTTGCTAAAAGAAACATTTTTTTTGTAAAACATTCGAGCTCAGTAAACACTAATTAAATTAACATGTATTGTTAACTTAAATAGTGAGCAGTAATGTTTAAAACAAATTATAATTTAATTGATTTATGAGAGGTGTTCTAAACGGTGTTTAATTGTTGTTTTTTCTTGGTTAACTAAATCAGTTCATTAATCGCACCTATAATCTTATTTCAGTAAGTACAAATTGCACTCAATTTGTTTGTTATTAATTCGTTTATATTTGCTTAAACACAATCATTGTAAAAAATTAAAAATATAGTCAAAAAATATTACATTTTTTATTATCAAATGCATTAATTAAACTTTATTACTAAAAAAAATTGTTTAATAAAATTAATGAATTTTTAGTTTAAATAATAGACAATTTTTTTATACCATTTTTACTTTTATTGCATATAAATTAACTATAAATTAGGCTTTTTTATATCGCATATATCCAAATTAATTTATTCATAATTTTTAAGCAATGCACAGTAAAGAAATGATGTGTGTGTGTGTGTGATGTTTAAATGAACATGAAATGATAAGCAAAAATTGGCTTTATCAAAATATTACAATAACGTTTGGAAAAGAAAATGTTCTTCAACAATTGTAATAAGTACAAGTGTAAATGCAATTTTAAACATTTTTTATTGTATGCACGGCATTGTTATTCTATATTTTTATAATTCTGTAAAACATTATGTACAAAAGTTAATACAATTTACACATAATTTACAATTATTTAAACGTGCATGTATTACGTAATATAATGCCATTGATAGTAAAAATCGAAGAAAAATATTATTAAATGCTGTTTAATGTACATTTATTTTAATTCGGTTTTCTAATATAAAAATGACAAAACTGTAAACAATTTTATATTAAGGATTGAAAATTGAAAATGCAATTTAAAAATTGCGTTTAACGGCAATTCATAAATTTTTTTTTTTAATATTTAATTAGATTAACACGTTTTTTATGTGATTCAATTTCACGTATCCTAAAATTATATATATATATATATATATATATATAATGATTCGTATTATTTTTTGTTTGTACAAACTCTTTTAAATGTTAACCACAATTTTAAAATTAAAAAATACTAATTTTACGGTGTTAATTTTGAAAATAACATATTTGTGGTTGTTATTAAACTTTTAGCTATATATATATATATACTATTTTATAAATATTTAAAAGCTACAACTTGCTGACAATTTAAACTCAATATAACGCTTCATTTGAACACATTTTGTTAAGTATAAAAAAGTGTTATTCCAGTAAATACCACCCAAATAAATATAATTATTTATTTTTTCAATAAAAAGATAATTATTTAAACTATTTAATTTTTTTTCAACTGCTTATATTCATTTGTTTCATTTTATCTTTATTATTTTGATAGATTCAAAGAATAAACGAGGTCGCCTAACATTTCCCCAATACGGATCAAATGAACAAAGAAGTTAGTTTGTAATTTTAATGATTCTATTTACAACCTGCAAGGTTTAACGTTGTTTAATGTATGTATGTTTGAATGCCAATATTTACAAAAATCTAATTAATGCGTTTATATGGTCTAACTGTCTAATAATGGTAATATTCCCAATTGCCTCCTCAACGTGGTGTATTTTGGATAAGGTTCACCTAACCACTTTTACTAACAGCAGAAAACAAATATACAGTGGTATAACTGAACTTCTGCCTTGACGAATAGGTTAGAGCATACACTCGGGGTACTTAAAAGTTATCATAAGGTATATGTATAACGGTTGGACTAAGAGAAATAACCCCGACAAATCATTGAGTGGTTTTGTAAATTAATGTAAACAGTAGCGCTGTTACAAAGATTGTATCTATTAGTGAAAAACTCTATTATTATCCTGCATCTGTTATGCTTATAAGGCCATCGGAGTTGATTGTACAAATATACAAATAATTAACAGTTAATTACGTCACAATAAAAAATATTCTTGACTGTTTGTTATCCACGTAGAGTAAAAACAGCAAGGTACGAATGCACAGCAACATAACTGGGTAGATGCAAACATACATACTTTAAAGGTATCTTATGGTATACGTATACCATATGCAGCCGTTGTGCTAAGGGAGATAATTTTGACAAAAAATTAGGCTACTTTGTTAATCTTCGCGAACAGTAACGACGTTACAAGAAAGCCGTCTATCAGCCAAGAAGCTTTGTTATTAAACCATTTGAAGTTAATCGTTTATATGCCGTAAAAACATCAAACAACATGTAAGCGTTTCCAAATATTTGAGCGGTTTTCAACAACGCCGCACATTCTCTTACTTCATTAGCATTAACACATTTTGTACAAAAACACAAGCGCTTCAACATTCATCGCTTTCTAGCAAAATCTATTGCCTTAATTATTAGTTAAATTGTGTGGATTACAAATAACCCTTTTTAAATACGTTAGAAAGTTTATACTTTGATTAATAGTAATACTGTTCTAAAAAATAAACATTTAAAATTTTTGAAAAACTAAAATTAACATTTAAAAATGTGCTATGGTCAAAAACTCATTTCCTTAAAAATACAAAAGCAATGGGAGGTCATATTTTAATTTGCTAAAATTGGCATTAAGTAAAATTTGTATTGCAAAAGTTGAATGTTAATTAATTTACACATTGCTGTAGTTAGAAGGGAAATGCTGTTCGGTTGTACCAGAGGCAGCAAATAAAAATGTTTAAGCACAACTGTGTGATTTATACATTTCGCGTTTATCATTTTATTCACAGTCTGACAAGATTCAAGTGATATTTTTTTCACAAAATACACAAATTTACCACAATGTACTTTTATGCAAGTAGTAGTAGTATGTTTTCTATTAAAAGATTAACAGAAGGCTACCTGTTGTTAATAAAAACATCGATCAGAATTAATAAAAGCAATTTTTTTTTAATATACTGGATTACTACAACAAACTGTATTGATGCAAATGTCTAGTTATTCTAATGGTACATCAGTGGGCAAGGATTTGATACAATTGCTAACATAAAGTAAAAGTTTCCATATTTTGTACAAACTACTTATTAAAAAAAATGAATAAAAATTGTTTTTCATTCAATCAACTTAATAATAGTAATTTATTGAGAAAATTTTAGTAATTAATTATCAATTTTTTTGATCGCTAGCGTTACACTGCCTTGGGAGAAACATTTTTAGCACACGAAGGCCTGTTTTCAGTGCCGATGATAAAATTGTGTTTAGACACGCTGCTGGCAACGCTAACATCTTTGTGGTCGTTATCATATATGTATATATATATATATCATTTATTCATTTTGGTTAGTAAAGTGGTCACTCCTTTATTTTTTCCATATTTATACAAAAGATAAACGATTGACTTCAATGACAAACTTAGAAGAATACCACAGTTTCTTGGATAACAGATAACATCCTTGTGACGTCGCCACTGTTCATGAAGATTGTCGAGGCCATCTGTGTTTTTGTCGGGATTATTTTCTTTAACCGAACGGCTACATGTGATATACGTATACTTTAAGATACCTTTTAAGTATCCTGGGTGTATGTTCGCACCCACCCGCCGTAGCGGAAGCCCAGTTATACCGCTGTGCACTGGCACCTTGTGATATTAGTCTAGATAATTAGGGGCAACTAGTCCAAGATGAACTGTGTAGAGGAGGAACAGTCAGTTATATCACTATTATTTGAATTCGAGACACTAAAAACATTACTCAAATCTTCAGGATAATTAGCATCCTATTACTCAAATCCTCAGGATTATATATATATATATATATATACATAATACATACGTTTTTCCAACTGTAGAGCAAAACGTGTATGGAGAAAAATATAGTGTTGTATTGTAAATTTTGCATACATTCAACGCATAAATAATGCACATTAATAATTAATATTATTGTAATTAATTTTTAAAAATGTTATTCAACGTTTTCAATAAACTTTAGATTAGTATTATTTTATAATGATATATATTATAAATATATTCACACATCTATTAATTATTAATGTGTTTGCTCTGACCTGTGCAATATACCATTATCAAGTGTATTGTTTACCTCACTTCAATTGCAAAGTATAAAAACACCTGCCCTACACAGCGTTATATATATATATTTATATATATATATATATATGTCAATAATCATTCACGTTTAATAATTGCAGATCCATCACACTAATTCACATAAATTGCCAGTGCATGAAAACATACTATTTTTTATGCAATTAAAACATTTTTTCCCAGTTTGTTTGTTTACTTGTGAACTTGTGCTTTTCATCAATTTTTAAAACGTTGAAACAGTAAGGACAATGTTTTGAGGACCATTTTTTCAGTGGAGTGTATCTCAAGTATATTTTTATTTTGACATTAATCCTCCCTAGTGGAACAAAATGTTGTTTCAACTCTGTCAATTGGAAACTTATTTGGATGTATCGATTAAAATTGAAGATTAAATATTTTTAAGCAATAAGTATTATTATTATTATTATTATTATTATATCATTATTATTAATAATAATAATAATAATAATAATAATAATAATATTATTATTATTAGCAATATGTTGTGGTTTTTTCAAATATGTATGACTCAGTTTATTTAAATGTAAAAGACTTCATTTAATGGAAATTGGTATTGTGGTAACAAAAATAGAACATTTACATTCAGTCAAACCAAAACATTTACATTTAAAGTAGAACGCTAACTGTAAAATTATAAATGAGTAATGCAAAACTCAATAGTGTGTTGAAAATGGAGGGTGGGTTGGGTTAATTTTCCTTTTCAAATGTCAACTTAACGTTTGATTAGTCTCAAAATATGTTGAACATGTTGAAATGGAAAGCAAAATTGATTTTTTAAACAAATAATTTCATACTATTTAAAAGTACATGCAAAATTTTACCCTGTGTTTTTAGTGTTTTTACAAGATATTTTAATAAATATGTATAAATAAGTAACTGCCATTGTGTATATGTATATATATATATATATCGGTTGACTATGTGACAGAAAACATTTTTCAGGATTTTAGCGGTTTTCCAAATATGTCTTAAATATTTGCCAATACTCTGCAAAATGTCTTATAATAATAGGACTGTGAACTGTAGTCACCCAGGTTTGTTTCGTGTCTGTCCGTATCTTCCGTTCCGCCAAAACTGCTAGAACATCATTAGAGGAAGTGTTTTCGACTCACTTTTGTTCTAAGCTAATTTATATAGTTCTTCCATTTTATGCCTACGCTTTAGAGCAATAATGGTCAATAATTGATTTTTTAAAATTTGATTAAGTAAACGTTTAACAAGTACGCGGATTATGTGAAATCATTGGATCTATTACTGGTTAATTGCTAATACTTGGTCTTTAGTTGTTTTGTTTCTCACACAACAGAATGCAATCAAACTAAGTCTATGTAGCATTTACCTAGTCATGTTACATATTTCCCAACTATATACTAAAGGCAAAAGGCCTAAAAATCAATTAAATTAATTTGCTAAACCTGTAGTAACGTGGTAGTATTTGAGGACACTGGGCAATTAGCTCAATGGTTATGGCGCTAACCTGACATCAGATAGGTCGTGGGTTTAAATTCATGTATGTGTACAACCTGAAAGGTATGCATTGATGATGATTTCAAGCAAGGATGAAACAGTTGCACTAAAACCGAGTGAATTTATTATTCAACTAAATGTAACAATTCTAATAATTCACTATTAAAAACCCTCAAATCAATAGTTTATTATTTGTTAAAAAATACTGTTATAAAATAAAACATTTTAACTTTAGTCACATGCCACATAATGAACCTTATTCACGCTCACGAAGACGATTACATCAAACTGTCGCCCAACGACGCCTATTTGGCAACCCTTACTGCGACCTTGAAAAACAATTGCTTCCTTGTCTGCACCTGCCTTCACGGTTGTCACTATGAATTGTGCTACTGGTCGCACCTCGTGCCCAGCTGGCAAGTGCACACCATTCACAACAAGTCCATCACAAGCAAACTGATTCATTTGCAATTGTTGAATATGCACTATCCCAAAGTTCAATTGGCCTGTATCTACATTCCCAAATTGAACAAATTGTGCAGCTGCGCTGGTTCCAGTCAAGTTGTGTGTCGGTTCAAAGACAATCAATTTATTTCGACTGGTTAGTTGATAACTACTTCTTTTTATTGCATTTATTTTGCTTAGTAACGTGGACACCACTTGATTAATTTCTACATTTATACGACATGGCAAATGATTGGCCTTGATGACTTGATAAGCGCAACAGACGTAGAAAAATAACAAAGTTTCTTCGCAAAGATTGACGAGGCCGTCTGATGTTTTATCAGAGTTATCTTCCTCAGCTCAACGGCTACATACAATATGCGTATACCTTAAGATACCTTTTAATTATTCTGGGTATATGCTTGCACCAACCCAGTGTAACGGAAGCCCAGTTATACTGCTGTGCAATCGGATCCCGTTTTTATTAGTCCAGAAGCATCTGGTTCAGAATAGACCACGTGAAGGTCAAAAAGTCAGAAACATCACCATCATTAAATTCTTTTATTTATTATTTTTTTTACGTTTGCTACGTTGAATGTTTTACGAGGAACATCTTTCATCAGTGGACATTTTAGCGAAGCCAAACGTGGGCCCGCATTTTAGTGCCGGCGATGGGATTCGAACCCATGTCCACCAAGGTCCAAATCGAGCGCTGTACCGCTAGACTTTACAAGCATTGCAAATGTTAATGTTAAGTTAATTACATTATATATTTTTATGTATATATATATATATATATATATATATATATATTGATGCTTTATATGTTTGTGATTGAAGAGAATATACGAAATGAATTCATCTCACAGTTTACGTCTTCTATTATTTTTGTTTGGAATTATAAAGGGAACCCGTAATACTTTAAAGTACTCAAATCGCTAGGATCATTAGATCAACAATTCCAATTTACTTTTGCATTTACCTATGTTGCAAGTGATACCGGACACTAATTTAAATACATTTTTTTGTACTACGTAAAATTAATTGTTTATTAAAACAAACATAATATATTTCAAAATATAAATTCAAGCTTAAATACATAACAAATTCACTATCTGCTTGAACATAATCACAAAATACACCATGCTTATTTTTATACGGTTAAAACGTCTTTTAAATAATTCAATATAATCAATGTCACATTTATCTTGTAACATTTTGTAACCTGTTAAAAACGCTTAATCTCTTGTTCCAAAAAGTATAAAATGGTGTTGATCTATTTATTATAAGTGCAAATTGTTTGGAATATAGGCAATAATAAGTGATTTATTTATTAAATTGCAAAAAACGTATGGTTAATGACATTTTAGAAACTGGAAATAGTGAAATTCAATTTGACTTTTTAAGTACATTGCATTTTTTATTTAGTGTTTTTTAACTGCCTTATTCATTTTACTTTCGAGTTGATACAAATGATAATGCAAAGATTAGACTGACAATTAATTTTTTAACCATGGGTTTTTTAAGGAATTATTTGTTTTTAGAAATGTTATATTGGTATTGTAAGATTCACTTAAATAATAAATTTACTAGGTTTTTAAGTCAACCAGGAACACGGTACAGCTGTTTCATCCTTAGTTGGAATAATTGGTAGCGCATACCTTTAAAGTTTTACACACACACACACACATGAAATTAAACCCATGCCTTATCTGGTGTCAGGCCAACGTCTTAACCATTGAGCTACGGGTGAATGACCTTGAACATGTAAATTTCTTATTTATAGTGAATCTGATCAATTCTAATTGGCCACTGTTCTCAAATACTGCTACGTTACTACCGGTTTAGCAAGTGAGAGAACCCTTTCACTAGGACTTTACCATATAGGTCCTTGCATACTGCCAGGTTTAATAGCCTATATAGTACGTTTCGGTTGTATTTATCAATGGGTTTTTAAGGGATTATTTGTTTTTCAATTGCGTCATATTTTATTTTTAATTACGTATTAACATTAATTAACATGTAAATTAATTTAAAATTATTACCATTTACTTATTGTGAAGGTTTCATAGGTAATTTACTTGAATTATTAGATTTACTAAGTAATAAATCTATATGGTTTAAGCAATATTTATTTATTTATTTTAATTTTTAATTTTATGTTTATTACTTTGAATGTTTTTTACAAGAAACATCGTTTAACAGTGGACATTTTAGCGAAACCGAACGTGGGCCCGCATTTTAGTGCCGGTGGTGGGATTCGAACCCCGTCGCCCACCAAGGTCAAAATTCGATCGCTGTATCACTAAACCACCGCGACAATATGACATCTTTTTTTAGAATTATTAGCTGAACACAAAATTATTCACGACTTAAGTATAAATAAGCTAGCGTTTTAAAAAATTACAGAAATTTGTTCAATTTCTTTTTACAATTTCAATAAATAGAATTATTTGTTATAGATCATATATGTAATGGAATGCTTAATTTGAATGTTGAAACGCTTAGAATTTAAAATTAGATGCATTTTTGACTTTAAAATATTGTCCATATTGTAACCCGTCAAAATATTTTACTGAACGTTCTAGACATAGTGTACCGGCGGCAAGAGTTAAAAGTATCCTGATACACCTCTGTAACTACGGCACATGTTGTATCAACAAACAACTACAAAAGTTGGTAACAGAACCACCTCTTTATTAGTTTCAACTTGGCACAACATTCCGAATTCGTATGCCGAAAGGTTGTTGGATACAAATTAAACTTGGGAGAATAATTAAGAATTCTTGGCTAGAAAACTGATTTCTTGCGATGACGCCAGTGTTGACAGGAACTGACGAGGCAATCCTTTTCGAGAGAATTTGGGATTGAGGCCGGATGACGGATCTACAAACATAATGGGCTACATATAAAAAATGGATACCTTCAGATACATTTTAAATATCTTGAGTGCATAGTAGCACTTATTTGTTGAGTGGAAGTCCAGTGAAATCCCAGTTATACCGTTGTGCACTTTGTTCCCGCTGTTATTAATCTAGAAGGCGGTCGGCACCTAGCCTATGTGGAAGAAGAACAGTCAGAAATATTACCATTATTATAATTTGAGATTTAATAACTATTACTCAAATCATTAGTAACTCATATTATATTAGTACTGCTACTAAAAATGTACATATAATGCATTTCATAAATTTTATTTAACTTTGAAGCTGAAAAAAAAACAGTAAATTTAGTAGACTATTAATAGATTATTTTTTATAATTAATAGTACACTGGCAAAAACTTATTAAAATAATTGCAAGTTATATAGCTATTATTAACAGACAGATTTTATTTGGCAAATAATTCTATTTTTAAAAAACACTGAACAAACAATAGAGTTGGGAATACATGTAATTTAAATGTTAGTTAATTGTATTTAAAAACATAAATGTAACGTATTATTATAATAGTTGTTTACAGTATTTTCATATCTTGTCGCATTGTTGTAAATGTGCAAATAACTGATTGATAAATAATATTAATTCTATTGAAATGAATAAATGCACTATTATTATTATTATTATTATTTTATTTTAATAAAACTATTTGTTTTAATCCCGACAAATAATGTATTATTCTAGTGTGTAAAACCGTTTAGATAGCAGTTCATTAATGTCAAATAAATAGAATATTGAAAAGCATATTTTGCTTCCGTTGTTTTTGGTTACACTATTAGGTTTTACGAGTTGAGAATATGCTGTGGTAATACAAACAGCTAAGATGCCCAAATTTGTATAACTATTGGAAGGAGATTTGAATTTTCTAATTGCTACTGACTAGTCAAATAAAACTGAATGTAACTCATTTGCTTAATAAAAAATTAATAATTGTTTATTGATTTACACATGATCCTAATTGTGAAGTATTAATATGGATAATGTTTATATATAGGAAATACAAGGATAATAATACATAGGAATATACAAAGCATAACATCTATTACTTAGCAGTTAAGGCATATCAAAATGACAAAGGGAGCTAAAACGTCAGGTTTTATTTAATTTGGGAGCATATAGACAAGACTTTTATTATCATTATTAAATGCCGTTTTTACTAAGTGTTTAAAAATACATTTTATTTAAAAAACATAATATAATACCAATAATTTAATCCAAATACCAATAAAAAAGTAAATATATTTATTTTAATAAAACGGTAGTATATTTATGTAACTTATAAATGGGTTTTTAATAGAAAAATATACCAATTGTGTTAGATTTACTTGAATTATAAACCTGGTTGCACTCAACCAGATTGTATTTAAACATTATTTAATATACCATGTTTGCACAATCTAAAATTCCTTTTTTATTTTTCTATTTACTAACTTGAATAGTGACAATATATTTTGAAATAAAAGTACCTTTGTTTTGCACACATATGCCGAAGTTGTCGAGAGGTATGATTCCGATAACCCACTAGCAAGCCCACGTTTGGTTTTGCCCAAATGTCTACTACTAAACATGTTTCCCTTAAAACATTTAAATAATATTTTTAAAAATTTAATATTTCACTTTGGGCATTTTGGTAATGAATGTATTATAATTTTTTTCATTATTTTTACTACTACTTTAAATGTTTTACGCGAAATATGTTTGCCATTAGTGGGCACTTCAGCAAAGTCAAACGTAGACCCACATGGTAGAGATCGAACTCAAGCCCACCGCTGTACCGCTAGACTAGCACAACTGCTATTAGCGTTGCCCATTTTTGTCAGTTACGATAAATGGGTGTTTTGGTTCATATTTTTAAAAATTATAAATAATTAATGCTCAATTAATTAATTGACGCTAATAATAATTTCTTAGTTAAATAGATAGACATATTACATGCATATTTTGTAAAACATTGCATATATATGTACAAAACTTTAACAATTGATTATTTTATTAATTTTGAATGTAGAAAAAAACAAAATAATAATTGATACATTTATTTGCATTTCGACATAACTTTTTTAATAAATTAATTGAACGTATGGCGTCGAGAATATTGGGGGGAAAAATGAATGAAACATGTTGTCAGTTATATATAGACCGATTAAAACATTGTGAACTATTTATTATCCGATAAGTCATTGTAATGCGCGCATGTATGAAATATGCCAAATTTGGACATTGAAAAACAGCATCAAAAATTTGAAAGTATTTATTGCTGTCCTACTAGTGCTGTCTATACAAAAAAATCATTGTACAATAGAACAATTGCTTTGTCCAATTTGTGAACAGACTGAAAGCAATTGTAGGAAATGGAATAAAAAAAAAGACTTTTATTTAGCGACTATAATATTATTTGGGCTGTAGACAGTCTGATTGAAACAATATGAGCCCTAATCAACAAATTTAACAAATAAATGTTTGAAAAAACCAAAACAAAAAAGTAATTGTAGCGAGCTACAGCAAGGAAGTAAAAGCATAATTTCAACAACAAAATTTAATTAAATTACATCTTTTTCTATATGTGGAATCTTCAATGTTATATTTTTAAAGTACAATTATATGGAACAGTGTTGTGGCTTTATTTATTTTTAGAACAGATGTATTTTTTAATGATAATAATAATAATAATAATAATAATTTTATTTATACTAATTTGAATGTTTTACGGACATTTTAGCAAAGCCCGCATTTAGTACTGGTGGTGGGATTCGAAGCCATGCCCATTCAGGTACAAGTCGAGCGCTGTACTGCTAAACCATCTGAGCACATAACTATTATTATTATTATCATCATCATTATTGCTTGCATAATTTAGAAAATACAATTTTTAGCATATGAATATTTTAGCAAAACTAAATAAGGACCCGCATTTAGTTCTGATTGTTGCTGTCAAACCACCCATACTTGAGTCCACTGCTGTACTGCCAAATTATTCCGGCGCATGCAATACTCCTAAACAAAATTGCCAATTTTTAATTTTAAAATGATTCATCTATTCTGTTTTAAAGTAAAGTAGTCCATTTTTGATATTTCCAATTACAGACAAAAAATTGGTCATCGAATTCGACCTTGACTATTACGTGGCCATTTTGAATTTGTTAAATGGAAAACATCCAACGACAGATTATACATTTTATGCCAGTTTGATCAAGTTGGAAGTTTTGCTAACAAATTTAATTTCGTTTCTCATGCATACTGACAACTTTCAACTGGTGTTGGTCGGATTCCAGTCCTCTTCAACGGCAATCATGGCGTCGAATCAATATGGCGGACAAGAACACATTCAAATGGCTAAAAATGACAAATTCAATGCAAATGCAATTAAGTCAACAGGACGATTGGAATATTTGCTGTTGACGTCCAACCAACACGTAATTTTAAATGAAAATGTAACAAAAGTAAATCCAAATTATATGTATACACATGTTATTTTTATTATTTCAAAAACTCATTTGCTCCTACAAAGCATGGGGCAACAACATTGTTTCATATGTTACGTTTTTAACTTTGTCAAAAATTCTATTTGGATTGTGTCTAACCGCGTCATTGCAATTGGGCCTTTATTTCTTTTACATAGTCTAATGAAATGGCATCTACCTGTTGTTTCGTTAGCACTAAAATGCGGACCCACGTTCGTCTTTGCTAAAATATCTACTGCTCAATTACATGTTTCCCGTAAAACATTCACAAGTAGCAAACATAAATAAATAAATCTTTTTCACAGATGTCTGGTTGCTAATCTTGCAAGCAAACTCTTTTCCCCCAGCTACAGTGGAGTTTGTTGCATATTATCTTTATTTAGTTATTCATCATTGTTTAAATATTTTACAAAAAGTATTTAGACGAGGGTGTGCATTTAGTACCGATGGTGGACCTCAAAATCACGTCTACACAAGTTGAAAAACAATATTAAAAATATTGCAGTTTTTCAACCTGTCAATAGTTGACAGAACATGCAGTTTTTTATCAAAATAAACATTTAGTAAACCTTGAGACAAGGCTCTGTCTCGTGTTCCGGTTTGGAGACTCAGCTACTAGTTTAGCGCTTTAGATATCTCTGCTAGTCTCGTGGATAGATAAAAGTATATATTGTTTTAACTGTTATTTTTAGTAGAATTTTAAGTATCGTGTTTTTTAATGCAATTTAAGAGCTAATGTCTCCACACTATTAACCCGCGATAGTTAAATTCAAAAATAGCATTTCTACCTTTTTAAAAATAATATTTGGGTTTGGTGTTTTTTACTACTAGAAAGCTAGACAGGAAATACATTTTTTAGCAAATGGAGATTTGGTTAAATCTTAGACATGAATGAATTGAATTAGATTGTACTGATTTACCCAAATGGTCCTTTTAAACAAGTAATTCTTGGTTATGTTTAGATTTGAATTGGATTTATTAAACGTTGTAGCTTGATTTTAGTACGCATACTGAACACAACAAATTCAATACAGGGTGTGATACAGTTACATTAAGGATGCTAATAATCTTGAAGTTGTGAGTAGTGCCTATAAAGTTTCAATATCCAATAATGGTGATATTCCTAACTGTTACCTCCACACAACGCATCTTGCACTAGATGCTCATAAATATCTAGACTAATAACATTAAGAACCGAATACAAAGCAATATAACTGGTCTTTTGTTTTGGCGAATGCAAGCATACACCCAGGTACTTAAAAGGTATCTTAAAGTATATATAAACCATATATAGCCGTTAGACCAAGAAAGATAACTTTGACAAAATATCAGTTAGCGTCGCCAATCTTTGTGAACAGTGGCGCCGTTACAAGGATGCCGTCTACCAGCCAAGAAACTTCATTACTCTTTTACGTTTGTTACGCTTGTTAAACTATTACAGTTGGTCATTTAATATTTATTTTATGTTTGCTACTTTGAATGTTTTACGAGAAACATATCTTTCGTCAGTGGACATTTTAGCAAAACCAAACGTGGGTCCACATTTTAGTGCCGACGAAGGGATTCGAACCTATGTCCACCGAGGTCCGAATTCGAGCGCTGTACCGCTAGACCACTTCGGCATATAAGTGTAGAAATAATGAAGAAATGATTGAAAAGAGAGAGGAACCTGCATTTAGTGCTGGCGGAAGGACTCGAACATATGTTTATCCAGTTTAGATTCAAGCTCCCTATCAACTCTTCCACTTCACCCGCACGAATACAAAATTACACAAAGGCTTAAAACCCTCTAAAAACAATAGAAAATAGACAATATTAACTTTTGTTTATTGATTATGAATTCACAAACGGCTTTAATCTCAACTGAACTTTATGCTCGGTGTCAAATCACAAAACAAACGTGTTTTTTATGGTAAAACTTAAAAATAACATACCAACAATACTACTAATTCTAAAAAATTAATGAGTACGTTTACTGACATGGTTTCTTCCTTTTTGTCCCCTACAAAGAAACATTCAAATTTACTCAATGGTTTGAGTATGTTGATCAACGATCGATACCCCAAAATTCGTTACCATCCAACATTTTCGGCATTTACAAAAGCCTACTTGACAAACCTTTCAACAAACTTGTCGAACAAAGTATACGCGTCTGCCCAGCACTTTCGTGACCTTCAATATCCTCGGTCAAAATATGCCAAACCGCAATACTTTAGCAAGACAAAACAGAATGGAAATTGTGCACATGTCCCATCGATGACTGTGTGGACTGTCATGTTCCCAATTGTTATTTTGGCCTATTTTTGTTTTGATTGGTTTTTGAATGGCACATGTTCTGTCTCCCTGTAGAATAGGTTTAGGGTAACAACCACCTAGCACAACGTTGACATTCCAAGTGAATTTTGTAAATTTATTGTTACTATTTTTTTAAACTTAAACATATGTGATAATTTTGTTTTAATTACAAAGACTCATGCACTCTTAATTTATTTTTGCTAAATTTATAAAGAATATATATTATATATATGCAATGATGTAAATAATGTTAAAAGATTGTAAAAATATTCATTCAAACGATCATTGTTTATTATTTATGTAAAGTATAATACAAATTGAATAAAAATACTAATTAATCAAATAATTTTTTAGATAAAAAAAAATTTTGCTTAATTATATTGTAAAATTTAATTTTGCATTCTTTGTGTAAATATAATTAAAGACAAAATTATTTATTTCGGTTTAAAATTAAAAATTTTATGCCACTACAAATTAGCAAATTGTGCTGTTTTGTGTCACAAATTTTAAAAGAAAAAATTATTAAATTGTTTTAAAACTTTAGATGCAGAAACACAATGAAACATAATAATAATAATAATAATAATAATTATTATTATTATTATTATTATATTGTTACTATTATTATTATTATTACTATTATTATTATTATTACTATTATTATTATTATTATTACTATTATTAATATTATTAATATTATTAATATTATTATTATTACTATTATTATTATTACTATTTTGGAATTTTTAAAGCATTGCGTTCCCTTTATAATTCCAAACAAAAATAATAGAAGACATAAACTGTGAAATGAATTCATTTCGTATATTCTCTTCAGTTACAAACATATAAAGAATCAGTATATACATATATAAAAAATTATATAATGTAATTAACTTAACATTTATAACTATACATAATTATTATACATAATTATATATATATATATATATATATATATATATATATATTTATACTATATGTTTATACACTGAAGAGAATATACGAAATGAATTCATCTTACAGTTTACCTCTTCTATTATTTTGGAATTGTCAGATTTACTTGAATAATAAATTAACTTGGTTTTTAATTCAACCAGGAGCATTGTACAGTTGTTTCATCCTTAATACTATTATTAGTAGTAGTACTATTATTATTATTTTATTTTATTTACTATATGCAAATAGTTTTTTTTGTTGTACAACTATCACAACATTTACCTCTCTAGCAACTACATAGCGTACAAGAGAAACGTCACTTTGGTTATAAAATATACAATACTATATAATAATTGAAAAAAACAGTAATTATATATCCATATATATTGTAACTAATAAAAAATTGTATAAAATATCAACTGGTGCAAAAAACGAAATGGAGTAAAATAATTAACATGATTTATAACGTCAACTATTAATTTTAAAAAATAGATTATATGCAATTTTTCAGTTAGCAAATGATTAAAAACATTACAGAGTTCAAAAATTTAATAGTCTATGTGATCGCCATTCTTTTAAACAACATAATCCAGGCGTTTTGGAATGCTGTCGATGAGAGTGCTGATATATTATTGTTTCATCTCATATTGAACAACAAACCGAATAAGTTCACATAAATCCTCAATTTCAGTGTGCTTATTGATGTTGCGTTTTAGCATACTGAAAAAATTTTCAATAACATCGATATCCGGGTGTTAATTGAGTAAAAGATAGCTTTTTCGATTTTAGCCCCTCTCGAAATGTAAACATAAAACAAATAAAGTGGACTTTCATAAATATCAAGTTATTTTTTTGGACGTATGGCATGGAGCATTGTCCTGAAATACAGTAGTAACCCCGGCGTAAGTGTGCTGCGTTTTATAATAAAAAACATCCTTGGTTTTTGACCATTAATAATCCGATTAATTGTCAAAAGGTTAACTCAGTACAAATCTGCCAATTTTTTGGGTGAAAATCCCTTATTTTTTAATTCTTTGATAACACGATATTCATTTTTGGTAAGATGAAATCATTTTTACTACTATTGCCCATTTCACAAACAATGTAATCAGAAAGCATTGTGAGTGGATAAGCGTAATCTCAAGGTTAAACGCAAATAATAAATTATTCCATTTGTTTTTAAATTTTTATTTAAAATCTTTTAAAGATTACTTTTGTTATTTTTATTTATATAGATTAAAATAATTAAATGTTCATTTTGATAATTATTATGACATTACAATTAGGGCAGATTTGAATGTGCGTTTAAGGTCAATTTTTAGAATTAGTTAATGTTCATTTTTAATGTATTTAAACACACAAAATAATAATAGATCAATTATTATAAAAATTATGTAACTTCAACTTACTATCTACGTTTATATAGAAGTAGCTTTTAAAATATCCCATTTTGACCGACTCAGCCTTTTTAAATAAATATTTCTAAGTATATATAAGTGAACTATTAAGTACTTGACATTATTTTTAATTGTCAATATTTATTTTTACGAAAAAACAATTGGACATGGCAAATTAATTTAGATTTGATACTCTTATAAATTTCTGCGTTAACTTTTGAAATGGTAGTAAACAGCATAAGACAATATTAGTATTTTGTGTAAGCGTATTTTAAAATTTCGAGTTTAAATATTTTGCACTTTGAACATTGACTTTTTACGTTCAATCCTATCATTAAAATTATGCTACATTTATATTTTGCTGTAATTTAATTAAACGGTGTCAAACAATTCTCTTTTGATAGAAATATGTACCACATGACTCGCACTACTCACAAAGGTTGACCAATAGGAATTTTTTAAAGCTGTTTTACCTTGGTTGGTTTTATCATTTACCGTCCTTTTACTGTTTTTTTAACAACATTTTTTTAAAACAACCAAGTTATTATTATTATTATTATTATTATTATTATTATTATTATTATTTTGAATGTTTTACGGGAAACATTTCTCAGCAGTGGACATTTTACGGAAGCCCGCATTTGGTGCTAGTGGTAGGAATTAAACCGATAGCCAATCAGGTTCAAGGGATGTACCACTTAACCACCCCAACACTAACCTTGGGCTATAACCTTCCTCCGTTTTTAACCAGAATTTGGATTGGCTGCACTAAAGTTTACAACTCTATTTAAATTTTAATAATTAATAAAGATAACAGAAGACTTAAATGAACTATCGACACACTACAAAGTTTTCCCTTTGCCCAATATGAAAACAGCTAAAGCAACATTTCTACCTCAAGTTGTATTTATCATTTCACTTACAGCTTCGCTTGGCCAATCGGGTTGAAAAAAGCACATGCCCAATTAGATCAATAAGAAGTCAAACGGAGGTGCACTTTCTCTATATTACGTCATTTGCTGTAAACCAAACACCAAATTGACTTCAAAAATTGTTTTAAAGTACAGATTACTTTTTAAACTTTCCATTTGTTAAAAATCCTCAAATCTGATTATATTCACACATTGAAACCTGGTTTGTATTGTTTACAAAAACAGTTCGTTACTGGATTAAACTTGGTTGTAATGTGTGCATTTGTGCATGTCAGGGAATTGCATTAGTTGAACTTAAATGTCAACTGTAATTGTTTATGTTATTACAATTACAATTACAATTAGTCAAAATACTTCAGTAGAAGTATATTCAGCATTATAGCATACAAAATGTGGAAGAAAAAAAAGAAGATAAATAGGAATAAAAAATTAATTTTGTACAAAATAACTAGTAAAATGATAAGCCATCTTTCAAATGAAAACGTCCAAATACACTAATTGATGTTTGAAAGACATAAGAACAGTTTATTCTTTATGTGTTCAGGATTGGTTAAACATCTTACCAAATGTAAGAAATGCAAGAATTATGGTAGATGTTTATTTTTGATTGAATATAAATAAATTTTTTCCTTGTTTTGCCCAATGAAGTTGATTCGTTGAGGTCGACGTGTAGGGATTAGGTGACCCTCAATTATTTTGTTGGTCTAAACATAAATGCGAGTGCTTCACTTATTATACAGCACACTATAGTTGTAAAATAAGTAGTTAATCACATATAATAAAATTAATTAAACACATTTTTTTGAAACGTGGTAATTCCCCCTACTAAGCTTATTTTTGATTGCGAATTGTTTCCAACAATAGTAACATTTAAACATTTCAATATATTGAATAAATAATCAGTACTTAATATTTAATTTTTTATACCAATTATACTTAATATTTACAAAAATAAATTACAAAATAAATTGAACAGTTTAGTAAATAATATTTCTAATTCTAACATTTCAATATTAATCAGTTTTAAATAATTTAAATATTTTATTTTTTAAAAATAAATATTTGCTTTATTAATGAAAAATGTAATATTTTTTAAATTCTAAAATAAATTGTATAATTTCTTGTTTTAAAATAATAAAAACGAGGTTTTACATTTGACAATCAGCGTTTATCAATCAGCGCTTTTTACATTTTAAGAAAATATGTAAATAATAAATCTTGCGTTTTTTTACGTACGCTTTACGTCAATATATTATTTAAATAAATTTTTATATTGAAAAATAATTTTATATCATAAAACATTAATTGTATTGAAAACCACATCTTTTATGAATTTTTTGCGACAATATTTTATAAAATAAAGCAGTTTTTACCCAAATGTTAACTTTTTCAGCGTTATTCCCAAAAACTTTGCTTTAAAATGCTTTAAAATGTATAACCTTTAAAATGTTATTACTATTACTACTATTATATCATATTATTCCGCGTAATATTGAAAAGGTTAAGTTTATAACATTATCTTCTCACCCGCCTCAATTGTCAACCTAACGTGAGAACCGCGAAGAATAATAATAATAACAAAATAATAGTACACCCATTTTAACAATTACCGCAAAAAATTACAAAGGTATTAAATCTAAATTAATTTGTTATGTCCAATTGTTTTTCGTAAAAACAACTATCGGGAATTAAAAATAATGTCTAGTGCTTAATAGATCTTTTATATATACTTAGAAATATTTATTTAAGAAGGCTGAGTCGGCCAAAATAGCATATTTTAAAAGCTACTTCTATATTAACGTGGATAATAAGTTAAAATTACACAATTTTTATAATAATTAATTTATTATTATTTTGTATGCTTAATTTCATTAAAAATGAACAATAACTAATTCTTAAAATTGATGTTAAAGACACATTCAAATCTGCTCTGATTGTGATGTCATAATAATTATCAAAATAAACATTTAATTATTCTGATCTATATAAATAAAAATAATAGAAAATTTTTTTCTTAATTTTAGATAAAAATTTTAAAATAAATCTAATAATTTATTATTTACGTTTAACCTTGAGATTCCGCTCAGCTGCTAATTCTGCTTTCTGATTGCATTGTTTTTGAAATGGAGAATAGTGATAAAAAATGCTTTCATCTTACTGAAAATGAACACCGTGTTATTAAAGAATTAAAAAATGAAGGATTTTCACCAAAAAGATTAGCAGATTTATATAGAGTTAACCTTTCAACAATTTATCGGATTATCAACGGTCAAAAACCCCGAAATTATGATAATGTTGGAAGAAAACGTGCAACAACAAGTACAGATGATCAAAAAATTATTATAGAGTTAAAAAAATTATAATAAACCTATTTCAGAAACTAAAAGAAATAGTTTAAACAGTTTTACTTATTCCACTATAAGAAACAGAGCAATCGAATCTGGTTTAACTCTACAATCACCAAAGATCAAGCCATTTATTACCAAAAAACAAAAGGATGACCGATTAGCCTTTTGTAAACTATGGAGTGAACGACACTTATGTTATTGGCGTTCCGTATACTTTGCTGATGAAACAATGATTCGGGATGAACCATTTGGCTTTAAAAACAAAGTGTTGTGTGGGACAAGTTTTCAAAAACATTCACTCCCGGTTGTTAGAAAAAGAAAGCCCATCCT
Source organism: Cardicola forsteri (assembly GCA_025895645.1). Classification (NCBI taxonomy): domain Eukaryota; kingdom Metazoa; phylum Platyhelminthes; class Trematoda; order Strigeidida; family Aporocotylidae; genus Cardicola; species Cardicola forsteri. The sequence goes on along the minus strand of JAKXYG010000710.1, from coordinate 294,641 downwards.
CGACAAGTAATGTGTTGGTTTGGTATTAAGTATAATCAACCTATCAAATGGAGAATTATATCTGGTACCTTAAATAGTGAAAAATTTGTTTCAGTTATGAAGGATGTTTTTCATTATGAAATGCAACACACTTACACGGGGGTTACTACTGTTTTTCAGGACAATGCTCCATGTCATACGTCCAAAAAGGTAACGTCATATTCATCTAACTTCACTATATTTGCTTTATATTTACATTTAGACAGTAGAGGGGCTAAAATCAAAAAAGCTATCTTTTGCTCAATTGCCACCTAACAGCCCGGATATCAATGTTATTGAAAATTTTTTCAGTATGCTAAAGCGCAATATCAATAAGCATACCGAAATTGAGGATTTATGTGAACGCATTCGGTTTGTTGTTCAATATGAGATGAAACAAGAATATATCAACACTCTCATTGACAGCATTCCAAAACGCCTGGATCAGGTTGTTCAAAAGAAAGGCGATTACATAGATTATTGAATTTTTTGAACGTTGTAATGTCCTTAATCATTTGGTAACTGAAAAAATTGCGTGCAATTTGTATTTTTATTAATAGTTGACGTTATAAATCATGTTAATCATTTTACTCCATTTCCGATTTTGCACCCGTTGATATTTTATATAATTTTTTTTACTTACAATATATATGTATATATAATTATAGTTTTTTTTCAATTATTATATAGTATTGTATATTTTATAATTGAAGTGACGTTTCTCTTGTATGCTATGTAGATGCTAGAGAGGTTTTAGTTAAATAATCACTTTTTTGCAGTAATTGTTGTGAGGGTTGTAATATTAATAATAATGATAATAATATGATTAATGATAATAACAATAATAATAATAATAAAATATTAATAATATTAATAGTAATAATAATAATATTAATAATACTGATAATAGTACAGTAATAATAATGATAATATTAATAATAATATCATTTAGTTGATCAGCGTTGCTCAGCAAAAAATGTTTTTCAATTCAAAAATTAATCAAAACGCTAATTTCATTTTTTATAATCCAAATTTTATTTAATAATATGCATTTAGCATGAATTGAATTCATTTTTCTGTTACAAATAATACGCTTTATTAGAATATTGTAAATAGTTAATTGCTGTATTTATTAAAAAAACTATAATTTGTTTTTGAATTATGCTAATTTTTAAAACATAACTAAATTAAAGTATTAGTTAATCAATTTTTTTTAATTTAATATTAATTTACATTATTCTTTTTTAAAATATATATATTCCTATTTGTCTACCTAGCATAGATTGAAATTTTAAAAATGTAAATTAATTATTAATATCCTTGTCAAAAGTCTTTTAAATACATTATTTTTATTTAGATTTCTGTTTTTTTTTAATAAAATCAAAAATATTTTAATTCTGTTTTAAAGTAAAATTTAATTTATATTAAAAAAATGTTTTTGTATACATTACAACAATTTTAATATTATTATTATTATTATTATTAAAAACGTTAGTTTAATAATGAATGAAAACAATGGCTTTGAGCACTAGAAAACTGGAAAATCTTTATTATTTTAAACCAATGTGTTGTTTTCATAATTCCAAGTAGAAATAATAGAAAATGTGAAATTAATTCATTTTGTATATTCTTTTTCTTTCTTACATTTTTTCTTTTTTTTTACAGCTTTTCCCTCTTCTATGAGGCGTCGCTGTTTCCAGTCAGCATTCTCCATTTTGTTCTGTTCGTAGGATCAATTTTTGTTAGTTCTTTTCCTTCACAATCCTACAGTCTTCTCTTTGATTGACCACAGTTTTTTTTAACTTCTACTTCCAATGCCATTATTCTCCTTGTAACGTAGTTTTCTTTTCTACGTAGAATATGGCCGTGCCACCTCAACCTTTTTTCTTAAATTTTTTTTGAGCTTTAGTTTTCTCTCTTGGACTTTCTTAATACGCCACGTTTCCGATCCGTAAATCAAGGCCGTTTTTATTACAGTGTTAATTTTTTTACTTTTTGTCCTTACTGTTGTCCTTTTGTCGCACAGAACTCCTGTAAGTCTCCCCACTTATACCATCCTGATTGTATTCTTTGCGCTATCTCTGTATTTAGACCTTCTACTCTTAACAATTCTTGGTATTTCACTTTGATTTCTCCACCATTTTCTTTCGTTGTACTCGTATAAACTGCCTTTTTCCTGTTAATTTTTAAACTTTGATTTTCCAGTGCTTTGCTTCACTGCTCTAACCGTCCCTCCAAGTCCTCTTGTTTTCTTCTGCATAAGACAATGTCATCTGCAAATAACATATACCATGGAGATTCCATCTTAATATTTCTTGTTTAGTGCTAAACCCTAATGTAGGCCAACTTTTAGAGAAATCCCATTAGTCAGCCCGATACTACTTTTCACCAACGTTTTTGCGTCATCATACATATCTTGTACAATTATTATGTACTTTTCAGGAACACCTTTTTCTCACATGCTCCTTCACACATCCAGTTTTGGAATCCAATTGCATGTTTTTTCCTAAATCGATAAACACCATAAGAAGTCTTACCTGTTTCTCTGTGTTTTTTCATTGTTGTTCTGAGAGAAAAGAGTGCATCACTTGAATTACGTCTTGGCATAAATCCAAATTGTTCTTCTCTAATGACTGTTTCTTTGTGGATTTTTCCATTAATAATTTTCTCCCAAAGTTTTAAAATGTTACATAAGCCTTATTCCCCTACAATTACCACAATCTTAAACGTCTCCCTTCTCCTTGTAGATTGGCGTGATAACACGTTTTTCAGGCATTTTCTCTTTGTTCCATATTAAATTTAACAGTTTAGTTAATCTGTCAATTCCATAGTTTTTCAAATATTTCTATGCTTCAATAGGTATTCCGTTTGGTCCTTGATCTTTTCCAATCTTCATCTGACTTTCTCCTTTAATTGCTTTTTCCTGGAATATTTTTTGTGTTACGCTTAGATTAGGTGTCCCATTTTTAATCACTGCTCTGGAATAAACAGTGTTTAAAAATATGCTTTCCATCTTTTCTTTATTGACTCTTCTATATATTCTCTCCAGTTATATATGTAACGTAAATAAAGCATTTAGTAAACAGTTATAATTACATTAACATATACCAAACCCAAGCTAAATTTAATAAATTTACAAATTGTTTTTTACACATAAATTAGTTTTTTATGTGTTTTCAACAAATTGAAGTCCTGGGCAGTCATAAACACTTCAATCAATTATTAAAATTAACTTGGTGCTTTGTTTGTATTAAATGACGTAATATCAACAAAATGCACAAACGTTCGCTTGAGCTGAACTCTTTATCGATCCGATTAGAAATATGTTATTAACCCCATAAGTTAAGCAATGAGTTGTTATTATAACTGCAAATAAACTGATAGTTACAATGAGAAGTGGAGAACATTGCTTTAGCTATTTTAATGTTGGGCAAAGACAGACCCGAGATACTGCGCTCGACTTGGATCTAGATGGGCATATGTTCGAATCCTATCATCGGTACAAATGCGGGCCCACGTTCAGCTTTCCTACAATGTCTACTGCTAAAAGATGTTTCTTGTAAAACATTCAAAGTAATAAAAATAAATAATAAAAAAGGCAGTTTACACTTTTATCTGTAGTTTTGAGTGACTTTAAATAGTAATTGATTAAGTCATCAGAATGTCCATTATTGATTAGACTTTGCTTTAGGGTTTTAATGCTTTATCAATAGTGTTACCTGAACATATTTTTTTAAAAGCGATTTTTTTATCAATTTTATTAAATTGCATTTTAAACATTGAAGTGGCTTAATTTATAACGTTTATAATGTTTATCTTATTTATTTTTAAACTAAAAAAAAACTTACTATTTAACAACCTATGTTGAGTTTTTTTAGTTTCAATAAATTGTAATATAATTTGTCATTGTTAGAACATAGGTTGCACTATGTAAAAACGAGAAGTTACTTTTGAAAATAATATTTGAAAATCAATATTGCTAAATTATTATTTGTAAAATTTGTGTCTAAAATAACTAGATTTTTTAAACGATCGTAGTGCATTAATTTTCCCTTCAATTAATTGAACGACTGTACTCCAGTGAACAACTCCGCCTAGTTTGGATTAGAAATGATTCAATCTAGCCAGTCCCAAGCCTGGATAAAGGAGGAGGGTTTGAGCGCAAGGTTGGCAACCTGGTCTCTGTAAAAATTTATACTGCTGCGGAAACAATGAAAGATGACGTCATTCCGGCAAACAACAACGTTTCTGGATGGCAAAGTTACCAGATGACAAGGTTGAGTGAAAGCCGAAAGAAAGCGCAATCTTCGATTTGCAGAATATTTAATGCCAACGAGACTTTGTTATTGTTGTTGTTGCTTTGCTGTAATTGTTGTCTTATTGCCCCATGCTTATTCTTAAAGCAAAAGGGTTTTGTATAATATATATAATATACTCCAGTGAACAGGAATTAGAATTCCGCCTTAATCACATACAAATCCACTTGTGTTTTTATATCTTTTAACATTTTAATTGCACTTCCAATTTGTATTAGTGCATGTCAACTAACTTTATTGTCGGATAATTAGTTGCGGATTATTTGTATTTAACATTTGCTCTTATTGATTTTAAAATTTTAATTACATTTCAAATTTACAAATTAATTTTTTTCTACAAATAATGGTTGTTTGACATTGAAAACAACAATTAGATTTGTAACGGGTTTCAATAAGCACCATTTTTTATTTTGTTAAATTATTAAATGTGGAACATTAGCGTTATACAAAAACTTGTGACCGTTTAAAAATTTAATAACTAAACAAAACAAAAACTTAAATAAATAGCGGGTTATGTACATGGTTATAATCTACGTGGTTATTTTGCACCGTATTTAGGGTCATTAGTATAATTACAATTTGTGATCCATTCATTCAGTTCATTTTGGTTAGTGATCTAATCACTATATCATCCAGTATGTGAAACGATTGAGTTCAATAGCTTGATAAGCGTAACAAACGTAGAAAAATAACAAATTCTCTTGGCTGGCAGATGGCATACTTGAGACATCGCAACTGTTCCTAAAGATTGACAAAGCCGCTTAATTTTTGTAAGGTTATCCTTTTTAGCCAAGCGGTTATTATATTATTATTATTATTATTATTATTATTACAAAACCCTTTTGCTTTAAAAAATAAGCATGGGGCAATAAGATAACAATTACAGCAAAAATTAACATCAAAGTCTCGTAATTCAAAGAGAACATAAGACAATAAAATGTCTCCATGTATTTGAACATTCTGCCAAACATTTTGCTTGTGCCCATGAAACATTCATTTCAATTAGATCTTCCCGAATAGTTCTTAGCCAAGTTTTTTTTGAACTGCCAACCTTTCTTTTACCATTTACAATTGTCCATTCCAAAACCGTTCTTGCTGGTCTTTCGGGTGCGATAAACGTAGAATTTAATCAAGTAATTTTCTTCGTCTAATATATTAAGATACCTTTTAAGTACTTTGGGTGTATGGTTGCAGCCACCTGCTGTGTACTCGGTCTCTGTTGAATATTTTGCCAAACGTTTTGTTTAATCCCATACAACATTTTAATTAAATTTTTCCGAATAGTTCTTAGCCAATATTTTTGGAATCTACCCACTTTTCTTTTACCATTTTCGATTGTCTATTCCAAAACCGTTTTTGCTGGTGGAAAACGTAGAATTTGACCAAGTAATTTTCTTCATTTACTAAAATGCGGGCCCACGTTTGGCTTCGCTAAAATGTCCACTGCTGAAAGATGTTTCTCGTGCAAACATTCAAAGTAGCAAACATAAAACATAAAACATAAAACTTGTAATGATGTCATGTAGTAAACAAGAGTTAATTCTTCTCATAATCTCATTATTTAAATTGCGATCGCGCCAGGTAATCTTTAAAATACTTCTAAGACACTTCTAACAACTTATCAACCTTGTCTGTTCGCTTCCACGTTTCACTCCAACATATTGCCGCAGGAATGATTATTAATACGTACAAACGAATTTTTGTGTTTAAGTGAATAGAAGAACATGACCATATTGATTTGAATTCAGGAATAGAAAAACGTAACTTTTATTTACCTTATGATTTTTTTATAATTGTAGATAAAAAATTGCCCAATCCAGTTCTACGTTTATCGTTGGAAAGACCAACAGGAACGGTTTGGAATAGACAAGGTGGTACAAAAAACGTTTTGAAGAAGAAATTTCGTCAAAACTGAATAGACAAAATAAATGTAGATTTAATATGGATTTTGGTAAAGGCGTACAGTTACATGAAACAGTCTTGCTACTCCATACTCTTTCTAACAAAGAATTTTGTAATAAAAATAAAATTTACGTTAAGTTAATTATCCGACTTTCTATTAATAAACCAATTGTACAGCTATTATAATAAATACTTAACTAACAATTACTTAACTAAAGCATCTCCAGCCATTATATAATATACAAAACAAATGTCACTTTAAATATAGAATACAATATAATAATTAAAATACAATTATATTTTTATAGATATATATTGTAACTGATAAAAAGTTTACATAAAATATTAACTGGTTCATAATCTAACACTGAGTAAAATTATCAACATAAAATATTATGTTAAATATTTTAAAAAATACAAAACTTATCCAATTTTTAGAGTTACTAAATTGTTTTATGTATAATTTACTAAAAAATATTAAATAATAAATGTAATGGTTTGTGTTGGTAACCATTTGATTTAGTAGTTTTAATATACTTTTGGTTAGTAAAATTTTACAGTAGTTCCATGGATCAATATTGCTACATTTTCAAACAAAAATGTCTGCAATGAAAATACAATTTAAGTGAAATGGTCGACAAATTGTAGCGTAAATAAAATCGCATTTTGCTGCCTAAAAATACCGCATTTTAATTAAATGTTATTGTATAGTTTAATAAAAAGTAAAATGTATTTTTTTCGTAAACATTCTATCAATAACAAACATACAATAGAATGAAGCCGTTTTTGTTTTGGAGAAAAAAAAAACAACCCAAAAATATTGCTCTCATTTCTTCTTGTACATTTTGTACAATATTTTTCATTTTTTCACTACATTACATTTCTGTTGCTAAAATATTTTTTTTTACTAATGAGTACAATATGTTAATGCACTTACTGCTACTGCTGTATGTATGCATTTCAATAATAAATATATGTATGAGTACAATGAGTTGAAACTATTATATCATTGGACAATGAATTTTGTTGTAAAGTCAGTTGCATTTTACTTCCTCTCAAACAAAATGTAAACGTTTGTTCAGTAGCAACACTTATCGTTACCAGTGGTTGCGTTTGTACACGTTCTGTTATGCTATGTTCTATCTATCCAAGCACAAATGTAAGCATTTTTTACCTTTTAAAAAGAAACAACACTTTTGATAGTCATCGCTGACAATGTATGTATGTATGTTTGTTTGTTTGTTTATTTGTACAATATTTATCAATGTCTTTTTAAAGCTTCCTGTTTCACCCAAATATGTCTAAAAATTGAAACATTTTATCGGATCATCCAATAAGTTGGATATTTGTTTATTTTTAAAACACCAGTAAATTGTATTTATATAAAAATTGTTTTAAACGCTTGACAAAAAACATTTTTTAGCAAGCAAAATCAAGCAAATGCCGTTAGTCCACTCAACTTCGAGTCTAGTCCTCGTCCCCCAAACCAATAAATAGATAAATTGCCAGGGTGGTCTAGCGGCACTGCGCTCGAATTCGGACCTCGATGGGCATCGGGGTTCGAATCCCATTACCGGCACTAAAATTCAGGTATCACTTTCGGCTTTGCTATTATGTCCACTGCTGAAAGACATGTTTTTCGTAAAACATTTACAAGTAGCAAACATAAAATAAATAAAATTGTAGTTTGTGGAATGGTATTCAATTTTATTATAAATTTTTATTGTTAATGTGGTGCATTTTGGACTAGGTGCTAAAAAGCATCTAGACTAATATCAACAGGGACCGAGTGTACAGCGGTATAACTGGGTTACCGCTATGGCGGGTGGTTGCAAGCATATACCTAGGTATCTTAAGGTATACGTATATCATATCTAGCCCTTGGGCTAAGAAAAATAATATTAACAAAAAAATTAGGCGGCCTTACCAATCTTTGCTAACAGTGGCGACGTCACAAGGATGCCGTCTACCAGCCAAGAAACTTTGTTATTCTTCCACGTTTGTCTACGCTTGTCAAGCCATCGAAATCGATCGTTCTGCATGTCGTATAAATATGGGAAATAATGAAGAGGTGACCACGTCACTAACCAAAATGAAATGAATGAATGAAAATGAATTATTATATATATATATATATATATATATATATACAAAAAAGGGATATTTAACAATGCCAAAAGGTGATCCACTACCAATGAAACGCAAACCCACACTTATCCAATTTTGGCACGCTTTTTACAACAGAAACAACAACATTGCCTTACCTTGAACCGCGTTTAAGATAACGCTAAAACTAATGAGTAAGTGGTAACGGTCGAACAAAACATTTAAAGACTATTATTTCATTTAGAACTGTCCGATTCACTAATCTGACACCGTATAGGACGTGGGTTCAAGTTCATGTGTGTGTAAGATTTGAAAGGTATGCACTGCTGATAATTCCAAATAAGAATAAAACAGCTATACAGTACTCATAGTTGACTCAAACTAAGTGGATTTATTATTCAAGTAAATCTGACAATTTTAATCTGATATTTTTCTTTAAAAAATATATTATATGATACAAACGTTTAAAACTCAATACCGACGTTTTACCGAAATGGGAAGGGGTGGTTACAATTTTGGACCTAAATTTGGATTGATATAAGTTTAAGCACTAAATGCACAATTCCGTTTGCTTTTTTTAACAAATCTTTTTCTCAAAATATATGAACAGTGCCGGGGTGGTGGGCATAGAATCAGATCCCACCACCGGCCCACTAAAATGCGGGCCCACGTTCGGCTTTGCTAAAATGTTTCCCCTAAAACATTCAAAGTAGTAAACAGTAAATGCAAACCCGACACAAAAATGTTCAATTGGTGAAAGATGAATTATGCCAATTGGATATTGTGCCGGTGTGATCCAGTGGTACAGCGCTCGACTCGTACCTGAGTAGACACCACATACGGGCCCACGTTTGGCTTTGCCAAAATGTTCACTGCTGAAAAGTGTTTTTTGTAAAATTTTTAAAGTAGTAAAAATTAATAATTTATGATAATAAATAACTATCATTATTAATAATTTAAAGGATTTTTAAAAAGAAAAACGTACTTCACTGTTTTTGTTAGATATATTAGTCAATACATATACAATTATTTGTTTATGTTATTGAATTTGTAAGTTTTTATTTTAAATTATTGTTTGAATAACAACAGTTTTATATCTTGTTTATTACGTACTCTCATGTTACATTCAATATACATTATGTTTTGAATTTTTATTTTATATCCAGAAAATATTTAATTATACACGATTTTGATGTTTATTTACTAATAAATATGTAATAATTACTTATTAAAATATACTAATCGCTGCTTGTTTTTAATTGATAATATTATTTTTCTAGAATGATAATAATATTAATAATAATAATAAATATATCTTATATCAACTAAAACGCCTGCCCCATTGTTGTTGTTTCTGTAAATAAAAACTTTAATTGAATGTTTATGTTTATGCTCTGTAAATAACAGAAATTGTAAAACGTTATCATTGTAAATACAACAAACAAATGTAGAATAAAAATGAAACATAAGTTATTAATTCTAAGTTTCGATAACTTTTCAAATTTCCATACAAAAACTACTACTACTACTACTACAGTGAATTACCGTGAACATCAAACAAAATCCGAAAAATATTTAATACCAAAATGATGAAACCCTTGTATATGGTACTAGTTACTGGTTGGAGATTTCAGTGATAGATAAAACAAGAACTAAGTACATTCCAAATGTTGAATCACATAACAAATTAGTGATTATAAGTTATTGACGCTATACAGTCAATATAAAAGATTTTCAGATTGACTTTACTTGTTGATTTGTAGCGTTCCAGCTTGTAAGATATACACGTCTATATCGCGGTACGTATGTTAGCTTTAATTACAACATTGCATTAAATAATGTTTGTTTTGGTTTTAAGTGAACCAGGAGCACTGTACAGTTGTTTTATCCTTATTTAGAATCGTCATCAGCGCATGCCTTTCAAATTTCACACACACATAAACTTGAACCAATGCCCTATCTGTTGTCAGACCAGCGCGTTTAACCACTGAGTTACGGGTGGTTAAGCGTGACTCTGTAAATTTATTATTTATAGTGAATTTGATCGATTCTAATCGCCCAGTGTCCTCAAATGCTGCTACGTTACTACCGGTTTAGCAAGTGAGAGAACCCTTTCACTAGGACTTTCCCATATAAGTTCTTGCATACTGCCAGGTTTAATAGCCTTATATGGCACGGTTCGGTTATTACTATTATTATTATTATTAATAGTAATAATAACAATAACGGGTTTTCAAGAAATTATTTTTATTTTAGAATTGTCAGATTAAAAATAAATTTGTGCTAACATAAATAACAACTGACTTTTATGTTTGTGATTGACGAGAATATATGGAATGAATTCACTTCACAGTTTACTTCTTTTTATATTTTTTTTTGGTAAAAATAAATTTTCAGATTTGTTGCAGCAAATGTACAAAGCAGACAATGAAACTTTACTACAAACAACAAAGTTTGTAATAATGAATGCACTAAAAAATGTTGTATTTCCTTTCCTTTTTAAATAAAAATATATCATATTATTATTATCATTACTAATATTATTATTATCATTATCATTATTATTATTATTATTATTACTATTATTATTATTAATATTATTATTATTATTATTATTATTATTATTATTACTATTATTATTATTATTGCCATTATTATTATTACTATTATTATTATTATTATTATTATTAGTAGTAGTAGTAGTAGTAGTAGTAGTAGTAGTAATAGTAGTAGTAGTATTAATATCATTATTATCATTGTTATCATTATTATTATTGTTGTTATTATCATAATAATAATAATAATAATAATTATTATTATTATTATTATTATTATTATTATTATTACTATTATTATTATTACTATTATCATTATTATTATTGTTGTTATTATCATTAATAGTATTATTATTATTATTAGTAGTAGTAGTAGTAATATTAATATTATTATCATTTTTATTATTATTATTATTATTATTATTATTACTATTATTATTATTGCCATTATTATTATTACTATTATTGTCATTATTATTATTATTATTATTGTTATTACTATTATTATTATTGTTGTTACTATTATTATTAATATTATTATTATAATAATTATTATTATTAGTATTATCAATAGTATTATTATTATTATTCTCATTTTTTGCTATTATTATAATAATCATTATTATTGTTATTGTTACTATTATTATTTTTATTATTATTACTATTATTTTTATTATTATTATTATCATTTTTAATGTTATTATTGTTACTATTATTATTATTATTATTATTATTATTATTATTATTATTATTATTATTATAAAATTTGCAATAATTTTGTTGGATGTTAAAACGTTAGAATTATTAACTTTTTTATAAAATGGATTGTAATTATACTCCACACAAGTAAAGCAATACGTGATTGATTTTTTCTGGGTGTTTGATTCTTTAAAAACAGTTAGATGTTTAACGAGTGTGCGAACGTTGTATGATGATTAAATCCAACAGTTTTTAATTGGAGATACTTAGTTATTAGTTGTTTGTCAACATATATTATAATAACGAAAAACAAACAAACAAAGCTCAGCGTTACTTATTTAATCGCGTTAAAATATTATCATTTCAATTTAATTATTTGAATTATAGTATTTAAATGAACTCACGAATAGCAAAAGTGTGATGTTTGTTCATTTAAACCAAAAATTAATAATTATAATAATCAATAATGTTTTATGAAATGATCATAACTAGAAAATGTTAAAAGCTGGATTGTTAAATTGTTTTTGATTAATTTTTATAAATTATACTTGGTAGAGATTAATTAAAATAAAATAATAATAAACCAACTTTCCGTCGGCCATCCTATCCAAACATGACACTTATTACTCGATACCAGTTATTTCAGTCAATTTGCGGTATTTTACACATTTGGTATTTGTACAATAAAAGTACATTTTAATCAATTATAATTTGCAATTATGACACATTTATCAAGGCACAACATCAATAAGCATTGCAAAATTAAAATCTTGTATAAACTCACAAACGGCAACACCAACCGTGTGAACCAAGTGGTTAAGAAAAGAAAATCAACCGCATTTCAATAAATTAAATTTTTGATTTATTTTTTACGTTTCCTTTGTAAATTATTACACGTTGTATTTTATGTAACTGTTTTTGACAAACCTTTAATTTGGAAACAGTTGACTTATAATGTATACATGGTTTATTGGCAGGGCGGTCTAACAGTACACCGCTCGATTTGGACGTGGATCAACAGCACGAAATGCAAGCCCACGTTCAGCTTCGCTAAAATGTATATATATATATATATATATATAATATATATATAAAGAACAAAACCTTGTCACTTCTTTGTTATTTCTATATTTATACAGCATATTAAGGAACCGACTGCGTTAGCTCTATAAGCATAACAAATGGATTGTTTACAAAAATTGACAAAGCCGTCCAATATTTTGTAGATGCATTGGTTGTAGTTACATTTCAAGTACCGTCGTGCACTTGATCCTTGTACCGCTCGTGTAGGAGTTTGTACGTATCTGATCCAGGATGTCACATTGAGTTGACTGTAATTGAAAAATAAAATTGTATATGCATACTTATTTTCTCAGAATTATTAGTATATATATATACATAACTTTGTATATTTTAAATTATGTGATTGCTAAAAATTTTAATTTTGATAATTGAGTTTTTTGTACTACTTTTTTCACTAGTTGTAATTAATGCCGGAACTGCTGACATAAAATTTGCGAAACAGACGTTACTACAAATTAATTTATTTTAAACAAAATATTGAAATAAATAAAAAAGAACACTGAAATCAATTAGAAAATAGTAAAGCGTGTTACAATGCCTAGCTTGTAAATCAAAATTTGTTCTACTCAACTACACGTTACATTTTTATATAATAAAATTAAAAATTTCTACATACACTTAATGCAAACTGTAAAAAATTGCAATATTTATGTTAATGTTCTAGGAAAGTTATATATATATATATAATGGCAGGTGTTAATTAATTAAATAATTAGATTTTTTAAGTGCAAATTAATACTTGTATATGTCTGTACGTGTAACAAATAAAATTAAATCTGGAACAATTAATTGTTTTTATTATCGGTGTTGTTACAATTATGATTTTAATTATAATTAATATTATTATAATTTTTTAAATACTTATTATCATTATTATTATTACTATCACTATTATTTCTTTTAATTACTATTATTATTCATTCATTCATTTCATTTTGGTTTGGTGACGTGGTCACCTTTTTATTATTTCCCATATTTACACGACATATAAACGATCGATTTTGATGGCTTGATGCACGTAACAAACGTGGAAGAATAACAAAGTATTTAACTGATAGACAGCATTCTTGTGACATTGCCACTGTTTGCAAAGATTGACAAGGCCGCCTAATTTTTTATCACAGTTATCTCCCTTAGCTCAACAACTACATATAACTATTCTGGGTGTACGCTTGCACCAACCCAGTGTAACAGAAGCCCAGTTATACCGCTGTGCACTTGGATCTTGCTTTTATTAGTCTAGATGCCCAGAAGCATCTGATTTAGAATGCATTACGTGGAGGACGAACAGTCAGGAATGTCACCATCATTACAAATTGAGACTTTATAAGCATTACCCAAATCCTCAGGATCATTAGCATCCTAATTATTATTGTTGTCATAATAATAATAATAATAATAATAATAATAATAATTATTATTATTATTATTATTATTTATTATTATTATTATTATTATTATTATTATTATTATGCCTGGTAATATTTTAAGTTATAATAATTTATAATTTATTTTTAAAACGTTTTTCTGGTTTTAACTCAAGATTCTTGATTTCGTCGATCTAATTGTATTAATTCTTTATATTTAATTTTATATTTCTGATATAAATTATGTCTTACAATTTTTGAATATTTTTAAATTTAATTTTTACTGTATATACTTTGTTTTAAAGTAATCTACATTAGTATAAAATATAATAATTTATTTTTAAATTTCTATTTATGTTCTCTTTTAGCAACTTTAAGTTAAACCTTCAACGTTGATAATTATACCAACTGACACTGCTTGTATTCACAATACACTAATCAATTTCCATATCTAAAGTATAGTTTATTGAATTCACGTTGTGAAAATGAATTATCGGGGGGGGAGGGGCTCTGATTACCTGGATTGCCCTGGATAATAATAACCACTGGGGGATGTTTATTATATATAAATATACACCGATGTTGTGAATCAAACCCATGCTTACCAAAGTTTCAGTCGGGCGATGAATGGCTATACTACGCCAATGATAATAATAATAATATCAAAATGTTGAATAAGTTTTGTTTTACCAAATATCCACTTGTCAAACAACTGCCAGAGATAAAATCCAAATAAATGAACAAAATACGTAAATGTATGACTAGAAGAAATTAATTGTTTTTTATTAGTTATTTTGTTACTCCAATCACTACAATGTTGAATAAAGTTATTATTATACAAACCCTTTTAACTTTAAAAATAAGCATGGAGCAATAAGACAGCAATTATAACAAAACAACAACAAGAAAGTCTCGTTAGTATTAAAATTATGCAAATTAAAAATTAAGCTTCCTTTTCGGCTTTCGCTCAACCCAGTCATGTGTATAACTCTGTCATCCAGACACGTGCGATCATTTCTTTGCCGCTGTTTGCCGGAATGACATCCTCTTGTATTGTTTCCGTAGCAGCATAAATTTTTTACACTAGGCCAGGTTGCTAACCTTGCGCGTTCAAACCCTCCTCCTTTATCCAGGCTTGAGACTGGCTAAATCCAATCATTTCTAATCCAAATTAGGCGGAGTTATTAAGTGACAAATAATTATCTGACTTTGCAACAACGCAAGTAAACCAAAATAGTCAACACAAAATTAAAAAATGATACAAATTAATCGTGATACAAAATTTGTCAAAGTTGACACAAAACTGATAATAATCAAGAGTATTTTTTATATTTTACTTAAATATTTGGCAAACAGAATAATAGTAATAATAATAATAATAATAATAATAATAATAATAATAATAATAATAATAATAATAATAATAATAATTTAGTAAATACAATATTGCATATGCTATTTTTACATCTGACCCAAATATATAACTTGAGAACTTTTGTTTTAACATTGTCAATATTTACTACTTCCATAGTATAAAATACTAATTGTAAGTTAATTAAAACATTTCATAAAATTATAATTTTACTCTTAACAATTAAAAATTCATGAAATGAAAAAATGGCAGTTGTTTGCAGAAACAAATATAATTTTCCACAATTGCATACACAAACCTGTTATAGCATATGTTGAGTTATATGCAGATATAATACTGTCAGGTAGTTCAACTTGAAACAGAATACCAATCAGGGTCTTTATTTAAATAATCTGGTCTTACCTGTATTTGTCTGAGTTTCGTCAAATACACACGTAGTTTGCTCCCTTTGATAATCTTCCTTCTGCCGATTCAGTGGGAGCTTATATTTTTACTGACTGATTGTCAATTATTAAACTTTTATATTATTTAAATGACGAATTACTGGACATTAAACATTATTTACTCAACTCTATTGATACCCAAACAAGAACGCAAAAACACATCGCAACCAACTGTTCTCACGAGATAACGTCTCCAATTGAAAAAATTACTGCATAATTGGTCTGACCTGACAGTTAGTAGCTTATTAAACTTTACCATAATACTTGTTGGCTATAAGTGATTGTAACAGGAGAGAAAAACCGACTAACATAGATTCCTTTGTCAACCGGCGTCAATCCCCAATTTGCTGAAATAGATCGATTTGCCAATTCCTGTAAATACAGGTGTAGTTACAAAAAACTTTATTTATTTTGAATCCGTATTCTACAACCTCTTTGTATTATTGCATGGTATGCAATTTTGAATTTAACTTTTGTTTTTTGTTAAAATTGATTTTAACAACTGTTTAAAAATGTTAATTACTTTTTTATCAGTTTTCTCCTCTTTTGTCCAGGCTTGAGACTTGCTAAATGGATTTAATTTTTAATGTCAGTGACTTCTCAAGCTTCTAATAGGTTGTCAGTTTTTCAATAAGTTTATATTTAGATATCCAAAGCCATTTCGTAACCATTTTAAACTTTTGTTATTTGTAACTCAATGTATGTGTTAATTTGTTTATTAGTGAGTTGCATTGACTTGAATTTCAATCTGTAGACATTTTTTGTATATATAAAATAAAAGGCAACGTTAATCTTTCATAAACTTAAATTAATATAGTCATCATTTGCTATCCGCCTGAAGACAAATCTTCGTTTGTACGCATCAATAATCATTCATGCGGCAATATGTGGGAATAAAACGTGGAAGCGAAAAAACAAAATTAATAAGATGGTAAATGTTTTTTGTTGTCGGTGTCTTAGAAGTATTTTAAAAATTACCTGGCGCGATCACCTTTCAAATAATGAGATCATGAGAATTACAATTAGACAAAGAAAATTATTTGGTCAAATTCTACGTTTACCACCGGTAACAATGGTTTTGGAATGGAAGATCAAAAATGGTAAAAGAAAGGTTGGTAGACCACAGAAAACCTGGCTAAGAACTATTCGGGGAAGATGTAATTAAAATGAATGGCCAAATGTTCAAATAACTGAAAAGATTGTGTTGTCTCATGTTTTTTTAATTATGGAACTTTGCTATTGTTTATTGCTGTAATTGTTATCTTATTGCCTCATGCATATTTTTAAAGCAAAGGGTTTTGTAATAATACTAATAAATAAATGTTGCCTGTAACTGAAGATAATATGTGAACTAAACTAATCATATAAAAAATTATTTAAAATTATAAAGGTAACTCAATAATTTAAATAGATTATAATATTATTAAAACATCTCAAACCTCTTGAGTACAACACAGTAGCAGCCTTTTCGGGGTTGTCCTTTACAATATATAAAATAATTTTTCAATTTTTCTAGTAATTTTAAAATAAAATAAACTATTTCTTAAGATATTAACAAAAGTTTTTTAAAACTGCAATATACCTTAATTTATTTTACAGAATAATGTATTTTTGTTAACCGTTTTGTTCAATGATTTTTCAACAACAATAAATAGTTGTACAACATTACAATCCTATGCCTTACAATTTGACCATTCTCTTTTATTAACACACAGTTCAACGCAGTTGAAAACATTTAATAAATACAATATTTGTACTAGTTAAATTATTTTTTTTAAATATTACTAGTTTTATTTGCAAAGACATACTACAATTTTATTATTCTATGTTTTTCTATTAATCAAAATATTAAACAAAAAAATGTTTTGTAAAATTCATTTACGTTTTCGCTACTTCTGCCACTAATGCATTAATAATTTCGCCTAAATTTTTGCAATAATTTGTATATGTTTAATGTGAAAAATGGTATATTAACCCCAAATGAGTAATTTTCATCTTGACATTTATAATGTGTTAAGTAAACACGACGGTGTGTCTAAAATTAATTATTTTCATTAATATTTTAAAGTAATATTATATATATATATATATATATATATATTCTTCTTAATGGAAATACTAGAAGAATAGTTTCTCATAATTAAATATCAGCATCCATTTGTAGGTATGTGAATAATTGTATTATTTGTTTACTCTCTTGGGATGCTTTTTAAACTGAATTTTGTTTAACTAAATCAATAAAGGTACCTTGAAAAATAAATGCATAAACAGTAAACGTGGTATGTTGTAGCAAGAATAAGATGGTTATTTAAATAGAGTTAAAACTTATTTATTATTGATGTTTCACAAACTCAATTAGTAAAACAAAACAATTAAACAATTTAATAATTAGAAATAAGTTTTATATGGTCCCTCTCTCTCTCTCTATGTGATTTTATATTTCCATTAAAAACTAAATTAATTATCAAATTTTTAACCATTATTTGGCAATTTTAAATTCATATTCTTTTTGTGTTTCTTTAAGGATAAAAATATTTTTATTACTTTAACTATTATTTATATTTCCACAATTTTTAAATAATTAATTTTTTAAAAAGAAATGAAACACAATCCATTATTTATTAAACTTGTTAATGTTCTAAAACATTTTTTATAATATTTTTAAAAGATTATTATTATTATTATTATTATTATTATTATTATTATTATTATTATTATTATTATCACTATTATTATTATTATTATGGACATGGGTTCAAATCCCATCGCCTCCACTAAAATGCGGGCCCACGTTTGGCTTCGCTAATTGTCCACTGCTGAAAGATGTTTCTCGTAAAGCATTTAAAGTAGCAAACATAAAATAAAATTTAAAAAAATAATTATTACTATCATTATTATTATTATTAATACTATTATTATTACTTCTATTATTACCTTTACTATTATTATTACTATTACTAATACTATTATTATTATTATTATTATTATCATTAGCATTATCATTATTACTATTACTATTATTATTATTATTATTATTATTATTATTACTACTTTTTTTAATTTAATTTTTTTTAATTTTATGTTTGCTACTTTGAATGTTTTACGAAAAACATCTTTCAGCAGTGGACATTTTAGCAAAGCCGAACGTGGGCCCGCATTTTAGTGCCGGCGATGGGATACGAACCCATGCCCACCAAGGTCTGAATTCGAGCGCAGCACCGCTAGACCACCACGGCATATTATTATTATTACTATTATTATTACCTTTATTATTATTATTATTATTACTAATACTATTATTACTATTATTATCATTATTATTATTATCATTATTATTACTAGTAGTAGCCGTAGTTATAGTTATTTTTTTCTGTTTTCATTGCCTATAGTGAAGTAAAATAAAAGCTACCATTACATTGATAAATAAAGTTATAAATAAAATTAATAGAAAAAATAAGTAAATATTATCATTAAATATCTGTTTTTATAAAAACAATTTAATATTTCACTTACATTGATAAAAAGAATACAATTAACAAAAAATACCCAGAAACATGAAAGTGGAACCAAACATAATTCGTTTATCTCTTATCCAAGATTATAAATGAGCATTGGAATATTGATTGTACTATTTAAAAAGATGTAAGTTGTGATAAAACGTTTAGACATTAATATTTTTAATAGTAAAACTGTATTAAATAATAATCAAAAATTTACGTAGAAAATAATTACTATATTTCAGTATGTATATATATATATATATATATATATTTGAATTAATCTATCTTTAATAAGTATGTATATTTAATTATCAAACTTGTTTTTTAATCTTTTATTTTTCCAATGAATGGTGTTTTCCCAAAAAGTTGTATTATTTCAAATTTTACACATATAAAAATTAGTTTTTGTTAAACTGACCATTATTACCATTGAATCATTGAATCATGAAAATATGGTTTTATTTACACATTTGCTTAATATAAAAAATAGCTACATTGACTAAAATGATGTAAAATTAATTTAATTCTTTAAAAAAGCGTTATTTAATTTTTACAAAAATATAATTTAATAAAAAAAAATGCAAATTTTATAATTTTAACATTATTTTATAATTTAATTATTTGTTGTAATTTAATCTACAAAAAATTATATTTTATTTGTAAAATTTTAATTATAATTCTTTATAAAAATTTTAATGCTGTCTATTGTTATTCACATTTTTTGACACTTTATAAAGCTTACAATTAATAATGAAAACACATTGTATTTAATCGTTTTATTGTTATTCAATTATTAAACATCAACTTCCTCATTAATGGTTCTAAATCGATACTAATCAGCAAATTTTTATAAAAAATGTTTTATTGTTGAAAAAGCCACATGAATGCCAATTTATTAAACAAATATTTTAGTAAAATACTGGAAGAGCAAATGAACCAATCTAGCCAGTTCCAAGTTTAGATAAAAAAAGAAAGGTTTGAACAAATGGTTAACTTTATAAATTATCTGGTGAAACCGGCAAAAACAGTTTTGGAATAAACAATCAATGAATTTTTTATTCTAAGATTGATAAACTACAGAAAACCTAGTTAAAAATTATTCAAAAAAAATTAATTAAAATAAATGTTTTGTAGGATTACAAAATGTTGTTAAAATGTTCAAACATATGGAATTATTTTGTTGTACCATAATCTTAAATTATGATACTTTCTGTGCTGTTTTTGCTGTTATTGTTATCTTGTTGCTAGATGCCATATTTTAAGCATAACGGTTATGTAATAATAATAATAATAATAATAATAATAATAATAATAATAATAATAATAATAATAATAATAATAATAATAATAATAATAATAATAATAATAATAATAATAATAATAATAATAATAATAATAATAATAATAATAATAATAATAATAATAATATTAATAATAATAATAATTATTATTATTATTATACAACCACGTTTAAAAATTGATTATAAAAAACGGATATATAAGTTTTTAAAAAATAAATGTTATGCGACAAGTTGTTCCATTACATTTCCGGCTTTGGAGATCGTGCATACCGAAAATTAAAATTGCATTTGAATTTTGCCGCACTCCGTCATCAGAATCATGCCAGAATGCTAATCTTGCACCAAAATCCTCCAATTTTTTAACTGGACCTGAAATCAACTACTGTGCATTTATTAACTAAATATTTTTAATTATTTTTATTACTGTTTTTATAAAAATGAACATTTATGTTAATAAAGTTGTAATGCTTGCGTATTTGTTAAATGTTTTCACTTCTTACTGCGTATTACTATTTACATATAAGTAGCTAATAATATATATTTAAAATATTGATAAAACAGAAACATATGCTTGGTACTTTTTAAATTTAATGTAGGAGTAATATAATGATGTATGTGTAAAATAGATTTAAATATTTTAATTTATAACTTTGAAATTATAGTAGTTGTGAGTAGTACATAAAGATTGAATTACATCCAACTGAGTGTGTGTTCCATCTTATCGCCGGCACTAACGATAAACTCATATTTAACTGTGTAAAACGCCTACTTGCTGAAACACATGTCTCGCTAAATTACCAAAACAATATTCTCAAAAATAGCATTGTTTTAATTATATAGTAGATGTAATACACAATAAATTAATAATTGTTTAGATATTGATAAATTTTTCCTATTTTAAAAACACAAATAAATAATTTTACATAGATAAATAAGAATATAACCCTTTTTTTAAATTAAAAAGTAATCTTATATATATACAAACGCTTTCAACAAAACTATTCTATGTCATTATACTTTAAACTATTGACCTAATAGATTTGGTATATTAAAGATGGAACTCTGCTGTTTGGTTTTAAGATGTAATCCTGTTATCGGAACCGTGCTGTTTTCATTTACTTTTTGTAGCTCGATTTAAACTCATTAATTTTCTAACCTTGCGCTTTAGTCCTTCTACGTTTTCAACTAAACCGTTTACGGTAAAGTATATATATGTATATATATATATATATATATATATATATAATACAAATAATTTCTCGTATAATACACTACAAAATATCAAATAATGGATGTGATCGTTTTTTTGTAGACAAAATTGACTCAGGCTGATAATTTTTTAGAACTATTAAATGGCAATTTTTAGGAACATAGCTATTTTTATTTTAGCCTGTATTATGTTTAAATTATTTTTTTTTGTATTTAAACAAAATAAATTTTAATACAATTAAATTAAGTTTACAAACATCTAGCCTGGAATATATTTTTTAATTGTTCCTGTGGTATAAGAAAATTGTATTTTAGCCTTAAAAATATTACTATATTTTGAAATAAAAATACTACTGCTCAAATTGATTAATGTCGTTTGTTATTTAATAGTTGTTTGACAATTTTTGCAATGTTTTTTTACACACAAACGTTTCTAAACTACTGAGAGCTAAGTTTGTACAAAATTCACTATAGACAATGCCATATTTTGGTATGCAAAATATTAATCTTTGTAAATCAGTATTTTATTAACTGTAAAACTTTTTTTTTGTATTTATTTTTATTATTGTAAAATATGCCTCTAGCGTTTTCTTTTTGTAATAAAAAATCAACCAAAGTTTGTGTGATTAAAACGTTGGAACATAGATTTTTTTCTACACCCTACTAAAAAAGTAACTAAATTGGTGTTTATTACATTTTAACTTAAAAAATTACTGTATGGTTTTCAAGTTACACAATAATTTTGTAACAAACAAAATGAACTTTGACCTGCTTTAGGTATTACAAAACTCAGTGATAATTGGCTGAACAAAATCAAATTTTTACAACGTCCGGAGTCAAACTATTCGCATACTGTCTATCGTACTTACTATGATACGTTTGTTCTTTTACTTAAACAAATGATTAAACTGATATTGGAAATAAAATAATCAGTAAAGTTGTTATGCCTGTTTGTTAAGTGAATTAACATTAAAATGAGCTACTTATTATGCCGAAAATTCTGACTTGCTAACCCAAATAAGAACTCGACACTAGAGCAGAATGAAACATTTAAAATAATATATACATGAATGAGATTATTTAGCCAGCCCATTGCCTGTCTGTCCTGATTCTGACTTCACTGTAATTGGTTGGCTAATTCACTTATTGATTGGTATCGTCCCAACAAGAGTTCAATCGTTCGCACTTGTCATCTTAGCTTTATCATTTACGTATAAAGTTGGCACTTCTTCCCATTCCATCTATCTGTACAACGTGTCACGGTTACGTATGTTTTAGACAATCAACCGTCTTATCCCTATTTCTAAAACAACTAATTATCATGTTAACAAGCCCCAATTTAAAAACGTTCCTCCGTACAAATGAAAACAAGAAATTAAAATAAAAAATTATTTATTTATTTATTTATTTATTTAGAAAAAAAACAAAATTGTTACATTGAATTGTAACACAAAAAACGTAAATATTTTATCCTTTTTAGTAGCAAAACGCTTAACACTTTTTTAATTATGTAAATATAACACAAACTACATTCCTCCTCATGTTCCACAAGCTTACATCGAACAAACCTCGGTACATAAATAAAGAGATTAGCATTACTGACATAAATAGTATAGTTTAGTTACTTTTTTGAATTATACTTGGATTATCAATTCGATTTATACAATACAATATTTTTTGACATTTTTCAAAACATTTTTAAAATAAGTAAAACTAGTTCGAAGGAATGTTTGTTCGTTCGTGTGTTTATTTGTGTCGATCACAACACTTCTCGCCATAATTAGATCACTATAAATACACATCTTTTGCTATTGACATTCAGTGCCGATCATCGTTAACTTCGGAACTTGTCTCGGTCGTATCGACAGGCAGAGACGGTTCGCTGATCGTGCACGGAACGTGTGTTTGATCGAATTCGAACCAATAATTGCACGTACACTGTTCGTTGTCCGAATCGCATTCAAAGTAGAAATCTTTGTTGTCGATGTCGTTTTGAGGCATCGTTGGCGACGAATAAGTCCACGTCGTCAGCGGTATTAGCTGTTCTTTCGAATCCATACGTCGAGCCCGCTTTTTCGAACTTGGCCGGTACGACTTTTTCGTGCTCGACTTGGAACAATTTTGACTGACATTCGATTGCCAAAATTTGTTCCACTTGGGTCTGGCGTCTGTCGGATCTATACAGTTGGCTAGACAAGCGCCAGGAGGAGTGATGAATGGAACTAGGGGCGTCAAATTGCAGCTGTTTTTCGAATAATTGGAATTGACAAATACTCGATGACCTTCAAACGACTGACTTGTATCGTTCGTTCCAACGTCTTCATTCTCTTCCTCTTCCTCACCATCATCGTCATCATTATCATCGCCATTGTTGTTATTATCGTGATGATGAGTGCGTTCGTTGAAGTCTTGCGAATAGTCATAAGCCATATTTTCATTGTGATTCAGTAGAATGTAATTGGGTACCAGTGTATGATGTTTATGCGACTTCAATTGATGTGCATACCACTGGAGAGTATTTTTAGCTTCCATATTGTTAGAAAGTGATTGTTTCGATTGACATATAACGGGAGATTGTAGCAAAGGATTGCTAATAATTTGTGGATAGCCAATCGAATACCAGTAGGGCATTTGGGCAGGATCGCGTCTCGACTTGCGATCTGTCCGATGCATACAGATGTTGGACTGGTTGGGAATGGACAATTTAGGTCCAAAAATAGAACGCAAATCGACAGTTGATTGGCTGTTCAAGCCGAACTTGGCCGATGGATTGACAAGAACTTGAGACGCCGTCTTGGACGCAATCTGAATGGCCTGTTTGTGTTGTTGATGTTGATATTGATGTTGTTGTTCGAGCGACATTTGTTTGGTCAAACAACTGTGCATTTTTTTAGCATGCATACATGGCTTGGAATGTAACTTGTGACTGTTGATTGTCGATTCGGTCTTCGTTTCCGACTTCCACAAAGATTCCGGTTCTTCCATGCCGCTATAAGAATTTTGTTGATCGGCACTCATCAAACTTTGCGTATCGAAAAGACGATTGGACATTGGCGCTTCTCGACCATTGTTGACAACCGCTTGCATTGTCGTAGTCATGGGAATTTGTGGCGAAATCAATTGGGGCGTTTGGCGACACAGGTGCAACACGGTATTGTTGATCGCCGTGACGTTGTCGTCATGCGATTTTGACTCGGCGTTCGTCGGCGTCGTTGTCATCAATTTGGCCATTTCGAAGTTGTGCGATTTTCGCAAGTCGACGACACATTTTTCGAACAAACTCCATTCGGTCGAGTTGGCGACGCCAATTTGTGATCGCAGCTTTTTCAAGTCGCATACCGACAGCAGGACACCGTTCAGTCCAAATTGTTTGAATTTTTTCCAACAGAATTGCAAATCTTCATAGGACATGTTGGTTGTGTTGGCCAATAGGTTGCATACATCGTCAACTCCAAGTGTATTCAATAAATTCGATTGTGTTGATTGAACAGATTGTTTCTAAAAAAAAGGTGTACGAAATAACAATGTACCAGTTTTCGCCTATAAATATATTTTAACAACGTTACTACTTATGAGTAGTATTATATAATAATTAATACTTTGATTTTTTGCATTTTCGTGTTTTTCATTTGACTGTCGGGATTGTTCATTTCGGACGAACTGGTGAAGTTGGTCAAATTGTTTTCGCTTGATGAAATATATTCGTTCGATTGGTAGGGATAATGATGGTGATGATGGTGATGATGTTGGTTTTGCATTGTGGGATACATGGCTAAGACGGACGTGTTCGCCGGCTTGGGATTTTGCGAATAGTCGTGACCGTTGGAATCGTGGCTTTCTTTAGTCAACGAATCGAGGGGATGTAGACAATTGTGCATTTGTAGCCATCCTGATGAACGATTTGGCATAAAACTGCGGGTTTTTTTAATGAAAATGGTTTAAATACAAAAATAATATAATTATGGAATAAATATAATTTTCCTCTTCTTATAGGCTACGTTCTTTTCAATCTTTTGATTTGAAATAATAAAAAACCGGATGATTTAACAATGCTTGTTTTACCATTGTTTAAAAAAAATTTTGACTAAATGATTAATATTTTCTTTCATTTTAACTATAAACATTTCTTTAATTATTTCATTCTTGTTGGTTATATGTTTTTACGTAAAAATTGGCGTTTAGTGCAACCGAGAGAGCATCGGCGGTGGCATTTAAACCTACACATACCCAAGTTCGAATCCAGTGTTATACCACTAGTCTATCTGTTTATCACTATTATTAATGTTACTAATATTACTATTATTATTATTATTATTATTATTATTATTATTATTATTATTTATTATTACTATATTATTATTATTATTATTATTATTATTATTATTATTATTATTATTATTATTATTATTATTATTATTATTATTATTATTATTATTATTATTATTATTATTATTATTATTATTATTATTGTTATTATTATTATTATTATTATTATAACAACAATATCAATAATAATAATAATAATAATAATAATAATAATAATCAACTTCAAATAATGTCAACATCAGGTTAATAGTTACTCATTAGATTAGTTTACCTTGTATGCAATATCGCATGTACGGATTAAGTACAATTGTGCAAAAGATGAGCTGCTTCAACTGCTCCAATCTGATGGGACACGAGTGTTTGGCCGACAAATACGTGTCCAACTTGGCCAAATCGCCATCTTCCAACGTCAGCAATTCGAACAAGTCGATCGAAGCGACAACGCGGCGTTTTACCTTTATTGGATCGGGGTATTCAAAAAGGAAACATGGTGCACCAAATGTTAAGACTGGACTCTTACTAACACCGTGATTTTATTTTAACGTTGTAATTGATTTGATAAATCCACCTAGTTTGGACCAGAAATGATTCAATCTAGCCAGTCCTAAGTCTGGATAAAGGAGGGGGTTTTGAGCGCGCGCAAGGTTAGCAACCTGGCCTTTGTAGAAAAAATTATACTGCTACGGAACCAATACAAGAGGACATCATTCTGGCAAATGACGGCAAAAAAGGGATTGCGTGTATCTGGATGACAAAGTTACACAGATGACAAGGGTGAGTGAAAGCCGGCAGAAAGCTGAATTTTCGATTTGCAGAATCTTTAATACCAACGAGACTTTGTTGTTGTTGTTGTTTTGCTGTAATTGTTATCTTATTGCCCCATGCTTATTTTTAAAGCAAAAGGGTTTTGTAAAATATATATAATAATTGATTTGACAATGTAAGTAAATAGCTTTGTCAACTTACGTTATAGTTTTGTTTACAAGCGTTTTTATTCCAAATAACAGACGTTTTAAATTTCCAGTTGGTAATAGATTGGAATTCTCACATTTATTTAACCTATCAAGAATGTTTTATTTCGATTATATTGTAAATGTTTCGTATTAAAGATTGAATTTTATTTTGGCATCTAATCATGAACAAGTTTTCACTTCTGTGATGCAACGATGTAGAACAATTTACAGAAACGCACTGTGGTGAACCAAGAGTTATTAGAAATTATTTTTTTGTTTAACATGATGATCATGTTTATTGTTAAACACTAGATAGTAAAATAGAGTCACAGTGCTCTAAAACATTTTTACAATAAGTGTAGTTAAAACAATACAAGTATTAAATAAGTCAACGTTTCATTATTTACATAATTTTATTTCCCATATATAATTTTTATTAACACAATTATGCTATTAACTAATCTATTATTTCATGTATGTATTTATTTATTGTAGGGCTTTCACTGAATAATAAATCTACTTGGTTTAAACCAACCAGGAGCACTGTACAGCTCAATCATTCTTGTTTGAAGTGCCTACTCTACAAGCTTTATACAAAATTGAACCTGTGTTCTATCCAATGCAAAGCCTTAACCACTGGGCTACGGGTGTCCTCAAGTACTGTGCGTTACTGCCGCTAACGAATAAGTAAATAACCTTTTTCACTATAGGTTTTACTATATAAGTTCTGGCAAACTATACCCATTTAAAAGCCTATATGATACGGTTCAGTTATATGTATTGTGGGGCTTTTCAAGAATAATATATTAAAATTGTCAAATTTATTCAATAATAAATTCACTTGGTTTTAAATAACCTGAAACAATGAACAGCTGTTTTATTCTTGCAAAATATCTTTAATACCCACTCTAGTAGATTATAATTAATCTATTTATGTCCTAACTGATAATAATAATAATAATAATCTCATTTGAATGTACGCACTTCTTCAAACGCTTCGATAAGGTTTACAGGCATTTGATTCGCACTCGAATTGATGGTAAACGACACGTCCTCGAGATAGACAATGAGCCACGACGTGTGATAAGGCCAGTGATGAATAAGCGTAATCCACATGACAATTAAATCCAATTCAATGTCCAAATGGTACAATTTGATCAAGTGATCTACACCACAAACAATCAAACAACATGTAAAAGCAATTTGTATCCGCGGTGGCGTAGCGGTACAGCGCTCGACTTGGACGAGTCCACGTTTGGCATCGTCAAAAGGTCCACTACTGAAAGATGCATCTTTCGTTCAAACATTTAAAGTGGTAAAATAAATACATTTTTTAGCAATTTATGGGTTATAGTATTGTATACATCCACACATTAAAACCCATTTTGTGTGCACAAAAACAATTTGTAACTTCATTAAATTTAGCGTGGACTTAACATATGCATGTTGCATATGTGTATGTATGTATAGTTATAAATGTTAAGTTAATTACATCATATAATTATATATATATACTGATTCTTTATATGTTTGTGACTGAAGAGAATATACGAAATGAATTCATCTCACAGTTTACGTCTTCTATTATTTTTGTTTGGAATTATAAAGGGAACCCAGTGCTTTAAATTAAAATTACTTAAATGCAAAATGAAGCAGTAAGAGTACGTACGGTATAAGATCGTTAAATGGGAAACTTATTTCAGCAATGTGTTACAACACCCACGTGTTGAAAAACGTTTGTTATAAAGACTTTGGTTTTGAATTCAGACAATTAATTATTAATTTTTTTATCAACGCTGAAAAATGAACTACAATACAAACAATTTTTTAATAGTTTGATTAAAAACAGATTTTAAATAATTATTTAAAGTGCCAATTGCACATGTTCTATTACCAACAACATATTTTAATTATTTTAACAAAACAATCTAAAATTAAACTATTGTGTCTTGTTTTATTCTTTAAAAGTTGATACTATTTTTGGTTGTGTTTGTGTATTGTCAGATGTATTATGCTAATATGTTGGAATGATTCGATTCAGTTAAATAATAAATCCACCTGGTTTCAGTTAACTAGGAGCAGTCTAACGTTGTTTGGAATCATCAGCAGTACATGCATTTCAAGTCTCGCACAAAGACATACCAATGACGCCTTTCCAGGTGTACAATGATCGTAGTTGGCTCAAACCATATGTGCATTAATAACATAATAATATAAGTTGGTAACAAAGCCACCTCTTCATCAGTTTCAAGTTTAAATAACTTCTCAAATTCTGTTTACAGGAATTGACCAGACGATCGTTTTTTAGCGTTGACGGCGATTGACGGATCCACAAAACTGCATATGGTAATTAGTTACCTTGAGATACCTTTTAAGCTAACACCCATTCACTAAACGGAAATCCAGTTAAATCTCCGCTATACCGCTATGCACTTGGTCTCTACCGTTACTAGTCTAGATACCTGTTGTCATCCCATGGAGGAGGAACAGTCAGGAAAATCAGTGGAAATTGAAACTTTATAAGCATTACTCAAATCCTCAGGATCATTAACATTCCCAAACCAGATGTACATATAACAATTCTAATAGAACACAAATTGTTGAAAAAATATTTGCTTTCAGACAATATTATTATCTTTAACAATGGGTTTTTGAAGAGTTTAAATTGTCAGATTCACTTGAATGATAAATCCATTTGGTTTCTAATTCAATCAGTATCATTTGTATAGCTGTTTCATCCCCATTTGGAATTATTAGCAAATTGTAGTTTTCAAATTTCATACACGTCCCATTTAGTGTCAGGCCCTTTTAGTGTTAATTGTACATATCAATTTACAATGTGAAAAGGTATTCAATATTGCAATAGATTATAACAACCTCACGTTTACTCCTGTTTTTTAAATGTATTTCAATTTGGTAAAAGCAAATTACTTGTATTGAAATACCTAAGTAAATATTAATTATTGCAATAGCATCTTTTTATTTATTTATTGTTTATTACATAATATTTATTTTCTAGAATGTTTTACAAAAACGTTTTCGGCAAGACTCCAGATGAAATTCAAATTAATGTTTATTCGGCATCAAGTCTAGCCATAAATTACCAAATCATCTTCTATCTTTTGAACAACGTTTTCTACCAACGTGTGACAAAAAATTGTTAAAAAATAATTATTGCATTGAAAACATACATGTAAAAAATGTAGCACACGTTAGCTGTTTGATGCTCTTGACATTCCAATCGGACAATTCGTGTTTGGTAAGGAATATGTCGGTCAAATCCGTATCGTCATCTGACGTTGTGTTGTTGAGAGCACATTCGATAGCAAAATTTAAATGTTCACTTTTGGCATCGGCGAAAGTTGACAAGTTTGTTTTGGAATTCAAATTGTCATTAAACGGAAGCGGATTGATTATGGAACTCGGAATGTGTGCCGAAAAGTTATGTTCATGATGCCGATTGCTTTGATTCTTTTGTTTTGACAAAATAATGTGAAAAAAGGACACTTGATAACTACATTACTAAATTATTTGTTACATCTTATTTTTATTCTTTAATGCTAAACTGGTCACTTGTAAATTTTTCTGGTTTCTTAAAACAAAATTATGTTGTTTTAAAAAGGTGCATACCCTTGGTGTCAAAATCTAAGGTAATCAAATATTCTGTCCTATTGAATGATACTGCGAATCAGCATTTTAAATCCTGTATACGATTAGCATCAAGAATTGAAGGTAATAATACTCACCCACTAAATACAGCTCTAAACAAATTTAAAGCTTCTGGAAAAACCAGGAGAACTTACCAATACAAATACTCATGTCTGCCATATTTATCCAGAGTATTAACAGCGTAATATAACGGTAACTTATAACGACTTATTCAAAGTATAGTAATTTTAAATTATTTTTTTAAACACATGTTAGCCGTATTGACAATATTTATATTCATTATCATTTGACATTCTATTTAATTTGTTGTAATTTTGTTATTTTATTTATTTATTTATTTTTATTGATGGTAAAAATATTTTTTTGCGCTGAATGTATTTATACTGAGATATTAAAGCTTAATATAATAATAATAAAAATATAATAATAGTAATAATAATAATAATAATAA
The DNA here is from genome assembly GCA_025895645.1 of Cardicola forsteri. NCBI lineage: Eukaryota > Metazoa > Platyhelminthes > Trematoda > Strigeidida > Aporocotylidae > Cardicola > Cardicola forsteri. The sequence goes on along the minus strand of JAKXYG010000710.1, from coordinate 263,371 downwards.
TAATAATAATAATAACAATTGGCGGTCTGGACCAATGAGATTTTTAGTATTATGTGTGTGGGTGGGTGTTTTAATAGTACACGATGAGATGTTTTGATGTCTAAATCAGAATAGTGACTTTTATACTTTGAAAAATTGTACACATTCTGTTGACGTGACTAATCAAGTGAAACAATCATAAACTTGTGTTTGTTTATTCTATAAATAACTTGATTTTGAGTTATTTATTTGTCTTTCAAAAATGCTAAACTTAATTATCAAATAAATAATGGAATTAAATTAAAAATTGTTAAAAATGTTACAGGTTTAGAATAGTAATGAAAAATAGGATATACTAAATGTAAAATAACAAGCGTTTTAGTTTATTTCTACTAATTATAATCAGATCTTGTTTCAATTCAATAATACAAATGTGCCGGCGTGGCCCAGCGGTACAGCACTCGACTTGGACCTGGTAGACATAAGGTCCACCGGTCCACTAAATGCGGGCCCACGTTCGGTTTTGCGAAAATGTCCACTGCTAAAAGATGCGTTTTTTGTAAAACTTTCAAAATAGTAAAAATAAATACGTAAAATGTCGAACGAGCTTAAGAGAAACGTTTTCAACTCATGGGACAGGGTGGATCATTAGTGTCCAAAAACCAGTTGATTTCGAATTTCTTTAATGTTTTGCGTTATACCTGATTAAAGAAAAATCAATTAATTATTTCTATTGGTGAACTAGTCATTTCTTCGTTATTTGTACAGCATAGTAAACAATCGAATGCAATGAATTAATAAACAAAACGAATATAGAAAATTATAAAGATTTTGGTTGGTAAACAGTTCCATTGTTTTCAGAAATTGACATAATTGTCAGTGTTGTTTCCCA
>JAKXYG010000710.1:242500-257500 GCA_025895645.1 Cardicola forsteri | reverse complement strand
TAAATCCCGAATGGGGATATTCAAGAAGAAGTGTACAAACAATATTATTTACCAGTTTAATAATTTATTATTATTATTATTATTATTATTATTATTATTATTATTATCATTATTATTATTATTATTATTATTATTATTATTATTATTATTATTATTATTATTATTATTATTATTATTATTATTATTATTATTATTATTATTATTATTATTATTATTATTATTATTATTATTATTATTATTATTATTATTATTATTATTATACATTGTTGTTAAAATAAAACGTAAAACTTGCTGTTTTAAAAGATAAACCATTTTTCTAATATAAAAACGTCACGAGAACGAAATTACAAAAATAGAATTTGGTATAAACAGAAACGAACTTTGTTTGTCCGTGTCAATTGTCATTTTTACAGCTTTGTAAAATGTAAAAACCGACAAGCAAATGTTTTAAAAGATACTTGACCTAATCACAATTAACAAATAATCCAACATAATACTATCAAGGTCAGACGAAATGTAGGCAGTCGAGATATATGCTGATCGTTCGACAAACAAACGGTTTTGGAATAAAGATGATACAAGAAAAGTTAAGAACCATTGAAAAAAAAATTAATTAAAATAAATGTTACGTGGAATCAAAAATAAACATTCTAGCAAACAGTACAATCACACAGGACCACCTTGTTAATGCATGCTTATCTAAAGACAAGTGGCTTGTAATAATTATAAATTTTAAAATAACTGCTAAAAACTGTAACAATTGGATCCGCTTATCTGTAGTCAATTCTGCCGTAACCAGTTCCAAGTTTAGTTTGAAAAGAAGGAGCTAGCAGGACAACCTGGCGTTTTGTAAAAAAAACCAACAACAAAGTAATGTTGACAAAATTCTGTTGACAGGTTGTTCAATCGGAATTACATTACGTCAAAGAATTGTTTTTGCAATCATGTTCTCCAAGACAAAACAAAAACACGTAAGTATCCCCTGTTCCATGTTCCCCCACCGACAAAAACCACATATGTCCATATGTGCTGAAAGCTACTTCTACTGAAGTATCTAAGCCAATAACCATAATAATAAAATAATAATAATAATAATAATAATAATAATAATAATAATAATAATAATAATAATTGTAATAATATTAATAATAATAATAATAATAATTTTCAAACATTAAAATTGTACAATCTATTATTGGAATAAAATTGAAACAAATAATTTACCAATTCAATACTAACACTTTATACATAACTACCATTTTGAATTTATTACAAACAAATAAACAAACAAGGCACACGTTATTTCAGTTGAAATTCTGATGGTGACTGTATGTCAGAACATGCCGACATGCAAAATTACAATTGAAATTGTATATTGTGAACACTAGCCAGTTGCATGACTGGAAAAGAAGAAATTCAATCAAACGGCGTCTATAGAACATTTGGGGGCAAAAAACCCGGTTTTCTTCACTTTTACGCAGTTGTTAAATGCAAAAATTGCCGCCTCGTGAAAGTAATACATACCACATGTATTTACAACGTTTTTATTATCCAATTCTATTCATTGTTGTCAAGTGCTGACTACAAGAAAGAGAGACTACATTTTTATTTCAATGTTAAAAATAAATTAATTTTGATTAACATATTTTGATAAAATTTTGTTTGATCTCAATGGGTTTTTTTTTAAATTAATTTTATAATTTCAATGCTTGTGTGTCATAGTACCGTTGATCTTTTAAAATACGTTCATGCGTACTTTTAGCCACCAATAGAATTACTTGCATCTGTTAATTTTTGGTCAAACAAATGATAATAAAAAACAGCCTTATCATTGTAAAACTATAGAGTATACTGCCGTGCAACCTAACATTTACCAAATAAAAATGATTCTCTATGTTTGATAAAAATAGTACAGAAATAGAAAAAGTAAATTAAAACAGCCTTGTACCAAATAGGTCGTGAAATCATGTAGCTCAATTACTATTTGGTTAGAAATCGGTCAGAAGAACAATTTCAATCAAAGATAGACATTTTTGCAGCTTTTACTGTTACTGAATATAGTAAATATGGTCTAAAGATCAGCACACAAATTAGCAATTACGTCTTCTGATGCAAGGGTTGTATTAAATTATGTTATGTTCCCCCAATGTGAAGCAATTGACGTATGTGGTCTCCTCAAATTACTTCTGACTGTGGTTCATCTAATGAAGTATATCATCGTATTTATTTAGCTGCTGCGTTTGGAAAAGTTGTCAATCTACTTGGAAAACGAAACAACATCAATCAGCACACAAATATAAACATTTTCTTTGTATTGTTTTGTACAGTGCTTCTATACACACCAAAAACACGGACTCATACAGAGTCAGAGATTATGATGCTCAACAAATTTGAAGCACAACATCCATTTTGCATCATCCGTATCAAGGGATTGGTCAAAAAATATCAGCCAAATTGGGTGATAACTTCCAATTTCACATTCTCCTTTTATTGGTATCGCGACAACAAAGATTGCTTTGGTTTGGACACGTTTTTTGCAAAAATCCTGATACAATCTCACGTACCGTAACTTTGGCTTGTTCAAATGCCGATTGAAATAAAAATAAAGGTGATCAGAAACGTACTTGGACAAATGCTGTTTGGGTCGATCTTCACACCCATTTGGACGGGACTTTATTCTGGAAAGTCGTTGGACTGACATATCGGTGCACGCCTCTAAAAACTGTGAACAGTTAATGCTATGCAAACTTGAAATTATTAAAGAGGTGGCTTTGCCACCAACATTTATATTGTATTTGTGTCATTGAAATCGTTTTTCTAGTTTATTTGATAATTTAACGTCTTCTTATTATCTCATTAGCGTTACGCTCCAGCCTTCGTACTTCTAAAAATCGAACTTAAAATAGGCAGCGGTAGAGTTTATATATAAGAAGATCCAAAAATCTTTCATTCAAATTTACATCTAAACCGATAATAACTATATTTATTTTATAACAATAGTAATTCTTCGACAGTTTATATTGAATTTTCACACACTTTACAAAACTAGGTTATACTTACGTTAATAAAAAACAGTATAGAAATATTCAAAACAGTAAGAAACGAATATATTTATAGTTTTATTTCATTCAGTGTTAAATGCATTTACAATGCAATATTCAATCAAATAATGTTATTAATATTAGGAAAAAGAAGTAATAAAATAAACGTTTTGCAATTATAATTTAAAAAGTGTTTAATGTCAATTATTTGTTTAAAAAAACAAATTCTAGATGTAAAATGTTACATAACATTTATTTTATTTTGCTTTCTACTTAAATGAATTTTATAATTAGAATAAAAACATCTTTTTATGTGGCATGCGTGACTACTTAAAACGTACCTTAATTGATCATTAATGTATAAAAAGTGAAATTATTTGTAAGCTTTATTGAAGTTTGTTAATGCACTACAAATCTTGTGCATAATTTTCTTTCACGTTGAATTGAAATTGTAAAAAAAACAATTACTTTTGTAAAACAGTAACATATTATTTATATAAATGAAAAGATTAATATTTTACATACAGTATTTTTGTACCATGCAAAGTGTACAGCTACGCTGTACAAATGTTCGAATTGATGAGATTTAAAGCGGTATCTATTCAAGAATGAGTAGCACATACATAAAATATATATGCAAAAATATAATGTAATTAAAGCTTTTAGTAGACAGTTATATACTATATAAAATCCAAACTAAATTTAATGAAGTCGTAAATTGTTTTTGTGCACATAAAATGAGTTTTAATATGTGAACGTAAACAGATTCAACTATCTTTAATATATTGGAGGCCTAAATAGTTATCAACACATTAAAGCAATTATTAAGATTAACTCGGTGCTAAATGACGTACTATTGATGAAGTGTACAAACGTTCGCTTGAGTTGGACTCTTTATCGATCCAATTGGAGATGTAATCTTCGGCCCGATTATTTTTAAAAATATAAGAAATTAACTAAACGTTTTGAAGATGTACAGACTGATTATTTTTTGGCATTATTTTATTTCAAAATAATAATTTTTTTAGCAATATATTTATATTCCAGCTGTATAATGCTTCTGGTTAACTAAAACCAAATGGATTTATTATTCAAGTAAATTTGAAAAATCTAATAAAAACCTTAAAAAAGCCATTAGCAAATACAAGCAAACCGTGCCATATAAGGGCAGTATAATAGGACTCATATAGTAAACTTCTAGTAGAATGAACTACTCACTTACTAAACTGGTATTATAATTGATCAGATTCATTATAAATAATAAATTTCCAACTCCGCTTAGTTTGGATGAGAAATGATTCAATCTAGCCAGTTCTAAGCCTGGATAAAGGAGGAAGGTTTGAGTGCAAGGTTAGCAACCTGGCCTTTGTAAAAAAAGTATACTGCTACGGAAACAATTAAGAGAACTCTATTTTGGCAAACAACGGCAAAGAAGTGATTGCACGTATCTGGATGACAAAGTTACACAAGTGACAGGGTTGAGTGAAAGCCGAAAGAAAGCTCAATCTTCGATTTCCAGAATCTTCAATGCCAACGGGAATTTGTTGTTGTTTTGCTGTAATTATTATCTTATTGTCCCGTGCTTATTTTTAAAGCAAAAGGGTTTTGTATAATACATAATATAACAAATTTTCAGGATCAAGTTCCACTACCCGTAGCTTAGTGGTTAAGGCGTGGGTTTAAGTTCATGTGTGTGCAAAATTTGAAAGATATGTACTGCTGACAATTCCAAATAAGAATGAAACAGCTGTTTAATACTCCTGGTTAACTGAAACCAAGTAGATTTATTATTCCAGCAAATTTGACAAATTTAATAAAACATTAACAACTATGTTTACTATTTCGCTCTTTGCTACATAATAAAAATATTTGGGTTATTTAAATTTTAAAGGAATGTTTCTAGTGATCAGAACATATCATATGTTTTTGTAAATTATAAAAATTTTCCTTTTTTAAATCGTATATGAAAGTACTATTTATGCTTATTACAATGTATTTCTTTAATTGTTTTACGAGAAACGCATCTTTTAGTAATGGACATTTTGGCGGAGCCAAATGGGTTGTTCCCGCATTCAGTGCCGGTTGTGTAGATCTCGAACGCTGTAGCATACAGTAATTTTTAAATTGTTCTGCTTTTCTATTATTTATTTACTTTTCGAATTGTCAGTTAACGATGTTTAACTAAAAAGGCATTAGACAGTGAATTTGCATTCAGTAGGTCGCTAGTGGAAATCGGATTCAACGCTTACAAAGTTACGTCTTTAGTCATTTCTATTATATTAAAATTGCAAGAAACAAGTTTAAACAAGTACTGTTATCAATCATAATTCAAATTGACCATTTTTATGTATATTTATTTATTTCATTGTTTTAGCTGTAAGTAACAGGATTATTTTGTACAAATGTAAAGTGTTTTAGTTACCAATTACATTTTTGTTCCAATTAAATGGATTTTAAACGTGTTCAGTGCGATTCACCAATCTCTTTTTACTGTTTTTTAACACAACTATTTTAGTGGTTTTTCGCATAATGAACGTACAAGTAACGAACAAGTAACATTGTTGGAATATTGTGTAGTAAAAATAACGGTAGATTTGTTATATTCCTTCTATTCGTAATGAATTTCATTGCTGGAGAAGCAATAATAAATATGCGTGTTATTTTGACATATATAATCATACTTATTATAAAGTAATAAAAAAATTAAATATATTTTAAATCATTAATTAAAAAAGGTAATAATGGTTAAAAAAATAATTGAACAAAAGCGGAATTGTTATAAATTATTAGAAGTAAATGAAAGCAAACGTACTCATTTTATTAGTGACTATAACAACACAACTGCAACAAACTTAATCTATTTATTATTTTTAAGCTTTTTTCCATTTTAAGTAGTGGATAAAGTATTTACAGCCAATATTTCCATTTAAATTATGTACTTTATATTAAAACAGCATTTATTTATCAATTTAAAATTAGATTGAGAAAAAAAATTATGTGAAGTATATTATTAAAGTAGGAAAAAATATTTTTTGTTAATTTAAAAGCTTTGTAAAAAACAAAATTAAAACAATTTTATTAACGTGAAATAATAATGCGTTTTATTGCTATGCATCCTGCATAACTGCAAAAACTGTCACCTGGAATTTACTTAAATAAATAGTTATATATATATATATATATATATATATTAATAAATTGAGTCATATATATATATATATAGTGTAGCGTTAACAAATTTATTAAAATTAAACATGACAGTTTAAGATAAAACGTTTTGCTAAAGACAATTATTTTCTTTCTAAAACTAAAATTAAACTTCCAAATTACTACAACTATATATATTACACTTTGTACTAATAATAACATAAATATTGATAATTTAATAACTACATAACACTCAAGTCTCCGTACATTATTTCTAAATAATTGTCAAACAAGAAATGAAAACAGACAATATGAGTTTCAAAAAATTTATAAGGTGTTTTATTCAACCCTAGTAAAATAATTATAGACACACATATACATATATATATATATATATATATATCCCCAGTCAGCACGTGTGTTGTTGGTCCGGAAATTATGTTTTGACAATTGGAATATGTGTTTGGGAAATAGGCACAAGTCAGAGAGGTTCCCAACGTTTTCAAATACAACACAAGTAGAGACACACAATTTGCATCCGGTGTACATTTGCGTATGTAACTATCCTAAAAAAACGTCATTTGCAAAACAATTTCATTTTTTAGCGTTACGTTTTGTATCTTTTTTGGACATTCTGTTCCATTCCAATTGTAAAATATGGCAATGCTTGATTTGTCAATTGGTCATTATGGCGGGTTAGTACAGTTTGAGAGAAGAGGTAGGCTAGAGCTCAAGGTTAGCTGTCTAGTTTCTTTGAAAATGTTAATAACATGAGGAAATCATTTAATAAACAGAAATAAAATTTGAATTATGATATTATCTCAATATTATCTCAATCATTAATACGCAGGCTTTTAATTATTAGGAATGTTAATAATCTTGAAGATTGGAGTAATGTTTATAGAGTTTCAATTTCCTGTATCAATTTTTGTAAATACCGGCGTCGTCGAAAGGAAGCGGTTTTCTTCAATTCGCATCCGACAACCTCATCGTAATGAAATTCGAGATGTGTTATGCAAACGTGGAGTTGATCAAGAGGTGACTCTACCACCAATTTTTGTTATTATTGTTCCATGTCAAAAATTCAATATATAATCACGTGGAATAATCCTGTTGTCATGTGTCCTTTGAGGTTGATATATAAGCAACACCGCACTAAATGCCGTTTTTGTTCTAGAAGCTTTGCTAAACGTTAAAAAATTTACATTATGGAAAAAATATTTTGCTTCAATGCCTTTTGGGAAACACGTTTAAGAATCCAAACAACTGATAACAAATAGTACTGGCAGTCTGAACTCAAGCCTAGGCCAATTTAATACACCGAAACTAGCATTCAAAACAATTTTGCTGAATTGGCAAATATTTATTTGAAAAAACGATCAAACAATAAATAAATACCTATAACACAATGCAAACTATTAATAACACAAGATTAAATTTTTATTTTGTCTTGATTTTTATATGCATCACTTAATTTCATACTTTGTGTTAAATTACTTATTTGCTGTTAATTATTTGTTTATATATATATACATTAATTAAGATTAGTATTACAAAAATTATTTAAGCTTGGATTTAAAAGTCAATATTTAAACAAGTAGGTAAAATAATTTAAAAATTAATTTATTTTGTATGCAATGCAAGTGTTATTATTTTGCTTCAATTAATTAGATTTAAAAGATATATTTATTATAACTTTAAAATATATAAAAACATTTTTTTGTTGTTGCGGGGGTTTTCACAATTTTCTAAGTGGCAATATGAGTTCAACTACTGGCAAAATAAAATGTTTCTAAAAAAAATAGTCAATCAGAGTAGCACAAGTGGCGAGTGCGCTACACTTTTAACGAGGTCAATGCGCGCTAGATTCACGCTACCGCTACTGGTTACTGGGTTTGGTCTAAAACGCAAAATGGTTTAACACATCAGCGCTCAAGTTAGACTTGAGGAGTTAGGTTTGATTTTTACTACCAAAATGAAATGAAGTTATTGTGGCTTAGAGTTACAACATCGGCACTAGTTGCTGAAATTTGTCCAAGACTCGGGGTAGTCTAGTAAACGGAGCTCGATTCGTAATTGAGTGAGTAGGAGTTCAATTTCTACAACCGGCACTAAATTTGGTTAGTGTAAGTTAGAGTCACATTACCGGCGGTTTGGCTAAAACTTAAAGTGGTTTAGCGATAGAGCTGTTGATTCGGGTGTGAGTTGAATCTCCATCATAATATGAGCTTACGTTCGGCATTGGCAAATGCTTTTTATAAAATATTCAAACAATATAAATCAATCAAAAACCTAAAAAATAACTATAAATCAATTCTCTCTTATTTCAAATAAGTAATATTGAAAGATGATCGAAGCAGAGGACTATTAGTGTTGTTCTGCTAGAACACCCTGGCAATATATTTGTTGTTTATAACCTAGAAAAACGTTCATTGAAACATTGTGCAAAATCATGTGCAAAAAATGTCAAACAAACACAAAATTACAAATAAAAATATAAGGAGACGTAAACTGTCAGATGAATTCATTTCGTATATTCTTTGCCCAACATTAAAATAGCTAAAAGAACATTGGATTCATCAGTTTACTTGCAGTTACGGTGACAAGTACATTGGTCGGACAATGCGTCGCATAGCTAATCGGGCTAAAGAACACATTCCAAACTGGATCAATAATAGGTTAAACGGAAGTGAACACTCATGCACATCCTCCATATTACGTCATCTACTATAAACCAAAAATCAGATCAATTTCAAAAATTGTTTTATAGTGCTAATTACTTCTCAAGCTTCAAATATGTTGAAAATTCTCGAATCTGTTTATATTCACACATAAAAACCTTCTTTGTATTCACATAAACAGTTCGTCATTACATTGAACTTAGCCTGGTCGTAATGTTTGTGTTTGTGTATGGTTGTGAGTTGTACTAACTTAAAGGTCATATGTACCCATTTTTGTATATATATATATATATATATATATTATATTTTTGTGACTGACGAGATTATACGAAATGAATTCATCTCACAATTTACGTCTTTTGGAATTATAAAGGAAACTCAATGCTTTAAACCCAAAATTTAATTTAAAAACTTTTGCCTCAAGTGTCGTAGCTATTGAAACAACGAATGAAACACTTTACATAAAAGCATTCAAATGTCAAAAAAGTACAAAAAAACACCAGCTCTAGTGGTAAATAGTTGTTTGTTGTTTGAATAAATATTACTAACCTGAAAATTGGCTTCCAGTACAAATGCAACAGGAGCACTTGAATTGGACAGTATGAGATTGTGAATTCTATAAATAATATTGGCCAGCAAGTCGCGATGTTGCGATTTGGTTGCGTCAAAACATACAACAAATTTGGTTTGATGCGCCTGAGTCAGCCGGTCGAATGCCAGCGTCAGTTGACAAATTTTGGCAAATTCGTCCTTGATGAACATGTCGGCCATATAGTTGCGCTCCTCGGTGTCGTTGGGAAAGAGCGAGGCGTTGCGGTTTGACGTCGTGGCGTTCGAATTGGATCGATTGAACAACAACTTGGCCGAGTAGACTGACGAATGCTTGGTTTGGTTTTCCGTTTTCAAGTACGATACCATGGCCATCTGAACGGCCTTGACAGGATTAGTCAGTAGATTTTTTATCAATTGGTAGAGGGCAGGCAGAGATTTGAAAAAACTAAGAAAAAGGATGGAAACGAGGAATACGAAGGTAAAAACGATGCGTTTGTCGCCAAACATTTTCGACATTTCACCCGAGTAGATACGAAGAAATCCCGTGCAGATCATGAACGATATGGTAAATGCAATGGTTACAACGAATGCGGGCAAACAGCAGATGCGCTTGTATTTGCGCTTGGAGTAAGCTGGATCAGGGTATGAATGTATAAATAAATAGATATATTTATGCTAATAATCGAATCCAATACTTTCACTAAATATCAAACAATCTTGCAATACTACAGTTATAATTATACTAACTACAACTTTGAACCAACAAATGAATACAACTCCTAAATTACAAAAATGTACCGGGGTGGTCTAGCGGTACAGCGCTCGAATTTGGACCTCGGTAGGCATAGATTAGAATCCCACCACCGGCACTAAAATGCAGATTCACGTTCAGTTTCGCTAAAATGCCTACTGCTGAAAGATGTTTCTCGTCAAACATTCAAAGTAGCAAACATAAAAAACAAAAAAATAAAAATAAATACTTTATCAGTAACTAAATTGTAATAATTGAAAAATGTTAAAAATTGTGTAGTTAACTTGTTTTAAGTCGATTTTCATCAATATAAATCTTTATACGTGATCTATATTCATATTTTTACACAAGTATTATTATATAAAAAGTGAGACAGCAATAACCCTAAGGATATAAGTAATGCTTATAAAGGTTCAAATTCCAATAATATGAATATTTTTGACTGATCGATTTCTACATGGCGCATCCTAGACCAAGTGCCCATAAGTATCTGAACTAATAACATCAGGGACTGGAAACACTGCAGTATAACTGGGTTTTTATTAGATTACCGCTTAGTAAATAGGTGCTAGCATACACCCAACATTCCTAAATGATATATCAAGGTATCCATGTGAATCCGTCCACCGACGTCAATACCAAATTAATGTTATTGTTATTGTTATTGTTCCTATTAAATTATTATTACTATTGTTATTATTATTACTATTATTATTACTATTGCTATTATTATTATTATTACGATTATTATAATACTTATTGTTTTAATGATGCACATAAGAAAAACATTTTTTAGCCAATAGAAATTGTAGCAAAGTGAAAAAACGTTTTTGCTTAGTGCCAGTAGTGGCACTTGAAGCCACATACTTATCCAAATTCAAGTTCGGCGCTATATCATTAAACTACTCCGACAGAGGAGCACACATAACTGAAACGCCAAACTCTTATCTCAGTAACTGCTAATCTTTGTCGGGATGGTCTAGCGGTACAGCGCTCGAATTTGGATTTCGGTGGGCATCGGGGTTTGAATCCTACCACCGGAACTAAAATGCGGGCCCACGTCTGGCTTTGTTAAAATGTCCACTGGTAAAAGATGTTTCTCGTAAAACATTTAAAGTAGCAAACATTAAAAAAATGGAAATAAAACTTTGCCAAACATTTTCCATCCAACTGACACTGTACACTTACTGTCCAATTTTTTGGATCCCCGCTGCAACCGAATTCCCAGCTGACCGTATTGACAAATCAAATTGCACCACATTTTTTCCAAAACGGTAAACAACGTGATGTTGGTATTGTCCAATGAGCCCAGTCGATGATAAACAACAATGGTTCTTGAAGAAACAAACGACAATAATTTTTATCAATAAATTTTTTGAGGGATTATTTATTTTTAGAAATGCTATATTGATATTGCCAAATTCACTTAAATAATGAATTTATTAGGTTTTTAAGTCAACCAGTAGCACTTTACAGCTGTTTCACATCCTTATTTGAAATCATCATCAGCGCATGCCTTTGAAATTTTACACACACATGATCTTGAACCCACGCCCTATCTGATATCAGGCCAGCGCCTTAAACCACTGAGCTACAGGTAGATGGCCTTGGGCCTGTAAATTTATTATTTATAGTGAATCTGATCAATTCTAATTGCCCAGTGTCCTCAAATGCTGCTACATTGTTACCAGTTTAGCAAGTGAGAGAACCCTTTCACTAAGACTTTACCATATAGGTCCTTGCATACTGCCAGGTTTAGTAGCCTACATATAGTACGGTTTGGTTGTATTTATCAATGGGTTTTTAAGGGCTTATTTGTTTATAAAAATGTTAAAAATCTAGTAAATTTATTATTTAAGTGAATTTGACAATACTACATATAGCATTTCTAAAAACAATAATTTTTATCTGAAGGGTAAAATATTAGACTTGTTTACATTCACTTGAACAATAAATCCACATTTGGTCTTAAGTCAACTTGGACAACTTGTGCTGCTGTTTCATATCCTTGTTTGGAATTATTAGCAGCGCAAACCCATCAAGTCTTATAAACGAAATTGAATCTCCGCTTTATCTGACCTACATTTGACTGTGTAAAAAAATTATTTATAGTAAATTTGATCAATGCTAATTGCCCAATATCCTCAAATGCTGCTACGCCATGACCGCTAACAAGCAAGTGAATGATTCCATCCACGAGAGCTTGTGCAATATAGGTTCTGGCACGGATCGCCTATGTTTATTAATGGGTTTTCGCTTGGTTTTAGTCAGCCTTGTACAGTTGTTTTATCTACATTTGGAATCATAATTAACAATGCGTTTCCTATTATCATTATTATTATTTATTATTTTAGTTAGAAAATGCTGAGGTAGAAAGATTGTTTAGTTTATCCGTGGTGGCAGACTGGTTAGTCATGAGTTTGAACCCTATTCATGGTGCTAAATGCGGGTGCTGGTATGGATGTTTTAAATATACACCTGTTCAAATATATTTAGTGTAAAACTGAGCAAAACAATGGCGTTGTTTTAAAAGATAAATAATAGAACGCGATACGTGTGTAAAAACAATACATTAATAGTTAACCTTTGTAGGACACACAAAATAATAGTGAAATCTCAAGAGACTCCTTTTATATGAAAGTATTTTTGTAATATTTGTAAATGCATTTTTGTAAAATAATGACAATAACATTTTAAAAAATAAGAAATTATTTTTTATTACATTGAATGGTTTACGAGAAACATGTCTTTCAGCAGTGGACATTTTAGCAAATCCAAATGTGGACCCGCATTTGGTGTTCGCCCAAATTCGAATCAAGCGCTGCATAGCTAAACCACCAGGGCACTATTTTAAAACTCTGCTGCATTTTCAAAAACCTCTGCCGATTTATAGGAGATTAAAAATATTGTTACAAAGAATTGGACATCTCTGCAAACTACATAATGCGTTATAAAAAATTAAATTATTAAAAGAAAATTAATAATATTATCTTTTTTAATATGACTCTTTCTTTGTTGCTTTTTAAAGCCAAAACAGCTGACTATGTAATAAAAACAATGTTTTTCTGTTATCTTTCAATAGCGACAATGTATTAAAACTGTTATCCAGTTATTATTGTACCGTTTATGTCCAGGAGTACAGTTCTACACTCAAAATTGGATAGATATTGATTCACCGGCGCACTGAAATCAGTCTCGGGATTAGCTTTGTTAAATATCCACTTGCTGGAAACGATGTTTCTTATAGAACAAACAAACAAATAACTAAATAAAAATAAATCAGTCCGACCTTTTATAATAAATGTAGAGAAAAAACAGTTGACAACATATTACAACGTTGTATAAATAGATTGCGTTTTTATTAATGGGTTTTTAAGTATTTTTATTAGACTTGTCAGATTCACTTTAATAATAAATCCACATATGCTTTCAGTTAACCAAAAGCACTGTACAGCTGTTTCATTCTTATTTAGAATTGTCAACAGTGCATACCTTTCAAGTTTTACCCAAAAATGGTCTCAAACCTACACTCTATCTGGTGTCAGACCAGCTACGGGTAGATGACATTGAACCTATAAATCTATTATTTATTTGCGCTTTGTTTATTACATTTCCAGTTGCAATAATAAATTGACAAAATGCATCAATACAGTTATAAATCATTATCTACCAAAATAGATTTCAATTACTTAATAGGAGCGTGAAGATTGATCGGTTTGGTTGGATTGCAGAAAAACAGACACAACGTCAATTGGAGATCCTTCAACAGTCGAGCCATAACGCAATTAAGTTGGATGGCAAGAGGAACTTGGAATATGCGCGATCCAGTAATGACAAAAGCTGCGTGGAATAGAAAAAAGGAACAAAACTAAAATTACTTTAAACATTTAATGTCTTGATTGTTCGAGAAACGTTTTCGACAGACAGTGAGATAACAATTATTTATTTATCAATGGGTTTTTAAGGGATTACTTGTTTTTAGAATTGTTATATTAAAATTGTCAAATTCACTTAATTAATAATTTTACTAGGTTTCTTAAGTCAACCAGGAGCACTGTACAGCTTTTTTATCCTTAATTGGAATTATCAGCAGAGCATACCTTTCAAGTTTTACACATACAAGGTTCACACACGTGGGTTCAAGTTCATGTGTGTGTTTCACACTTTACGTCTTTTCATATTTTTGTTTGGTATTATAAAGGGGAACCCAATACTTTAAATAACGAATTTACTGATTGTACAATGTATCATCTATATTTTTGTTAATATAGGGTTAATGGCTACAGTGGTAGAATGCTTAATATTATTTTTTTATTTTTTTTACGTTTACTGTTTTACGGGAAACATTTTGGCGAAGCCTGACATTTAGTGCCAATAATGGGATTCAATCCCATGTTTGAAATATTTTGTTTGTGACAAACGAGAATGTACAAAATTTGTTCTTGTTGATAGATAACCAAATAAACTGATTATGCATTATCTAGATGTGCGTACGCAAATTGTTTAAAGTTTAATATCCCTCAAGGTCACAACAACATAAATTAATCGCGACTGTTTGCATTTTGCTAAATTTGGAGCCAGACGTTTAACAAATGAATCGTTTAACTACGTAAACGATGACGCTGTTTCAGTAATTTAGGGCAAAAAAAGTGATGGCAGTATATTGAAAAGTAAAAATAAGAAGAAAATTCATTTTTCGCTTTACAGAATATTCTATGCCAGCTATTACATGGAGCACTTTTATTGCCCAATATTTCTTAAAGCAAAAGGGTTTTGTAATAATAAAATACTTTGTCAAAAATCTACTTTTTTTCATGTATATATATAT
>JAKXYG010000710.1:185000-237500 GCA_025895645.1 Cardicola forsteri | reverse complement strand
CAGAATCTTTAATGCTAACGAGACTTTGCTATTGTTGTTGTTGTTGTTGTTGCTTTGCTGTAATTGTTGTCTTATTGCCCCATGCTTATTGTTAAAGCAAAAGGGTTTTGTAATAATAATAATAATAATAATAATAATAATATAATTTATTTAACACTTTAAACTTAACTTTTTACATAGATGTTGACTGTTTGTCTAGATTACTTGTCTCCGATTTTGTATTTTTAATGCACCTCTGTATTTAAAGCTATTTTATTATTTACATTTAAATCAATATGATATTTTTTGTGGTACCATTATATATATATATATATATATATAAATGCATATATATATATATATATATATATATATATATATATATATAATTTGATTTTTACTGCTTGAAACATTATGAGAAACATCTTTTAAAAAGGGGATATTTACGGGGCCAATTGAGTGACCACATTCACGTTTACGTTCGGTTTCGCTAAAATGCCTATTGCTAAAAAATGCTTTTTTTAAAACATTTAAAATTGTTAAAAGTAGGAATAGTAATATATGAATGCTAAGCATGCAACCTAACGTCAATGTTTTCTAAAAACCTCGTTTCCTAAATTTACGATTTCGCAAAGCGCGGCAAACCGAAAATTTGCTCTATTTCCTGTTTCACTAATTTGCACAACATTTGTCTATTGTGGGAAACAGAGTTAAAATGAAGGCGCATGCATTATATTGCTGGCGGTATTCAAATACATTTTTGTATATAAACAGTTTAATAAAAATAAAACTTAAATCATTTTAATTATTTTAATATTTTTTTTGTAAAACTATACTAATTGAATAAAAACATTGTTAGATATAGGGTAACGTTAATATTTATTGACATTTATAACTTTTTTTAAGTAAATTTAATAAGACTTAATAAAGAAATTAGGTGTTAAGCAACTAATTTTTCATTCTCCAATTAAGTGTAAAATTAATGACTATTATTATTATTATTGTGATCAAGGCACACCTATTTTAATATTGCACATATAAAGAAATTTATATATATATATATATATATATATATATATATATATATATATATATATATAATTGTTAATAATCACAGTCATATTAAAAGCAAATCGTTGCGACAAATAGCGGCAAATATTATAAATTTTAAATTAAAAATTTATAAATTTATAATTGGAAAAGCAAAAAAGTTTGATTGGCATGCAACTAATTGACAATCGCACTTTTTATTTTTAGAAATATCCGTTTGTTCACGACTTACATCATTAACGGTGTGACATTAAAAAGGATTATGTTTTTGCTTTTTAGAAATAAAAAATGAAATTAAACTAAGATTTTGTTAATCATATATATATATATATATATATATATATATATATATATATCCTAAATGATACATTGTGTATTTAAAATGGGCAAATAGTATTTATTTCGAATTCATTTTTATGTGAAAGATGTTTTAAAATATTGAGTAACAACTGTGCAAATTGATTTCGAGTTATGGTCGAAAGACGAAGAGGCTTATGTTGAACAGGATGCGTTTGAAACAACAATTTTATCCTAGTCGGATGTAAGTCCTGTTAGCAAAGAACGAAAGCTGCAACTCACAATTAGCAACGAGGTTTTTTCATAAAACCAGCAACAGGACATTTCCCTATACAATTGCAGTAAAGCGGTAAAAATGTGATTGCAATAGTAGGAATTAGAAAAATCTAAATACAAGTTTAATCTTTAATCTGCTAAATTTGTCAATGTCAAAACTTTAAATTACAAGTACAATCTTGTTGCTTTGCATTTTTCGATGAAGGAAACTAAAATATAAATATAAAATAATAACAACAAAGTAAAGCTATTCAGGCAATGAATTAAATGAATGCATTGCGTATATTCTCGTCTGTCACAAACATACCAAAAGGGAATTGTAGTTGACATTTAAGTCGGTACAAATCACTCACTAGTTGCGAATATGTTGAAAATTTTCGAATCTGTTAACATTCACACATTGAAGCCTGTTTTGTATGCACAAAAACAGATTGTCACTTAGCATGAGTCGTAATGTTCGTGTTTATCTATGCTTGTAAGTTGTACCAACTTAAATGGTAACTATAATCCCCATTTCTTGTATAAGTATACTGAAATTTTATATGTTTGCGACTGGTAAGAAAATACGAAATGAATTGATTTCACAATTTACAGGTTGTTATATTTTGCTTCCAAGAACAATATATGATAAAAATCAACAAGTAAGCCAATCTTTAATAATCCGATTTTTCAATGTCTAAAATTTAAAGTACAACTGAATAAAACAATTTTATTGCTGTGTGCTTGTTTTGCAATACAAAATAATAATATGTAAAAATGTCAAGTTCTACTAGAGAAGGTTTGAGAAAGAAAGCGGATTTTGCTTAAACAAAAATGAAATTATGTCTGATATCTTATTGAGTTCGATTTTTAAAACTAAGTTGGTTTTAAATATTTTAATTGACCAATGTTAAGCTTGGTTGAAAAAGGAAAACGTGTTCGAGCTCGAGATTAGAAACCTGATAGCTGTAATAAAAATAAAATGACACTATTCCATCAGACTACAACAGAGGAGTAAAAGCATGATTTTGTTGACAAACTTTTAGCGAAATTCGAATAGAATTTCATTTGTCAATAGGCACGATTTTTAAAGTTCATCAATTGTAATGTACAATTGATCAGTGCAATTTAGTTGCACCATACTTTTCACAATAAAAGGGCTGAAAAAAATTGCAAAAGTATGTACGTTTTCAAAAAAAGACAAAATGTAAAAAAATAAAAAAGACAATCAATTAATTTTACTTTAAAATAATAATAGTTTACAAAACAATTAATTGCCTTTTTTTATTAAATTGTGATTTTTTCAAGTTATTATGTGAACAAATTAAATAATTCATCAATAATTAAATAATCGTTTTAAAATTGCTTTCTTGTCACTTTTGATTAGCTATTTAATTCAGGTTGAAGTAAATGTTAATTGACACTTTTTGACTATTTTTTTACACAAAAAAAACATAACAGTTTAGAAAGAACAAAAATCATTTATGTGTTCTATTAACTAGTATTGATAACTTGTAAAAATTAGCTTAATATGAACAAAAATATGTGCCTTATTGTTTTACTCAACGTAGAACCGTCGTTCGGTTTTGCGATGTATCCACTTGTTAGAAGCATTGTGCCGTAAAGCATTTCAGTAATAACAATCAAATAAGTAATTGGATTATGGGGTTTTAAGGACAACTTTTAGAAATGTTAGATTTTGCGGAATATAAATGTATTAAATTAGAGCAAACTAAAACCACTGAATACAATAGTTACAAAAATAAAAAAATTATTTTTCGTGTCTTTTAAATGAGCATACTATTTTGTAACTTCCTCTGGAGAAGATTAGAAATAAATAAATCTAGCCACTCCCAAATCTGGATAAAAGAAAAGAAATTGATCGCGCAAAGTTAGCAACATAGCCTAAGTAAAACATTTGTACTGCTACAAAAACGAACAAGAGGATGCTATTTTAGAAAACAACGGTATAGATGTGATAGAACGATCTAGATGACAGAGTTGAGAAAAAGCCTAAAGAAAGTTCAATCTTCAATTAAGCGAAAAAAAAATAATTCGGTCAAATTTTACGTTTACAGTCGAAAGATCAGCAAGACCGGTTTTGGAATAGACAATTGAAAAAGTTACAAGAAAGGTTGGTAGACCACATAAAACTTGGCTAACAATCGTTTGACAAAATCTAATTGAAGTGAGTGTTTTACGAAATCAAACATAATTGGCAAAATGTTTGAACAGATGGAATCACTTTGCTTCCCCATGTTCTTTCTAAATTATTAGACTTTGTTGCCACTTCCTTGTTACTGTGATCTTGTTATTCCATGCTTGTTTTAAAGCACAAAGGTTTTGTAATAATAATAATAATAATAATAATAATAATAATAATAATAATAATAATAATAATAATAATAATAATAATAATAATAATAATAATAATAATAATAATAATAATAATAATAATAATAATAATAATGATGACAATAATAATAATAATAATAGTAATAATTATAATAATAATGATAATAATAATCATAATAATAATAAGAATAATAATAATAATATAATAATAATAATAATAACAATATAATAATAATAATAATAATAATAATAATAATAATAATAATAATAATAATAATAATAATAATAATAATAATAGTAATAATTTTTGTCTTACAAATTTGCAATTACTTGTTGTAACGTTTAACTTCTATCTTCTTTTAGAATATATAAAAACTACAAACAATTGAGTAAATTTTTATTTTACCCTGGTTTTGCATATTTTTAAATTCCTTCTACAATAGATTAGATGATTTTTTATAGGACAATGCGCATCTATCAAAGTTGATGTAAACCTTTTTTTTGAAACAAGCTGTAATGAAGAAACAATTACGCGACATAACAATCATTAAGTAACAAATGAAATAAAGCGTTAATCAAAAATTAGCATACTATTTGCTTTTGCCACACACACACATACACATATTAACGAAAAAACGCAAATCAAGCCAAAATACAGGAAATTTTTACCACAAAACAAAACGCAATAATTAGTTTAATTATACTTGAAATATTTCAATTTTTCCTGTCTTTGTAACCAAATTAGACACACGGAGAGGAAAGGAAAGAGATTAGTTGACCGTACCCAAACCCATTCCAAATGATCAATCATGTATAACTATTCAAGTTTAAAAGTTAAATTCTATGCATCCCACATTGTTCCAATTTATTATACAAACATAGCTGAACAACTTCTGTAATGCATGATTTGTTTTATGGATTGGTTAATAAATTCAAAATCCAACAAGTGTTTTAATGTTGCTTAATAAACAAGCACGCATATCAGTTTTCTTGTGCACTTTTTTACATTCGTTTACCAAAATCGATGTCTATTTCATCAAAATATAAAATAGTGAATAGTTTGTCAATAAATAAATAACAAGGCTTAAGGTTTCGTTTATGTCAACATTGTAACATTTCTACAATTCAATTTGTTTTAAATAATTATATGTTGGAGTGGCTGCGTGTTACATTAGGTATAAATAATATATACAGATCATATATATATATATATATATATATATATATATATATATATATATATATATATATATATATATATATATATATATATATATATAAAAAGAGTATGAAGCAACCAGGTTGTTCTATAAGATTGTACATTACATTTTCAGTTTTCAAAATCATGCATACCAAAGATTGAAATGGTATTCGAATTTCACCGAGTCCCATCATCGGATTAATTCTGTTTTCGGTTCTTTGCCGCAGTTTAATGAAATGGCTTCCTCTTGGCGTTTCTTCAGCAATATGCTTTTAACAGAGGCCAGGTCGCTAACCTTGGGCTCAAACCCTCATCCTTTTCCAACTGGACTTGGGACTTACGATGGTGGACTGATTTACAAATATTGAGGACATTTAAATTTTATTAAAACATGCCCAAAAAACAAAATGAATCGGACCTATACAAAATACAAACAGCACTGTGGTATTTTTAAATTTAGCCTAACAAACATGAGTTTAAAATCCACCATGACAAGGCAGATTCTTAGTGGAAGGAATCACTCAATTTTTAAACCTGTAGTAACGTAGCAGCATTTGAGGACACTGGGCAATTAGAATTGATCAGATTCACTATAAATCATAAATTTACAGGTTGAAGGTTATTTACCCGTAGATCACTGGTTTAAGGCGCTGGCTTGACATCAGATAGGGCGTGGGTTTAAGTTAATAATACATTTGAGGAGACTGGGCAATTAGAATTGATTAGATTTACTATAAATCATAAATTTAGAGGGTAAAGCTTAACCACTTGGAACTCAGTGGTTAAAACGCTTGCCAGATAGGGCATGGGTTCAAGTTCATATTTCTGTAAAATTTGAAAAGTATGCACAGTTGATAATTCTAAATAAGGATGAAACAGCTGTAAAGTGCTTCTGGTTAACTAAAACCGAGTGTATTTATTATTCAAATGAATCTGACGAACATAATAGAAACTCGTGGAAACCTATTAATACACTACAAATTAGTTTGTAATCCATATTTTGAATAATTCAAAATAAATTAAAATATAGAAAAATATTCACTCAAAATTTAATCTTATTAAAAAAAATTACAAATATTGATATCAATTGTTTTATGCTACAATTATTTACATTTTTGAGTTTAAAAATATAATTTTTATTTGCTACTTTATTTTGTTTTTTATGTACCGTTTTGAAACATCAACTTTAGACATTGTTAATATAAGACAAAGTACAATTTTTTATACTATAATAAATCAAATATAAGAAAATAATTTAATTAAAAATTGGGGTAATTTTTATTTTTGTCTTTAAACGAAAAACAACTTGTCAAAATACGAGCTGAGGTGTAAAATAAATATAGTTGAAGCTAAATTGTATATATATACCACTATATTTTCAATTAATTTACAAAACAATTTATTCTAATTGGTTTATTTCATTAGCGTCTGTTTGTTCCAACACCAGATGAATTTGCTAGGCTGGACGCCAGCGTACATGGAAAATGTCACAATGAATAGTACCACTTATAATTGATTTGCCTCTTGAAACTAACTATATATACTTTTTAACATTTAATTTAAGTTTTCTAATATTGATTGTGGAATTGTTCAGTTTAAAACATAATTGTTCTATTCAACTTTAAATTCTATAAATTAGCATTTTTTAGAATTAATAATTATATACTAAATGGTCGGTTTCAGTCATACGTAGCTCAGTGGTTAAGGCATTGACCAAACACCAGATATAGTAAGAGTTCCAGTTTGTGTGTGAGGTTTGATAGGTATGCATTGCTAATAATTCCAAACAAGAATAAAACAGCTATACAGTGCTCCTGGTTGACAAGGTGAATCCGACAATTCGGCAGATGATAAAACCAACTTGACTCACACTATTCACAAAAGCTGACCAATAGAATCAAAAAAAAAATATTTTTTTCTACGGTTGCCTTTATTATCTACCGACAATTCTAATAGTTCATCCTCAAAAACTCATTAATAAGTTGTATACTTGTTTATATATAATAAATTATATAGTAAAAATTTCAGTATCATTTGCTTGTTATGCCAGTTGCCTACAGTATTTGAGGTCAATTAAGACAATCAGAATTAATCAGAGTCACTATAAACAATAAATTTAGGGGACTTGTTTCAATCGCACACAGCTTAGTAAAGAGTATGGGTTTAAGTCCACGTAAAACTTGATTAAATACACTGCTAATAATTGTTAACAAGGATGAAACAACGGTCCAGTATTCGTGGTTAACTTAATCTAAGTTGATTTGTTAGTTGGTAAAGCTGATAATTTTAATATCACCTTCAAACAATCCCATAATAATTTATATTTTTTATCAAAATTACTTTTAAATATTTATAAAGTACATCCAGTATTAGTAATAAAATTTAAACTGTAAAAATAACCTTCAAATTTCCTTATTTAAATTATTTATATTTTGTAAAGTCAAAACACCTGCAATAAACACCTAACAGCATACCAACCTAAATATTTAAAATAAACAAGACACAATATTAAATTTAAATTAACCTCCTCTTGAGGATTAATAAACAATCTTAAGTGTTTTTAATATTGTTTTAAAAAAAAATTAAAAAAGTTCTGTAAAGATATAGAGCGAAATCGTTGGAGTGGAATAAAATTATGCTGAATGAAGAAATTATAAATAATTGTTGTACGTGATAATTATGTTATTTTTTATTTTTAAAGTATATAAACAAATTAGGGATTATCATTGATAATAATTATTTTGTATTTAAAAATATATATATATAAATTTAAAGAGAGACTTAATTACAATAACAATTATTATTTTATCAACTATTATTTATAAATTAAGAATGGAATGTGCATCATTTTGCATACTTAAATACATTCTATAATTTATCTTGAATCACTTCACAAACTTCGATTTTATGCAACGTTCCATTTTACTATAAAACAACATATCAACAAATTTTTTTTTGATTTTTACTACTTTGAATGTTTTACAAGAAATGCATCTTTTGACTGTAGACATTACAGCAAAGTCGAACAAGGGCCCGCATTTTAGTGGGTCGGTGGTAGCACTCAAACCCTTGTTCATTCAGATTCGAATTAAGCGCGCTGTACTGCTAAATCATTTTGGCAAAAATTATACGTTTTAGCAAGCCTGATTAGAAATCGTTGCAAGTTTTAACGCGTCGAAGTGCATGACGAGTCTGCGGGCCAGAGTATTCGTGATCACTCTGATCTCGGCGCCAAGTAATGTACTATAGATCAAACATTAGTTGAGCACTGAGCAGATAGTTTAATGTTTAAATATTTAAATATATATATATATCTTGGTAAAATGTCGTTTAATGCAATAATCAACAACTAACATCGAATTCGCATTCTACACATCAATTAAATAAGAAAATATATTAACTTTATTTAATTGTATAAAACGTTATTTTGAACAAGAATCTACACAGCATATTTTTCAGTTTATAAAGTTAAATTTTTAATAAATAACGATAAATAATACAATAATAAGCAGATATGTTAAACTAATATTACGTTTCCTTTCCTATACTTGACGGAAATAGACAAGAAGTGGTTCACAGTTGCACTAAAAGCAGAAATTTTGGTAAGGTTAAAATAAACATAGTACCTACATGTAAAGCTTTTGTAAGGGTTTGTTTAGAATACCATTTAATAGGTCTTAGAAAAAAGCAAGAGTACAGTGTTAGATCCAAATTCATCTGGATACTGGTTTGAGTGTCACCCCTGACATTAAATGTAGGCCCTCCGTTTCGATAAGCTTTATCAACTTTCCTATTGAGGGACATTCCATGTTATACACTAAAAAATAAAATTTTGAATGTAGCAACAGTGTATCAAAAAAAATTGATAATAAATGCTGAATATTGTGAGTTGAATATTTTGGAAAATTGAAAAATTAAAAATAGTACATTACGATGGAGAACTATAACTCGAACCTAAATTTTACCGAATGTAACAAAATATCGCACCAACAATGGACATTATTTTAAATATCGAATGCATTTTATTGTATTAATATAATTTTTAAAAGTGTTCCATCAAAACTGCACTCAAATTTAATTAACCAAATAAAATATTCGGTTATTTGGAAAATTAATTAAAACTGTCAGAACTGACGCAATAAAGATTTGCTATTCTTTTTTTGTTTGAAAAGTAAACGACGCTTATCTATATTTGCCAAAATTAATTTTTGAAAAAAATTAATTAAATTTTATTTTTTAAACAAATTGACATTTAATTAAGACGGTATCACTAATGTAAAAAGTATTATTTTTATATAGCTTAAATGTAATATTGACTTGAAAAATACCAACTAACTGAGTGCTATACAGTTGTGTTGAAGGTATTTATTTGTAGATTACCAGTGTACAATGTATGCATTTAATATATATTTGAAAAATGCACATACAACTACCAAAGCAGTTGGTTTATTTGCTGGTAATTGGTTTTAAAAAATGCAAACTTTACTTATTTTTATCTTTTAACAGTGGACATTTTAACAAAGCCAAACGTGATCGCGCATTTTAGTGCCGATGGTGGGTTTTGACTCTATGCCTATCCAAGTCAAAATTGAGCGCTGCACCGCCCGACCAACCACAGGTACATTTATTAAAATAGGAATTGTTTTTTGCTTTAACAAGAACGGAACAACAAAATTGTTTTCGCTCAGTGAAGTTGTCCACAGCACTATTTAGTCATTTTTTCAAAAAACCTATTACAAATATCCAATTTAAAAAGTTATCCTTTTTTTTAACTCTGCCTAGTTTGGATCAGAAATGATTTAATTTGGCCAGTCCCAAGCCTGGATAAAGGAGGGGGATTTGAGCGCAAGGTTAGTAACCTGGCCTTTGTAAAAAATGTATACTGCTACGAAAACAATACAAGAGGACGCTATTTCGGCAAACAACGGCAAAGAAGTGATTGCACGTATTTGGATAACAGGGTTACACAGATGACAGGGTTGAGTGAAAGCCGAAAGAAAGCTCAATTTTTGATTTGTAGAATGTTTAATGCCAACAAGACTTTGTTGTTGTTGTTGTTTTGCTGTATTCCCCCATGTTTACTTTTAAAGCGACAAGGTTTTCTATATATATATATATATATATATAATATTACTTCTTTTTTGGTGTTTATTCTACCCTGTTATCAAAATTCAGTTTTAATTTATTCATTATTTTTATTTCTTAAAAAACAGACGTTATTAGCGAAGTCAAACGAAGGTCAATACTGAAACATCTTGGCACGTTTACTGTTGCTTTTAAAATAGTATATATTTTTTACTAATCGAGCGTTTTGTATCTCCTGTTGGAGCGTAACAAAATGGTTGCACAATTGAATGAAAAAAAAATGCAAATTTACCCAGAAAGGTGATTTGTAAAAACATGCCAATAAAAGCGACCAACAGTCCCAACTGCCAGTTGGCGATGATACCGAAAACGTAGCCCATAAAGACGCTGACGGACAGGGGAAATATGAACAGCAGCATGCTGAATTTCAAGTGCAACTCGTGTTCGATCAAATTTAAATTTTGCAAATCATCTAAAAATGATTGATGACACAAAGATAAGTTTATTTATTCATTTATATTTACTATTTTAAATATTTTACAACAAAATCTATCTTTTAACAGTGGAGACATTTAAGCAAAGGCGGTGGTGGGATTTAAAACCATGTCCACCCAGGTCCAAATCGAGCGCTGTACCGCTAGACCACTCCGGCATAATAATGTGTGTTTATTTGTCCTAATTATTTCATTATTGTATCGGGGTACAGCGGTTGACTTGAAAACTGGGTGGGTACGGGTTCGATTCCCACTACTGCCGGCATCAAATGCAGATCTACATTTGGCTATGCTAAAATGTCCCCTGTAGTAAGATGCGTTTCCCGTAAAACAGTTAAAGTAGTAACAATAGAAATTAACAAAATTTTGTTATAATAAAAATAAAACGAAAAGTGGAAACGTGTAATTATATGCCCTTGTATTGCTTAATATTTACATACCAAAAATTTTTTTATACAACATATAGGTAAGAATAGTATCAATATAAATTAATTTGTTTTGCAATTTAATTAATTTGTTTGTTTTTTTAAAAATATGTTTTAGTGTTTTTAGGTAAAAATATTATTGCACTTATACTAAAATTAAATAATAGTTACAATTTTTTTAATTAGTGTTTTACAGTAAAAAATTTTTAGCATATGCAAATTTTAATTTAATTATTTTTTGTTGACCTATATTTTTTGAAGCAAAAAATATTTGCAATAATAATAACACTAACAATTATTATTATTATTATTATTATTATTGCTATTATTACTATTATTTTATTTATTTATTACAAAACTCTTTTGGTTTAAAGTGCACAGGGCAACATGCTTGTTCTGTATAATTGTACATAAAATTTTTGACTTTGAACATTGTACATATTGAAAATTGGAAATTCTATTCAAATTGTGTCGAATTCCGTCATCGGAATTGTCCTACTTTCACTTTTTTGCCGCAGTTCGACAAAATAGTAGTTTTTTTTTCTTTAACAATATTATGTTTTACACTATCCAAGTTGCCATAATAGAGTTTATTAAATTTTTACGTTAAAATAAATTTATAGCAAATTTTATATATTTTTTAACAGTATGTATTAATTTTAATATAAAACAACACTGTTTTATGTTTAAAAATATTATACTACAATACATTTTTATACGATTTTATAGATAAAAATTATTTTTAATGAATTAAATTATTTTATATATTTCAAATGTATTTTAATTATTTAAAAATTTTATCATGATTTATTTAACTGTACATTATAGTCACTAAACTCTCAATTGAATTCTATAAACCGTTTTTCCCCAACCAATACATTAGATATTTATCCTTGACAAGTTACATTGCAACTGTATTGTATTGTTATAACATTTTATTTAAAAACCCAATATGAACACGAAATATATATATTTCAACATACAATTTAAAATTTTACCTTCTACGTACAACAACCTATTCCAAAATAAATGATGTATTTTGTTGGATAGTAAATTGGCCAAAAATGAGTTAAAAATATGTTTCAACCAACATTAATCTAATTAAGCATTAAACGAAACGGTTTTGAGTGTCTAATTATTTTTAAATTAAGCGTGTAGAATTTTGTTAAAAAAAACCCCAAATTGTTTCAAATTTTCTTTCTACTAAAATAGAATTTTTTTTAAATTGATTTTATTAACAAACCGTTTACTCTAACTGAAATGAAAAGGTGTATTTTTAAATAGAATAATGAAAAACATTTATTGTTGTTTTAAGTTACATTTGTAAAGCATTCAGTTGTTTTTCAAACAAACAGGTATTACTACAAAACCTGTAAGCTTAAAAGTATGCAAGATAAAAATGTTCTATATAATTATGATTAAAAAATTTGGTACTCAAAAGCCTACATATAAAAGATATTATTTCCTTATTTTTATTCTTATTCTTATTATTATTACTATTGTTATTTTAACCTTATTTTGCTCTAAATAATATGAGGAAAACAAAATTGTTTGCTGTAATAGCATTTTCACATTTTTAACGCTGAAAACTTTGAAATTAAAAAAATTAAATTTTTTTCCAAATTTCTCTCAATCTTATTATTTTCTTTTGTAGTTATTGTCAACTCTTGTTTTTTTCAGAATATTTATTTTCTAAATAAGCACACCGCTAATTTTGCTCCCTAACTTCCTATTTTTTAAATGGACCAGCCACGGTGCAGTTAAACTGATTATTAAATAGGCTATAATTTAATTACGTTATCTCCTGTGTAATTAATCAGATAAAAATAAATATTATTCTATTTGGAAGTAAAAAATAAAATTAAAAGTAATTACTATATATATATATATATATATATATATATATATATATATATATATATATAGCCGTATTACTAATGAATAAAACAAAATTTTAATATCAAAAAACAAATAAATTTTATTTGAAAATTTTCAAATATGAAAAGTCAAAACACAGACTTTTTTATATTGGGTAAATAAATTATTGGATTAATTAATTTTACAATTTTAATTTCGGTATATTTTAAAAATATACTATTAATAATTACACATTATTATTTAATTTAATAATAATAATAATATATTATAAACAATTCTTTTAGCTATTAAAAAAAGATTACTTTTTTGTACAATAAAGTGTATTTAATAAATTTTGTACAAGTTAGTTAAATGTTTTATAGTTTGAAGCAATACATATTAAAAAAATTATTTTTTATGTATGTTGCTTAAATATTTTATTTTAAAATAAGTTATTTTATAAGCGAATCCAAAGGAGGGTTCGCATTTAGTGCCAGTCGTTGAACTCAGACGCATATTCACCACCCTGTTTTGATTTTAGCGCTTTAACTAAGGTAAACGTTGCAAGTCGTATTATTTTGAATTACTTAACTTAAATGTTTCTACACAGTTGCATATTACCAGTTGACGGTTTAATTTGTAATTGAAACTTTCACTTGTTAAAAATATATATTGCCTAAAAAACAGTAATTAAAAATTCCTAAATAAAACATATGTATAATCTTTAAGGCCAACATTTTAATATATAATTACATAACACAATGTTGTTGCCCCATAGATTTTCGACTCTAACTCGAGCGTAAGTGGGCGTCAGCTCAAGTTTCACTGACAACACCGAATTAAATCCACCGTTTGGCTTTGCTGAAAGTCCACTTGCTGAAATGCATGTGCCAACCAATAGCAATCAATCGCTTATTGGAACGGGCCAAAAAACACATTTCCAAGTGGATCGATAAAGAGTCTAACTCAAATGAACGTCTGTGCACTTCGTCAATATTACGTCAGTTGGTTCAAACAAAATACCCAGTGAACTTTAATGTTGATAACTACTCAAACTGCTAATATATTAAAAACACTTGAATCTGTTTACATTCACACATTAAAACCTATTTTGTGTACACGATAACAATTTGTAACTTTATTAAATTTAGCGTAGACTAAGCATATGTATGTTTATGTATGTGTAGTTATTAATGTTAAGCTAATTACATCAAATAATATTATGTATATATATATATATATATATACTGATTCTTTATATGTTTGTGACTAAAGAGAAAATACGAAATGAATTCATCTCACATTTTACGTCTTCTATTATTTTTGTTTGAAACTAATAATAATAATAATAATAATGCTAAATCACAATCAAATTTTTAAATTTGTATTTAAATTGATTTTAAATTGTTTTTTTTTTCCAATTTGTATTTTGTTCACAAAAAATCACTAAAAATTTAATTAATTACTTTTAGGAAAAATGTTCTGTTTTGAAATATATATATATATATATATATATATAAACATTACTTAATTTTGATTAACTGAATAAGTACAACGTATTTTGTTGGCCTAATTTCCAAAAAATCAAAAAAAAACAATAATTAAAAATGATTAGTTTTACAAAATTCGAATAAAAAATTGTATGTTTGAACATATTGTTTAACGTTTTTAATTTCAAATTACGAATGCAATTCGATATATGTTTGATCCAACTTGAATTATATACTCGATTTGTTGTTCGAATGGCAATAAATAATATTTAATAAAAATTTTTAGATTTAGGCATTTAAACGAAAACCTATGATATCAAATTTTAGTATATAAAATATCCGACTGTATTCAAATAAGAATGACAACTAATTTCAAATTATATATTAAAAAGTAAACTCTGTGTGTCATTTTAAATTGGAATTTATATTTCTTTTCTGTTTGTATCATAAAGGTTATTTTGCTCTACCGTATCCAATTACTGTATCTACTTTGTTTTTCATTTGACCTCCAGTTTATATTAACATGAATTATGACTATATTTATGTATTGCTTGACGGTATGGAGAATTTATAATAATTTTTTTACATTGATTTTGATTTTGCAATTTTTTTAGCTTCCCAGTTCATGGTATAAAAATATTTTTCTGTATTTTATAATGTTAAATGCACCTCTATTGAAAGATTTAAAGTAATAATAATAATACTACTAATAATAATAATTATTATTATTATTACTATCATTATTATTATTATTATTACTTATAATATTATTAACATTTGTTTTCATTTAACAGTTTAAAAATTTCAATAAAAAAATATTTTAAAAATTTTGAAATATCATTTTTTTTCTTAATTTTCTCAATACATTTATTGAGTCGTTTTTACATAAAATAACGCAAAAACACAGTAAAAAATAAGTTGCAACATTATTTATTTAAATTGAAAATTTACTACTACTTAATATTACCTAAAATTAATAACTTCATTTTGCAAATAATATAATACAAAAATATATTTATTAAAGACGCAAAGTTTGATAAACAAATGTTTGTTGTAAAACATTTTAGCGATAAAATCCATGTATAAATAGGTAATACGTAAATAAACTTGTACAAGAAATTCAAAATAAATTTAATACTACAACCAAAACTCTAAAAACAAAACTAATTTTAAATTACTACAACAAATCTACAATGTATAAAGATTCAAACAACGTCATGAATAAATACGTATCAAGTTTCTTTTACTAAATATGGTGTAAAATTTGTTTTTGAAAATTTTATTTAATATGCAATAAACACGAAATTGTTTAATATCGTTTTTATTATTATGTTATATAAAACATATATATATATATATATATATATATATATATATATATATATATTCACCTACTAGAGTAATCTAAAGGCAAATATAAACGCTATAAATATACGCAAAGTTTTATAAACTTTGTTTAATGATTATTTTAAAAAAACAGTGTATTGTTTAATAAAAGGAAATGCTACTTTTACTACGTTTTAGTATTGAGAAACAATATTTTTAATACAATGGCATATATATATATATATATATATATATATATAGGATTTGCTTACATTTATTACATAAGAGATAAACCACTGTTTTGTAAATCTAATTTAAATGTAATCAATAATAGGTTGTGGTAATTAAATGAGAAAAGATTTTTAAAATTATTGATTTACTGCTACGGTTTGAAAACGATATTACTAATTACATATTATTTTTGTCTTAAAGTTTTACCCCCAAAAAAATAAAAGTTTAAGTAACAAAAATTGATTATGTAGGCTTTTAATTGATTACCAAGACATTGTTTTTTCTTTCCAAACCAGTTCCATTTTTCAATTTTTCAATAGTTGTTTATCTGTATTTCTAATCTGTATGTTTGTTATTAATATGTTATAGATAAAAACGTTAGTCCTATATACAAAAAAGGTTTTTTGAACACCTATTCAAGCCCAAACAAAATTGTTTTGTAGTGTATAACTTAACAAACAAATAAATTATATTAAATTATTATAAATATTATCTATATAATTTAATAATAAAAAGTAAATATTATTAATTATTGCGTTAAAGTGTTTTTTTTCAATAATAATAATAAAGGATTTTTACAATAAAAACTAAAATTAATTACAAAAATGTTACGTCTTTATTGATTATTATTTTAATTACAAGCAAACAATTTTGTAACAAAAGAGTATTACACATTTTACTCTTAAAAGTTGTCTTCTATTAGACAAAAGTCTAATCCTAACTATAAGTGCTTTGTTATCGCATGATATAGTAGTCTGGCAATAGAACACTTGACTGGAATCAAAGTAGATATAAGTTTGATTTCTACTACCGGCAGCAAATCGGGCTCCCGTTTGATTTTGCCGAAACCGTATTTTTTGCAAATTAATTAAAATAATAATAATTGTAAATTAAAACAACGTTATTTGAAATACAAAATCCCTAGTTGAATCAATTTACGTATAAATAAAACACTTTAACGTTTGTAATGAGTAGTTTCAATGTTAAAATTTTAATGTTTTACAAGAAACAGTTTTGTCAAGTGTACATATTAGAAAAACGAATTCAAAATTTCAATTTTAGTAGTAAAATTCCAACACGTGTTCAACTAATCACCAACCCAACAACTTAGTTACTTACGTGACCCCAACTCTAAAAAAATATTCATTCATTTATTTTTTTATTTTATTTTATGCTTATTACTTTAAATATCTTACAAGAAACATTTTTCAGCAATGGACATTTTAGCAAATTCGAACGTGAGCCCACATTTTAGTACCGGTGGTGGCATTCGAACACATGCCCACCGAGGTCCAAATTCGAGCGCTGTACCGCTGTACTGCTTATATATTTTCCAGAAAAACATTTTTATTAAATTAACATTAAAAAATAATAAAATAAAACACATGGAATCATTTTGTTGTTCAAAGCTCCTTTTGAACTATAGAATGTTGTTGTTCTTTTTACTGTGTCTGTTGTCGTCTTGCGTAATGCTTATTTTTAAAACATAAAGAGTCATGTACTAATAATAATAATAATAATAATAATAATAAGTAATTATATTATTTTAATATAAGTGGTAATAATAGTAATAATAATAATAATAATAATAATAATAATAATAATAAATAATAATAATATTTTAATAGTAGTGGTAATAGTAGTAGTAGTACTACTACTACTACTACTAATAATATTAATATTAATAGTAATAATAATAATAATAATAATAATAAGTAATTATAATATTTTAATATAAGTGGAAATAATAGTAGTACTACTAATAATAATAATAATAATAATAATAAGTAATAATAATATTTTAATAGTAGTGGTAATAGTAGTAGTAGTACTACTACTACTACTAATAATAATATTATTAATAATAATAATAATAATAATAATAATAAGTAATTATATTATTTTAATATAAGTGGTAATAATAGTAGTAATAATAATAATAATAATAATAATAATAATAAGTAATAATAATATTTTAATAGTAGTGGTAATAGTAGTAGTAGTACTACTACTACTAATAATAATAATAATATTAATAATAATAATAATAATAATAATAATAAGTAATTATAATATTTTAATATAAGTGGTAATAATAGTAGTACTAATAATAATAATAACAATAATAATAATAAGTAATAATAATATTTTAATAGTAGTGGTAATAGTGGTAGTAGTACTACTACTACTAGTAATAATAATATTAATATTAATAATTATAATAATAATAATAATAATAATAATAATAATAATAATGATAATAATAATGGTAAAACTCAAACTTATATCTACCCAGTAAAGACTTCCTAGACTTAATTACTTCTGCTACTCGGCTACAACACTTTATAAATGTGCAATACAATGGTATAAATAAACACTGTTTGACAACATCAAACTTACTGGCAATTTGTGAGATGTAGGATTTGTTTCTTTGTGAACTGAAAATGCCAATGGATATGGGCAGAGCGATGTGTTTACTGGTGACGAGCGCAGCTACACAATGAGGGAGATGGGGAAAATGTACATGGAGATCGTCCTGTGTTCCCTGATCTGCAACTGTTTTGTTTTTACACACACACAATAGTTATATATATATATATATATATATATATATATATAATTTATTTTTAAAAATTTATGTTTACTACTTTGAATGTTTGACAAGCAACATTTTTCAGCAGTAGGCATTTTCACGTAGCCGAACGTGAGCCCGAATTTAGTGCCGGTTGTAGGATTCAGTCGAGTGTCGGGGTGGTCTAGCGGTACAGCGCTCGAATTCGGACCTAGGTGGGTATGAGTTCGAATCCCATCGCCGGCACTAAAATGGAGGCCAACGTTTGGCTTCGCTAAAATGCCCACTGCTGAAAGATGTTTCTAGTAAAATATTCAAAGTAGCAAACATAAAATAAAAATTAAAAAATTAAAAAAATATATATGAGGTAATCATTTCTAATTTATTATGTAAACACATTTTTACACTTGTTTTTGTTAAATGTTGACAATAAATTTTTAAATTGTATAAAACATTAAATTAACTATTTTTCATTTGTGTTTGTAATTACAAAACGCATTTGTATAAAATAGTTACTTTTGTGTTTACCATTCATGTCATTTTGCTGTTTAAATATAGAATATAAAAAATGTGCGCTGTTTAAACATAAATTAAATTTTTGTTCCTAGAAAAGAGTTGGTTGCTAAATTTACATTTTAACGTTTAAATTTTCTATGGTCACAAATAAATATGTTACAATTTTTTGTGATTATTTAAAAACAACTAACACATTATGTTATTATTTTGAATATGCCAGTTGTACAGCGATGTAGCACTAAATTTAAAACTGGACAATCAAAATTGGTTTTGCTAAAGGTCCACTTGCTAAAAGTCGTTTTTTGTTAAACATTTAAGCACTAAAAAACAAATAGATAAAACCACTTGACGACTAAGCACTTATAGACGAATAACAGCAGAGACCGAGTGCACAGCTGTATAGGTGGGATTTTACTTCGGTAAATTGGTGCAAGCATACATCCAGGGTAGTTAAAATGTATCTAAAGATATAGGTATACTTTATGTAGCTCCTGATCTAAAAAAGATAATTATGACAAAAATGAGGCGACCTCGTTAATCTTTGCAAACAATGGTGCCCTCACAGGGATGCCGTCTATTAACCAAGAAACCTTGTTATTTTTAGCAAGCTATCAAAGTCATGGTGATTACGTAACCAACTGAAATGAATGAAAATATACATCTAACCTTTACTAATATACAGCTCAGATTACGGTTGAGCAATGCTTATTAGAAAGCATTACATATATATAAATAATTATTCCTTATTTTGCACATACCAACCATCTTTATAGCAGTCTTAACACGTCTTAAAAATGTTATTTTTATTAACTAAGCTAATAATACAGTGTTGTATTTGCTGAACTTTATTGTTTGCATAGGTGAGTTCAAAGCTAATCTTCCAACTAGATGGATTATCATTTGATATTGTTAACCTATAAATAAAGAATTGGATAAAAGCACTTTTAAATGTTTAAAAAGTTAAAATCAAATTAAAAACGAGTGCTAAATAGAATAGAATATAAATTTCATATAAAACATCAATTTATTATTTCTACATAATAGATCTATTTGCTTATTTAAATCCAGTCGAACAACACATATGCTTTATTTAATTCCTTTAAATAACTAACGAACGAACTAAATAAATAAATAAATAATCAACTAACTTACAAAATACATTATAGGTGGATAAATATTATTTTTATTCAAAATTAAAGTAAAGTATTTTCTATTTTTAAAAACAAAAAATTGAAAGCTCTTGGGAATTTTGTTGAACAAAAACGTAATGGAATTGGACAAGTAAATATTTTGAGGTAGATAAACAAATTGTAAAAAAAATATTATAAAAACATCTTAACAACATAATCCACACATTTGTGCAATATTTCTAAACGCGATAAAAATGGACTATTAATACAACATTGACAATTGCACGTGATAATAAACAATGGGGATAATGATAATGATAATAATAATAATAATAATAATAATAATAATAATAATAATAATAATAATAGTAATAATATGATTACAAAACTTTTTTGCTTTAAAATAAACATAGGACAACGAGATAACAGAGCAGCCAATATGTTTGTTTGATCTTATGAGATATTCATTTCAATTATATTTTTCCAAATGATTCTTAGCTAATTTTTCTTTTTTTTTCACCATTTTCAATTGTCTATTCCAAAACCGTTCTTGTTGATCCTTCGGGCGGTAAACGTAGAATTTGACCACATAATTTGCTTTGTCTAATTAAAAGATTGAATTTTCTTTTGGCTTTTACTCAATCCTGTTAGTTCAGTCGTATTATTACTTCTTGCCGAAATGGCGTCCTCTTATACGTCTTTGGTAGCAATATTGATAAGTTACAAAAGCCATGATGCTAACCTTGCGATTAAACCCTTTTCACACATCCAACCTTTGGACTAACTATATTGGTTGAGTTCTGTTCTTTTCTAGGCGGCGTTGCAGGAACGATAAATAATCAAAAATATGTACCAAGAAAAAATGTAGTCCTATAGGGGGATAGAAGTACGACGCTGTGTTTATCACAATAGCAGCAGTTAAAGTATACAACATTCATTGAAACTACGCTAAACAACAACCTTTTAATCAATAAACGGGAGGACTATAATTCATATAAAGTGGACAACTTAAAAATCCATAATTTCAGTTGGATAAATAAACTGACATTTTTTTCTGATTTACAAACATGATTATTAAATTATTATTGCATTTTTTTCTAACCAAGTAATATACAATAATAATAATAATAATAATAATAATAATAATAATAATAATAATAATAATAATAATAATAATAATAATAATAATAATAATAATAATAATGCGTGAAAGATATTCACACAACAAAATTCTAATGCAACATTTTAATCACACTATTTAAATCGTGTAGATTGATTGAAATATTGTTTAAAAAAATGAAACAAAACATATTTTATCAGTTGATGTTGTATAAAATGAATATATGAAGCAAAATATTCAATTTATCACTTATCGTTTTTACTGCTGCGATGAACAAAACGGTTCCACTTTTATTATCGGTAATACAAGTCAAAGCTATGTCGATTCGGTATGGAATTAGGCGCCCCGTTATAACACAATAGAATAAAGACGTAATTTTGAAAAAAGCAGATAGACTGACATTACAAATACAGATGATCAAAAATATTTTGCTAATAAAAAATATTCAACTTATTGGGCTAAAGATGTGGTTTTTTAAGTATATTTTACCTCAATTCTTCGTTTTGCAAGGACACCATTATTTTAACGTGACCAAAACCAATTTTAATAATAATAATAATAATAATAATAATAATAATAATGTTTAAAAAACTACTAAAGTATTTCATGCACTAACTGTAACAAAGCAAATTAATTAGTGAATTATTAAAAACGTCATATGTTGTTTTAATTAAGAATTAAAGTATCAAATTATGTTCATTTTTTCCCAATGTAAATATGCTCAAATTTTGTTACTTGTAATAGAATGTAGATAAAATATTTTTTAAATATAATTAAACTTTTTAATAATTTGCATGTCATTGAATTAATTAATGGATACATTTCTGTATTCAATACTGGTCAAATTCGTAATTACGATTGTAATCATATTATAACGTTTTCATTATTACAATATTTAAAGCAATGTATACCAATTAATTATTATTATCATTAAAATAAGAACTAGATAATGTCACAATAATTTAAAAACAAATCTATAATGTGTTCAGTTTGAAAAAGATAAAATAATTTTAATGTATAAACAAAATTTAATTTATATTAGTTTGACATTACAGTGCTTATAGAAAATGTTTTTAAAACACTTTTTAAATATTTTTGTACCTTATTTATTTAATAATTCCAAATAAATATAACAATAATCACTAGCATATACAAACACAACTATTGCGACAAAGTTAAGTTTGATGTAATAATAAACTGGTTTTGGTGCACACAAAGTATGTTTCAAGCATTGAATCGATTTTTTAAATTGTTTTAAAGTGTTATATCCTTCTAAAACTTGTGCTGAAAGCTACTTCTACTGAAGTATCCAAGCCAATAACCATAAATAATAAATAATAATAATAATAAATATGTTAAAAATCCCCGATTCTGTCTATATTCACACATTGAAAACTGTTTTATGTACACAAAAACAGACTGTCACTACATTGAACTTAGCTTGGTAATAATATTTGTGTTTGTATATGCTAGTGATTTGTACCAACGTGGATATCAACTGTACCCCTCCTTTTTGTATATATATATGTATATATATATATATATATATATATATATATATACTAATTCTTTATATGTTTGTGACTGTTGAGATTGTAAGAAATAAATTCATCTTACAATTTACGTCTTTAATTATGTGTATTCGGAAGTGAACAGTATTCTTAGTTTGTGACGAGAATAGAGTAAATGAATTCATCCCATAATTTACGTCTTTTTACATTTTTATTTGGTATTATAAAGGAAATCCTAATCTTTAACATAGTTTATAATTGTAGATAAGTGATAAACTTTAAAGTGTATTATTATATAAAATATTGTTAATCACTGGTATTATTTTAGAATGTTTTAAATTAATATTGTATGGGTACAAAAGAATACACCCAATCATCAGATGTATACAAATAAAATTTATTCACTATGTTTGATTATTTTAGTTGACTTAATAATTTATTTATTTAAATTTTACAAAATGAATTTTTTTAAAAATAAAATTGTGAGAAAAGGTTATAAATTCCCAAATATAAATTCTTTTTCGTGTTTATTAGTAAAAATGTTTTTTTGTAAAATAAACAAATGATCAAGTGCAGTCTGTGTTATGTTTCTAACTATTTTTCAACACCACCATTTTATTTTTAGTCTTGTACATGTTTTACATAAAACATCTTTCGGCAGTGAACATTTTAGTAAGGTCAAACGTAAGCCCGCATTTAGTGCCTATCCAGGTTCGGGCCGAGCGCTGTACCGCTAGACTACTTCGGCACGTACTCCGGCACTTAACAAAAGTTTGTATTTAACATTTTTTACACTTTTATTATTAAATGAATTTTTACTTTGCAAATATTTATTTAGAATTGTAAATTATGTTGATAAGAACCAATCTAATTGTATTTATATTTTTCTATTTATTATTCCAAACCTTTTGATTTTGAAACAGTATGGAACAACAAAATTGTTTTTATTAATTAACTTTTACAATGTTGCTACTTAAAAGGACTGTATTTTAAAAGGGGAAGTTCTGTTTGATTTGTACTCAGTTTTATTATTACAATTATATCTTCAGTTGTTAGAATATTATATTAATATTATTATTATTATTATTATTATTATTATATAAAACTCTTTTGGTTTAAAAATAATCATGGGACAATAAAACAATAATTACAGCACAAAATAGCAACAACAACAAAAACTCAGAGGCATTGAAGATTCTGAAAATTGAAGATTAACCTCCCTTTCGGCTTTTACTCAACCCTGTCATCTCTGTAACTCTGTCATCCAAATACGTGCGATCATTTCTGCCGTTATTAGCCGGAATGGCGTCCTCTTGATTGTTTCCGTAGAGAGAGACCAAGTTGCTAACCTTACGCGCTCAAACCCTCCTCTTTTATCCATGCTTGGGACTGGCTAGATTGAACCATTTTTGATCCTAACTAGGCGGAGTTGCTGTTAGAATAGCGACGTTATATTGGTTTGTTTAGAAGTATTTAATTTTTTTTTAAAGTAGGTTGCCAATTTCAACCCAACTTGAAACAGCTTACAATAGGAGCTCAAATTAAATTGCATGCAAGGAGTTAAAATGCAATATTTTACCCGAACTCATATTTAGATCGGATCCAACGCTTTTCTTGTCGTGTTTTCCAGCCCGATTTGACATTCCAAATTCAGCTTGATTGTTCATTTCAAAGTTTCAATAATTTTCCGAAATGCCGCAAATCTATTTTTTTTTAAACAAATATAAAATATATGTCTTGTTTAAAATTGCAATACAATGTGTTCATTGAATAATTTGTATTCGAATTGTA
The DNA here is from genome assembly GCA_025895645.1 of Cardicola forsteri. Lineage (NCBI taxonomy): Eukaryota > Metazoa > Platyhelminthes > Trematoda > Strigeidida > Aporocotylidae > Cardicola > Cardicola forsteri. The sequence continues at coordinate 212,815 of JAKXYG010000710.1, read as the reverse complement.
AATGTGAGGTAATAAGTTATATTTGTAGTTTAATGGGAATTAGTATTATATGCCAATTTTTTTGTAATACATGTAAGTAACATACCAATTTGTAATTAAAACATTTAAACCTACGATTTTTTTTAAATACTATCAATAAATAAAATAATTTTAGTAGTTATATACAATTAAAAATAAAATGTTGGTTTTCATTATCGTATTTTTAAGGATAATAATTGAAGTAGTCAAATGTACAAATGAACCAATTTGAACCAAACTATTGCTATTTTATCCCTGTTTTAGGTTATTATTAACAGTACATACTTTTCAAATTCCTCACAAACTCTAACCCACGTCCTATTTTTTGTCAGGACAAATTTTTAAACACTGAGTAACGTAAAGTGAAATCTGACTGATGACCAATGAAATACTGTGGGTTACTAACACCAACAAACTACTACAATTTAGTTTTATCATACAATATAGAACTACGCCTAATTTGGATCAGAAATAATTCAATCTAGCCAGTCCCAAGCCTGGATAAAGGAAGAGGAGTTGACCTCTATAAAAAATTTATACTGCTACGGCAACAATACAAGAGGATGCCATTCCGGCAAACAACGGCAAAGAAGTGATTGCATGTATCTGGATGACAGAGTTACACAGATGACAGGGTTGAGTAAAAGCCGAAAGGAAGGTCAATCTTCGATTTGCAGAATCTTCAATGTCAACGAGACTTTGTTGTTGTTGCTATTTTTTGGTGTAATTGTTGTCTTATTGCCCCATGCTTATTTTTAAAGCAAAAGGTTTTTGTAAAATATAATGATAATATAATACAAAATAAAATAATATTTTATATATAAAATATAAAGTTAGTTAATATATATATATATATATATATATGTACTAGTAATTTAAAAGTTCTATACTAAATAAAAAATAGTTGATAATTAAAAGTTGAGTAAACTTATTTTACATAAAATATAACGTTCATTATAATATAAAATACAAACAATTAGCATTTTTTAGATTGGAAATGGTCTAGTGAACCTCGGTGGGCATTAAAGTTCGAATCCCATCACCGGCCCACTAAAATGCGGGCCCACATTTGGCTTTGCTAAAGTGTCTACTGCTAAAAGATGTTTTTTGCAAAACATTCAAGGTAGCAAACATAAAATAAAATAAATAAATTTTGTTCAATATTGTAGCTTAATGGTTTAAGGTGCTGGTCTAACACCAGATAGGACGTGGGTTCAAGTGTGATGTGTTTGCAAAAACTTGAAAGGTATGCACTGCTGATGACTCCCAATAAGGATGTGAAACAGCTCTACAGTGCTTTTGGTTGACTTAAAAACCTAGTGAATTTATTATACCAATCTAAAAACAAATAATCCCTTAAAAACCCATTGATAATTAACATTTTTACTTAATTACAAAACAGTTTTAAACATTACAAAACATTTCACAATAAATGTGATCGCTTAATTTGTAACCACTTTGGCATATATACTTGAAATTTGTTTAATTTGGGTTGTTAATATAAATTTAATTCATTCTTATTGTGAACAACCACAATAATAATTATTATTGTTATTGTTATTATAGATTTAGACAGATATTTTTAAAAATGTAGATGAACATGTAAATAGTTTGTTATGGTAGACTGAAACAACGTTGATAATATTATCAATGTTAGTACTTCTGAATGACAAATACGAGAATTAGCCTTTTTTCTAATTATATCCCATCGTATATTTAAAGCAACGTTTTTTAGTCTACAAAGTACATTACTGTTTTAATTCAAATTTAGTTGTGTTTTTATTTATTTACTTTTAAAATCTACCATACAACCTTTGTTTTAAAAACAATTGTCACTTTTTGTACAGGTATTTTGTATATTTCAATGCATAAAATATCTTGTGCTAAAGATATTTGATACAACTTTTAATATAAAGACAATTTTGGGCAATAGTTATGTAACGTTCACTTTAGACAAGATATTCAAAATATTAATTTTTATCGTCAGTATTTTATTCCTCGACTAATGATTTAATTTTGTTTTTTGAAAAACGCAACTCTACACATTTTATGTTATACGATAAAAAATGAGTGCATTTTTAGCAATTAAAATGTTTAAACATTTTTTTCTTTACTCTTTACTAATATTAAGATGCAAATTATATATATACATATATATATATATATATATATATATATATATATATATATATATATATATAAGAAGTAACTCCACCTAGTTTGGATCAGAAATAATTCAATTTAGCCAGTCCCAAGCCTGGATAAAGAAGGAGGGTTTGAGCGCAAGATTAGCAAATCGACCTCTGTTAAAAATGTATACTGCTACTAAAACAACACAAGAGGACGCCATTTTGGAAAACGACGGTTGATCGCATGTATCTGAATGACAGAGTTGCACAGATGACAGGGTTGAGTGAAAGCCGAAAGGGAAGGTCAATCTTCGATTTGCAAAATCTTCAATGTCAACGAAACTTTATTGTTGTCTTATTGCTTATTTTTAAAGCAAAATGGTTTGGTATAATAATAATAATAATAATATAATATAAAAAAATTGCGCAATAATGTTTTTGTGATAAAAAATTGTATTTTTACCTGAAACTTGTGTTCTTTCAATTTTTTAGTTATTAAATATATAATTCTACTTTAGCGACGTGTTCTAAACCGTTTTCCTAATTATTCACAACAATATTATATTTATTGACAACATGAACTTGTTTTGATAAAAAAAATACTTTATTTTAGCAATAAAATATCAAATAAAAATATAAGAAGACATAAACTGTGAGATGAATTTAATGCTTTAATATAAAATATCAAATTTATCAGTTGTATTATTTTACGACGTAAGTTTGGTCAGCAGATGTCATTGTAACTATGCCAAGGTTACATTAGAAAAAACAATTTTAAAAAAATTATTGTATGCTTAAACATTAATGATTTCAAAAAATTAATTAATTAATTCTTTATACTGAATAGCTTCTTCCCTATGTTGGATCCAACTAAAATTATAAGGTCACTAAAACATTTATACGTTTAATATGTAAGAATTTAATATTTTTAAGCGATTATTAATGCATAAATGGATTAATTTTAATAGATTTTGACTTCAAAATATATTTTTCAAAAAAAAAATATAATTTGTTATGATTGTTAATTCTTAAAATTTATTTTTAAAAACAAAAATTAACATTAAATACTGTTTCTTAACAATGTTTCAAAGATTGTAAACAGTCGGTATTTTTATATTATACTAGTATTACATACAGTATTATCGATATTACATTTGTTCTAAGAGTTTCATTTAGTGCAATATTTAAACTAAAATGAATTGATATGATTAATGTTATTTTTGTTTTTACTTTGTGAATGTTGTCTAAAAACCATTTTTAATCATACGGTCTGAACTCGAACCTGCGTAGGCGGCATAATTGCAATAATTTTAGATGATAAAATTTAAATTATATTTGTAATTTGTATAAAAAATACTACAATTATTATTGATACTTTACTTAACAACCAAGTATATAATTAAAATTTTAATTACAGTGTATACTTAAAAATTATTATTTCTTTTCTTCTAAATTGATATTTTTGCCCGATTGTTATAATTATATTTTTGTTTACAAATTAATTTATATAATTTCGTTTTTGAAAGTTTTTGTTCCGTTGTTTGTTTGGTAAATCAATAATTCAAACTACTTTTAAATATGTGTATTAGTCCACCTTGTATTATTTGGCTATGCAATTCTAGTACTATAGAGGGAAGACGTTCAAATAGAATGGTCATGTTTTTCTTAGACAATCCATTCGTCTACCTAAAATAGCTACAGAATTCCAACTATTGCCCTAATCGAAAAAAGACCAACTAATTATTGAGTAATTTAGACTGACATTGTAGCATCCTATTGCTGTTTTCCTATAGAACGTTGAATAACTTTCATTTTGCAGTAAATAGAGTAAATGAATAAACTTTGTAAAAGCGGCCCCTTGTTAAGTTAGATTATTCTGGCCAATTGCAATTGATGGAAAATTTTTATACCCAATAATGGCAATAATTATTCTTTATTTGAAATTATTTCGCTCTCCAGAGCATGAAGATGGTTTCATTTAAATTTTCAGTTTTTAAAATCATGCATACCAAAGATTGAAATGGTATTCGAATTTCACCGAGTCCCATCATCGGATTAATTCTGCTTTCGGTTCTTTGCCGCAGTTCAATGAAATGGCTTCCTCTTGGCGTTTCTTCAGCAATATGCTTTTAACAGAGGCCAGGTCGCTAACCTTGGGCTCAAACCCTCATCCTTTCCCAACTGGACTTGGGACCAGCTACGGTGGAGTTGACAATAATAATATAAATATTTTTATTGTTTTTTTTAAAGGTTTGCTGTTTTTATTTTATATAAATCAAGTGCCTTAATCATTTATATTATTCTGGTTTATTTATTAAAAATTAATTTAACTAAGCAAACCCTTTAGTTTGCTAAATATTAAATATACTTATTACATTTTTGTGATCTAAATAAAATAATTAGCTTAAATGCTGGGCACGTAGCTGTCTCATTGCAAAATGTACCAATTTTCCTTGTACGTTGTCAAGGGGAAAAGGCAAGTAATTTGACTATTACATTTGATTTTGAAATTTACTGCAAACATTAAATTTACAAACTCTTTTTTAAACATCACATACATCAAAACAATAAACAAAAATTATTTTTATTAATGGGTTTTTAAGGATTTTTATTAGATTTGTCAGATTTACTCGAATAATAAATCTACACTTGATTTGAGTTAACCATGAGCACTTTACAGTTTTCCCATCTTATTTGGAATCATTATCAGCGCATACCTTGCAAGTTTTACACACACACACACACACATGAACTTGAACCTACGCCCTATCTGGTGCTAAGCCAAAGCCTTAACCAATGAGCTACTGGTGGTTGAACTTGACTGTGTAAATTTATTATTTATAGTGAATCTGATCAATTCTAATTGGCCAGCGTCCTCAAATGCTGCTACGTTACTACTGGTTTAACAAGTGAGTAATCCCTTCCACTAAAACTTTACAAAATGCTTGCAAAATGTGTATAAAATAAAAATCATGTTGTAGTAACAGAAAAACAATAACAAATATGTTCCTTTTACACAACTAAAAATATAATGTAATTCAATTAATTTGTTTTAAAGAAAAATGTGTTTGATCACACATTTTTAAAAGGTTGAACTTGCATAATAGTTACCTTGTGGTCTTATGTGTATATATTTTACAAACTTATTAATACATTTAAGATGTTTGGATTTGTACCAAAGACAACATTCTAAAATATGAAAACATCTTTTTTTTACTGTGGAAACGGAGCTTTTTCTAATGTATTGTGTCGCCCTTACATAAAATTAAAATTTTACTTCAACATTCAATCAATAAACCTAATTGTATTTTTGGATAAAAGGAAATAATTACAATTTTACTAAAGAAATATGTTTAATAAAATATTTTTTTTAAAAGTATTACTATTCTTAAGTGTTATTTGGGTTACTTAATATATATATATATATATATATATATATATATATATAAACAATAATCGCAATTATTGCAAGTAAATTATTATATTTGTAAAATAATTTATATAAGAAACAATTTATATTTCTATGCCTAGTTATTTGAACAGCACTTGAAAATTATGAATGTTCACACTGAAGTTCTTTTGTAGACTAAAAACGTTTTCAATTAAAATTGGGGAGTACTTCAAACTAATCCAATTAAGTTGATTTAATCAAATTAAAAATAAATTATTAATATTGTCTTAAATATACAAATATATATATATATATATATATATATACATTTGTATACAAATTTAATTTTATTAGAAATAACGTAATAATTAAAACACAATACACTATAAATTTTAATTGTGCGTTAAATTTTTTAAATATTTTTTGGATTTCATTCTCTACATTTGTATACAAATTTAATTTTATTAGAAATAACGTAATAATTAAAACACAATACACTATAAATTTTAATTGTACGTTAAATTTTTTAAATATTTTTTGGATTTCATTCTCTGATTTTATTCTTTTCTAGTCGCAGTTCAGTTTTTTTTGCTTCGTCTGACCTTAATAAAGATTAGAAGACGGCTCTAACAAGAGCCTAGCAACCATATATATATATTAATAAAAGAAATTAATCAAATATATTGAAAATAAATAAACTGTTGTAAAAATTATGTAAAATATTTTTTAAATTTCTATTTATAGGAAAAATGAGTTTTACAAAAGATGTTTTTTAAAAATAACAATTTTTAATTAATTATTTAATCAATATAAAATTCTTTATATTATGTATTATTATTATTAATTGTAAATGTTTTGTTTTTACAAATATGACATGAAGTTTGACATATAATATTTGGATTTAGTAATCTCTCAATCATAGTTCACGTGCTTTTTTAAGCTATATAAATATACCCTAAGTTAAAGTTTAAGCTCCTTTAAAAAAAATAATAATAACGGTAAGAACGGTAATGATAATAATATTATTAGCAATTATAATAATATTCTTAATATTATAGTGTATTTTACATTAATTTACATCAATTTTATTGTTATTATACTTGGTATTAAAAATGGGTAACGAAACCGACTTCAGTTATTAATGTTTCGCCTAGTTTGGATCAGAAATGATTCAATCTAGCCAGTCTCAAGTCTGGATAAAGGAGGAGAGTTTGAGCGCAAGAATAGCAACGTGGTCTCTGCAAAAAATGTATACTGCTACTAAAACAATACAAGAGGACGCCATTCGGGCAAACAGCAGCAAAAAAAATAATTGCACGTATCTGGATGACAGAGTTATACAGATGACAAGGTTGAGTGAAAATCGAAAGGATTGCTTCAATTTGCAAAATCTTCAATGCCATTGGGACTTTGTTGTTGTTGCTGTTTTGTGCTATAATTGTTGTCTTATTGTCCCGTGCTTATTTTTGTAGAGCAAAAGGGTTTTGTATAATATATATAATAATAGTGCAATCTATATAACTCCACCGTAGCTAATCTCAAGTTTTGTTGACATAAAAGTAGGATTTGAGCGCAAGGTTAGCAACCTGGTCTTTGTAAAAAATTAATATTACTAAAGAAACAATACAAGAGCACGCCATTTTAATAAACTGCGGCAAACAATCTTTGATATGTCCAATATTCAAAACCAAACATTTAGTAAAACAATTTATATAAAACAATGTTGTTGCCCCGTGGTTTTTAGAGTAAAAAGGTGTTTAAATAATAATAATAATAAAAAAATACAGTTTGTAGCATTTTACTAATCTTGACATCCTACAGTATAATGTAACTGTGCCCTATAATGACTGATTCAAAGTATAATAATGCTAAATAATTTTTTTACCGTATTGACTACATTTATATTCATTATTATATGACATTATCTATGCCCATTATTTGTACTACTATATTTTGTAATTTTGTTATGTTATTTATTTATTTGCTCTTATTGATGATAAAAATGTACTTTTTTAAAGCTTAATGTAATAATAATAATAATAATAATAATAATAATATTTTAAACAAATTCACCTGTGTTATAGTTTGTGTTTTACAATTCAACAATCTTATTTTAATTTTACTTTTTTACTACTACTTTTATTACACTACTGCTGTATTAATTAGATTCAGATCTACGCAAAAGTTATTTTGTTGACATTTCTTTTTTAATCCAAAGTTTTAGCCAAAGTACTAGACTCAAAAAATGTAGATTTAAGATTTAATGTTGGTACTATATGCAACCCTTCGTTTGGTACTATTACATATCCACTTGCTAAAACGTTTTTGTATTAAGCATTTAAGCCGGAAAAACCAAATTTATTTATTTATTATTATTATTATTATTATTATTAAAATTGTTTGTTTAAAATTGAACTCCGAAATATGGAAAATTGTTACAATTTTAGGAATTATTTACATAAATTGTATTATTATTATTATTACTGTTATAAATAAAAATAATAAAAATACTTTTTATCAATTTCCAGAATTATAACAATTAATTTTATTATTATTATAATTATTAATGTTTATATATTTTGTTTTAGTATATTGACTTCAATAGAAAATTCTATTTGTGTTGTAACTGTAAGTTATTCTTAATAAACGTTCCTCTGTTTTTCATCGTTTTCTATCTCTCCAATTGCAAGGTAGACGGATAAAATTTTCGAGGCTATAAGTGGAACAAGAGGAACGATAGTCAGGAGTTAGACCAATTTTCTATTTATTAACTCCGAAATTATTGTTATAATTGATTAAATGCTTTATAAAAAAATATTTTTTACCAAATGGAAATTTTAACAAAACCAATTGGCTGATCGCATTTAGTTAGTTCCATTAGTACCATTCCCAATGTTCACGTCCAGCGTGGTACCGTTAGACCATGTTAGCACACAAGTTTTGTTGCGGAAAAAATGTGGACGAAAAAACGGTTTATAAAGCTTATGCAATTTGGTACAATATGTCAAAATTACCTAAAACAAAATTAGCGTATAAATAAATCGAAATGAAAAAGGTAGTATAATTTAAAATAGAAAAAAGAGGTCTTAAAAATAGATTGCTAAAAGGCACCAATCAATAATTATTTATATTAACAATGTTCTAGCCGTAACTATAAATTAATTAGGATAGTTATTATATTATATTTTTTCGCTTACTTGTGACGTTCAATTAAGACATTTTTTATAAAACAATATTTTAGAAAATGCTATGTTATAATGTTATATCTTTTCGTAATTCTAAATTATTCCAAATTTTTTTCAATATGCATTGAAAAAAACGTTTTACATTTACAACAAATACAGTTATTGTTTGGCGTAAATTTTAAAATTATTTAAAGTTACATTTGAATTGACAAATATTTAATTACAATAATTTTGAATAGGCAAAACTAATAACCCTTCTATTGTAAACAAAACGAAATACAGTGGAATTGATTGAGGTAATATACTACATTAGTGCTGTTATTTCATGCTTGATAGAAATTATTAACAATGCATACAGTTTACGCCTTATGCGGAATAGGTTAGATTGTTAATTTGCGCTCTACTTTTCCTCTTCGTAATCAACAACGATTGTGTTATGACTGCAATGTTAAAGAAACGTTTTATCAAAACCAAAGTCCGTAATAGAGAAGTAATTAATGAATTAAGAGTCGTTAATAATAATTCATTTATTGATAAACATATTGAAAACAACCAAAGATTAATTAATACTCAAACATTTAAAAATAATTTTGAACACTTGTTTTAAAAACATAGATGCTAATATAGTATCTAATAATTATCAAAACATTTGTGTTTTCGTGTATTGTACACAATTTCAAACTTACAAGTTTTACATATTTGTTTAACACAGTTAACATTTTAATTACATTAAAATTGAAAAAAATAGTTAAAAAATGAATTACAATTGGTTTTACATCTATGTTTATTGTAAAGCAATTTCTAATTTAAACACATTATAGAGTATTTGTAAAATACATTATTTAAGTTTTAAGTAATATTGCTTAAACATTGTACAAGAAAAATAACGTTTCAAATTGGCAGTTGTACTTATATAGTAAGCATTTATTATCAGATTTATATATATATATGTAATATTAGACTTTTTACTATGAATAACATGGAGTATTAACATTGTTCCATCTGAGCGTTCATGACATCTACACCATCAAAATGTAATTTTTACACTTCACCGTATTGTCAAAAACAGATTTACATTTATTTGCCGCGGTTTGCTTGAGTAACTTCATTTTGTTATTTCCTTAGCAATATATATTATTTAAACTATCTAGGCTCCTTCCTTTCTCTTTTTTAATTGCATTTATAATTTTCTATTGTAGCATTTTTGCATAGGTGTATATAAATATCAATGAATTTTTAAAGGATTATTTGTTTTTAGATATGTTATATTAGTATTGTCAAATTTAGTTGAATAATAAATTTACTAGGTTTTTAAGTCAAACAGTAGCACTGTACAGCTGTTTTATTGATATTTGGAATTATCAGCAGCGCATACCTTGCAAGTTTTACACACACACATGAACTTGAACTCACGCCCTATTTGGTGTCAGACCAGCGCCTTAAACCACTGAGCTACGGGTGGATAACCTTGAACCTGTAAATTTATTATTTATTGTGTCCTCAAATACTGCTACGTTACTACCGATTTAGCAAGTGAGAGAACTTGAAAGGTATGCGCTGCTGATGATTCCAAATAAGGATGAAACAGCTGTACCGTGCTCCTAATTGGCTTAATTCCTAGTAAATTTATTATGTAAGTAAATCTGACAATACTAATATATATATATATATATATATATAGTTTATATAAGCTGTAATATCTCACTACAGATACATTTAGCATATAAATACATATATTATATATAATTGATACCAATAACAAAAAACTACAAAGTAAAGATATAGAAAAAAATATTTGTTTTTTAAATTTTATTTTTAAATTTTATTACTTTGAATGTTTTAGGAGAAATATCTATTAACAGTGGACACTTTTGTGCAGCCAAACGTGGACTGTCGGTAAAATTCGAACCCCGATGCCCACCGAGGTCCAAATTTGAGCGCTGTACCGTTCGACCAGCCCAGCAATTGTTTTATTTGTTTAATCAAGATTCTTGAACTAATATAGAACAACTGCTGACACAAATTTAAAACTGGACTTTATTACGATGCTCTAGAGCATTGAACAATTAACAAAAACAACAATTTAGTCTATAGTTTATAAAAAGATATTGTAAATTTTATTATATTTTTTTAAATTAATATATTTCAGTTATACAAAATGCAAAATGCCCGACTAAAATAAAGTTACATTTATAGAAACACTTGCAAACAACACAGACTTTAATATATTTGTAATTTTTGAAAACCATTTAAAATGAAATGTAAATGGTTTAAAAAATAAAACTTTTTGATTGTTAATTAGGCAATGCAAAATCAAATTCTACAAAATTGGGTTAAAAAAACGTGGGGACCTCTACATTAAATGTTTTAAAAAAATTCTAGAAATCAATGAATATTACTTAAAATATTTAAAATGTAAAGCTTTTTATTATCCATTTTTGTATGTGTACATATTTTGTAATAAAAATTATTTTAAGCAACTAATTTGCTTGTTTTGTAATTTAAAAAAAATTTAACATTATATTTTTGACTTAAAATACAATTTTATAATATTATTTGTATAAAATATTAGTTTTATAAAATATTTTACAAATACTTGTAACATAATGGTTAAGGTATGTTTTTGTACAACTTCTATGCGCTCCATATAATTCAATAGTGTTACAAAAGTAAATAAATTATACTGCATTGATTTTGACAGTATCTTGTTTATCTACTATACTTAGAGGCGATTAAAATTATGTCAGGTATGTTGTCATAGTATTATAGTGTAAAACAGTCATGTGAGGGCCCACAAGACATAAAGTTACATAAAACAGTCAATATTGGTTATTATTAAATTTCATTCTACAATTTAGATTTATTTTTAAATGACGTAAATTAATTTTTCTACTATTGTGCTGAATTAGTAGTGAATTTTGGTACAAAGGTATTTAAAGATTAACCCAAAATAGTCTATTACCGTTGCTAGTTAAAGATATTTCGGTTTAAATGTAAGGCTAGTTTTTTTTTTATTTCTATTAATCTATATATATATATATATATATATATATATAAATATATATATATATATATATATATATATATATATATAGCTCCACCTAGTTTGGATCAGAAACGATTCAATCTAGCCAGCCCAAGCCTAGGAGGGTTTGAGCGCAAGATTGGTAACCTGGCCTCCGTAAAACATTTATACTGCTACGGAAACAATACAAGCGGACACTATTCCGGCAAACAACGGCAAATAAGTAATTGCACGTATCTGGATGACAAAGTTACAGAAATGATAGGGTTGAGTGAAAGCCGAATGTAAGCTCAATCTTCGATTTGCAGAATCTTCAATGCCAACTAGACTTTGTTGTTGTTTTGCTGTAATTGTTGTCTTATTGCTTCATGCTTATTTTTAGAGCAAATGGGTTTTGTATAATATATATATATATATATTGAATAAAGAAATATACGTATACAACTAACCTGTTTTAAGCAGAAAGCCAATTAAAAGTTTAATTAATTTTGAACTTAGCCAAGTTACATATTCAATAATAAATAATACTTTAAAAAATAATTAATTTAATCGTAATCGATTATACATACATTAGTTTAAAAATATAAAATAAATAATTGTATGCTAGAATGATTTTTAAAAAAACCTGATTGAGTGAAAACACGTTGCCGACATTTTAAATCTTTTTTTAATTTACAATTATTTCAAATTGTTTTCATTTAAAATATTATTCTTCAACACGTATGTATACTGTGGTATAAGCCAAATCAAGACCAGACAATGAATGGGGCTTAAATTTACGTTTGTTTAGGCATTTATTTGTTCTTCCAATTACTTCTAACTAGCGGCCACCGCGTACACTGGTTAAATAAAATATAAATTTACGACTCAATATGCTTGATATGTTAATAATCTTGAAGACTCGACTAATGCTCATAAAGTTGCCTTTTTTCAAGTAATGGCAATATTTTAGACAGTAATTTTGATGTAACAATTTATGTTAATTATTGGATAACGTATTGGTTTTGTCACTTAAATTGTATCAAACTGAACATGTATTTCAACTATTATTATTATTATTATTATTATTACTACTACTACTACTACTAGTAGTAGTAGCAGTAGTAGTAGTAGTAGTAGTAGTAGTAGTAGTAGTAGTAGTAGTAGTAGTAGTAGTAGTAGTTTAAGTATATATAACAAAATACGTAAGTTTAATTTTTATTTTCTATACAATAATTAGTGACTGTAACAATGTCAACTTTGGATACATGTTAATAAAAGTATAATCAATTGCTTTTTACTAAGAATATACTCAGACTAATAATAATCATAATAATAATAATATGGCTATTATTATCATAATAACAATAATTATAATAATTAGTATTATTATTATTATTTATAATTAGTAGTTTGTATTGCGGTGACTAGCGTGAATGACATTTCACATTCTCTCCTTTTATTGCATTATTTAAATTGCAATTTTTATTGCAATTTTTTCATTAATTTAAATTTTAGTTTAGTTTTGCGGCATTTAGGGACATTAATAAATAAACAAAAATGTTTTTTACTTTAAAAAATAGTATTTAATAATGTTACATTTACTAAAATAAAAAAATTGTTAATTTGTATTAATAGTCATTAGTATTGTTGTATACATTTTGCATCAAAATAATATAAATAGGGGCTCAATAAATAAATGTTTGCTTTGGAGATATTAAGGAATATTATTAGTTTTATTTTATTGTTAATATTAATATTATTAATATTGCTATTATTAGTATGATTATTTTTATTATTTATAATATATAATAGTTCAAATAGATAATAATAATATTAATAATAATAATAATAACAATTGTTGTAATAATGATGATAATGATTATATGTAATATATGTATTACCGACACTATGAAATAAGCTACTAACATAATATGGGACTTTCTATACAAAATAAATCATTTATAACCGGTCGTATTTTAGATTGATAAAGAGGAGAGTTAGAAGATAACATTTGAAATTTGTTTGTTCGTTTGTTAATTGACGCTAAACACAGCAAAGTAGTATGTGCAGCATAATTGGAATGACAGTGTAAAAGCCAAACACTTTAATGCTAAACGTTTAACGTAGCATTACATGGAACATTTTCGTTTTTTATTCTTACGAAAATAAAAAAGCAATTTTCTTTTATTATTACTATTATTATTATTATTATTAGCATTAATACTACTTATTTTGACATTTAATAATAATTGTAGAACGAATCAAAAAATAAAATTATTTTATTTTATTTTATTTTGTTTTTTCGTTCCCGTTCGACATAAGTAGCATGAAGTAGCATGCTGTTAACGAATATATAATTAAATATATGTAATAATGATTAGAGTTGTTTACGTATTCACAAAACCGTTAAAACTAAACTCAATATAAATAAAAAAAACTTAAGGTATATACATTGTTTTTATTAAGTGTTTGTTTTTGCTTTTTTCTAAGTATAAGTAATTAAAAATATTTCAGTATATATTTTTCAGGTTGATTTAACACTATTATTAAATCGTTCTACACTTGTAAGTTTGAAAAGTATTTATTTACATTAAAAATTATGTTTCATGTTTTTCTAAATCTAAATATAACTAATGGCAATAGATTTACGGTTTTTTGCACTAGATGTTTTATATAATACCGGGGTGGTCTAACAGTACAGCGTTCGAATTCGGACCTCGGTAGGCATGGGTTTGAATTCCATCACTGACCCACTAAAATGCGGGCCCACGTTTAGCTTCGCCAAATTATCTACTGCTGAAAGATTTTTCTCGTAAAACATTCAAAATAATAAACATTAATAATAATGATAATAATAATTTTTTTAAACAATGTATATAAAAATCAAAGATAAAAATAATTAATGACTATTCCTCCTTTGTCAGCAACCTATTTATAATTTCCTGTAACACAATACTTCATTGTACCCTCTACACAAGCGCTTTCTCCTTAAACTCCTCAAAGTACTTTAGTAAGCAATAATTTTATTTTACTACTGGCGTGACATATAAATTTACAATTAAATACACTAAAAATATTTCTTTGCAAAACTTTAAATCAATCAATAAGGAGAAAGTCGAATTAAAAATATAGTAAACAATATTATTAAACAGTCAAATTTAAATTTTATACAATTCTTATATTTATAGTTTTAGATAAAAACAATATATTTTATTATAAATGCAGTAACTAAATATTGATCAAGGTATAACTGGAATAGGTATTAAATAGAAAAACAAATACTTAATAGAAAAATGTGCATTTAGTCAACTAATACCTTTTTTTAATTTTAAATTGAGCAGGTAATTAAAAAGATAAATTTGTACCTGAGTGATTACGTGTTTGCAATGTATCACCAATACAAAACGCTTTTTTTTAATTTAAAGCATCGGACTCTCTTTATAATTCTAAATAAAAATAATAGAAAACGTAAGTTGTTGAATGAATTCATTTCGTATATTCACTTCAGTTATAAACATACAAAAAATCAGTGTATATATATATATATAGAAAAAATATATGATGTAATTAACTTAACATTATTAACTAAACAGACAACATGTCTATGTTAAGTCCAAACTAAATTTCATGTTCACACGAAATGGGTTTTAATATGTAAATGTAAACAGATTGACGTGTTCTTAAACATACCAGGAGCTTGAGCAATCATCAGCACTTTATACATCACATATTTTTTCTACATAAATAATAGATCCTTTATGTTTGTGACTGAAGAAAATATACAAAACTTTCTACCAAACAAACTTTTATTTAAAGCATTGCGGGGTTTGCTATCTAATTCCAAATAAGAATATAAGAAGACGTAAACTGTGGAATAAATTCATTTCGTATATTCTTGTCAGTCACAAACATAAAAATTTAGTATGCACAAAAAACTTTTTGTTCGTAATGTTTGTGTTTGTGTACGCTTGTGAGTTGTACCAACTTAAATATCATTTGTACCCCCTTTTTTGTACATATATAGATACTAAAATTTTACATGTATGTGGCTGACGAAAATATATAAAATGAGTTCACCTCACAGTTTCTATCTTCTAATATTCTTATTCAAGACTTTTATTTGTCCGTTAAAATGAATAATAAAAATAAAGCTGCAATTAAATAATTTTATCGCTATAATTTGTTTTTGTATTATTCACATACATTTGCAAAAAACATGTACGATTAAAAAAATATAAACAAAAAGTATCTTTTTGTTTAATTTTTCAAAAATACTTCTATTTTTCAAATCCAACATTAATTGCATTTAGGCAAATATATTTCATTTATCTATTGATTAACTGCAGAAATCGTTGATAAAATTTTCACACCCATGTGTTACCCAAACAACCAAGTTATGCTGGACGATACAACAAAAATATGTAATTTTGTTTTCAAAAAAGTTGTGTTAAAACAATTTTTAAAACATTCATTTAAATCTGATTATTGAAAAATATTATATTTATTATAATTATAATTATATACTTGAAATGACAGACAATAATTCTGCATTGACAAATATTTAGGTTTTTTAAAAATCTAAAATGACCACAAATGTATACATATATATACATATATATATACATATATATATATATATATATATATATACATATATATATATATATATATATATATATATATATATATACATTTTATAATTATAACTGTATTTCTACATTAAAAGCTACTTTTACTAATGTATTTTAGCCAGCAACTGTAATTCATTTTCATTCATTCATTTCATTTTGGTTGGTGACGTGGTCACCTCTTCATTATTTCCCATATTTATACGACATGTAGAACGATCGATTTCGATGGCTTGACAAGCGTAGAAGAATAACAAAGTTTCTTGGCTGGTAGACGGAATCCTTGTGACGTCACCACTGTTTGCAAAGATTGACAAGGCCGCCTGATTTTTTGTCAGGGTTATCTTCCTTAGCCCAAGGGCTACATATGATATACGTATATCTTTAGATAACTTTTAAGTATCCTGGGTGTATGTTCGCACCCACTCGCCGTAGCGGAAGCCCAGTTATACCGCTGTGCACTCGGACTCTGCTGTTATTAGTCTAGATGCCTAGGGGCACCTAGTCCAGGATGCACCACGTGGAGGACTAACAGTCAGGAATATCACCATCATTGGAAATTGAGACTTTATAAGTATTACTCAAATCCTCAGGATCATTAGCATCCCTACTCAAATCCTCAGGATCATCAGCATCCCTACTCAAATCCTCAAGATTATTAGCATCCCAGTAACTGTAATAATAATATTAATAAAATTATATATGTTGGAGTGGGCTAAAAGTACAACTCCTCACTTGAACGTAGGCGGGTATGGGTTTAGACCTCATTACCGAAACTAAATACGAGTTTACCTTTTTAACTTTGCTAAAATTGCTATATATATATATATATATATAATAAAAACGGCTTTGACCATTTTTATTGTTTTGTTGCTAAGACAATTAAGTTAGCAGTGCTCTTAACTCAAACTTGGAAAGACGTCGGTTTGATTTCCCATTTCCACCAGTAAATGCGAGCTCTCGCTTGGCGTTGCTAAAAAATTCACTTACTTTACCAATTCAAAAAAAAGCAACAAAATCTTTAATAGGCACTTCGTTAAAATTATAAAAATAGGTTAGTTGTTAGACAAGCAAAATGAATGGTCACAAATCCAAGTAACACTTACAGAGAATGACTTGATTTTATTTCTACTACCTTGAATGTTTTGGACTAGAAACGCATCTTTCAGCAGTAAACATTTTAGCGAAGCCATACGTCGGACCCGTATTTAGTGTCAGTAGTGCAATTCAAAGTCGAAAGCTGTACCGCCAGACCATCCCGGCATGATTAAAAGCTATTAATCACGTATTAAAAATAATAAAATCAGTAGATTAATATACAACAACCTTGTAATTATTTAAACTTTTGAAGCGTTTAACGAACAACAGATGTAAAAGGAATCTGTAAGAATTCTACAATTTGGACGTGTCTTTATTATTATTTTTTTCAAAAGATTTTTATTAAGCAAAACAGAATAATTTTTATTTTATATTTATTAAAAATGTACTAGGTATTGTAAATGGTTTACTTATTAACAGGTAAAAAACATATTCAAATTTAAACAGTTTTTAATCAATACAATATATTTTAAATTGTTCAACTATACTAAGACAAACAAAAACTTGGGTTTTTTAATAAAATAAAATAAAACACTTTAAATGACTTAACTTAATTTAGTAGAAAATATGTATTTTCTTATTACATGAAAACTCATTTTTTCATTTTTTTTGCAACTGTTTAATAGCTTCTTCATTAAATAAAAACATCTTATTTGCTATTTTTAAAATATAAATAAACAATTATATAAAAGTGCATTTTTTATATTGTTTTAAATTATTTTACTGTTTGTATATTTGCAGTAAGAAAATATGTACCAGGGTGGTCGAGCGGTACAGAGCTCGATTTGGACCTCGGTGGGCATCGGGGTTTAAATTCCACCGACGGTCCACGTTTGGCTTTGCTAAAATGTCTACTGCTGAAAGATGTTTCTCCTAAAACATTCAAAGTAGCAAACATAAAATGAAAATAAAAATGTAGCGCAGTTGTAGATAAAGTCTCCTATTCAACAATTCACCCAGTTTTAAATGTAGCACTTTGATTACGCCCACAACTAAATTCTACACATAATACGAGGTATACAAAATTAAAATGTATTTCTTAATGATTGATAAATTATGTATTGTTTTGTAAATAAACAGTAACGTAAATTGTAACAACAAAGTATTTTTTTAATTTTAATATGGTAACGTGCTAATTTTAATAATCACAGCACAAATACTTTTATAAATGTTTAGATAACCAACTAAAAACAAATAAAATAATTTTTGTTTTAAAACATACTTCAATTATTTTATTGTTAAATTAATTGATAGAATAAGAAATGACGTATGCAACACTTTCTTATTAAGTACTTTTCACTTACATCTTTTGCTTTCGATTACAAAAACACACTTGATAAAATAAATATATATATTTATTTATATTCTTCTTCTTATTATTATTATTATTATTTATATTATTATTTTAACTATTATTAATATTAATATCGTAACGTTAGCACTATTATTACTAATATTATAACTTTTATAAATTTTATTATTACTATTACTATTATTGTTAATATTATAACCTTTGTATTATTATTATTAATATTAATATTACTAAAATTATTGCAATTATTATTACTTTTATTTATATTATTATTATTAATATTATTAATATTACTATAATTATTGTAATCATTATTATTATTACTACTACTATTATTATTACTTTTATTTATATTACTGTTATTATTACTATTATTATTATTATTACTAATATTATTACTATTATTATTGTTATTATTACCATTAATATTACTATAATTTTTAATTGGGTTATAATTTGGGAATTAAAAATGCCACTTATCAAAGGCTTAGTGTTCATTCAATCCTGTTATTGCAATTATGCCCTAATTTACCATTAATATTTTCCACAAAGGCAAAACTACTGACTTTGCGCTCTAACCGTCCTCTTTTCTCAACCGCTTGTGGCAATTAATTATTTAACTAAAAAACTAACCACATAAAACGCTGTTTTTGTTTCTTTTTAATCCAGCATTAGCGCAAACACTTTTCTATATAATGTATAAACAACTGGCGATAAAAATCATCTTAAGAAACTGCCTAATCAAATTAATACAATTTACGATTGAGTAAAAAGTAAAAATTAAATAAATTTTATTTTCGTTAAATGGACAATACAAAGTATTAAATTGGCGTTTTCTCTGTCAATGTGTTACATTTATTTAGACTGAAAACAATGCCACAATATTCATGTTTCACTTGCTAAACTCTATATAAAAAATTATCTTCTGCACAATTATTATAGCGTTTTATCCAATAGTAGCTAATTTATACTCACTACATTATTATAATTAATTGCTTATACATAAACACTATATGGAAAAACGTGCATTTAACTAAACAAAATGCTAATATACTAAAAATTGTTCTTTTTAAAATTGTTAAGCACTCAATCTAACTTATGTTATCTAATAATTATTTTTTAAACATAAATCTCAATAAAATTAAATGTTTTTTTAAAATTATTAATATTAATAACTTTCCAAATATATCATAACTATGATTGACTATATATATATATATATATATATATATATATATATATATATATATATGTAAATATATATAAAGTACACACATTTGAATAAAAAATAATAATTAATTTCAAATAAATTTCGGCAATTGGAAACATTTTGACAGTATCATACAATAACAATATCAATAATAATAATCATAATAATAATGGTAATAACCAACACCAGTTTGCTAAATTTTAACTAAAAATTGTAAATATTTGTAAAATTCCAATACAATTGGACATTGGAAAAGAACATAAAACAAATGGCAAGCTTTAATTAATATGCACCAATTTTAAAACAAAGACTTTTAATTATTTCTTCTCTTGCAAAAATACTGAAATTATGAAACATTATGTTTTTTTGAAACAGACAAAATGAATTTCGTTTTTAAAAAAATTATTTATAAAGCCATTGCTAGTTGTTACCAAAATTAGGAATCAATGCTTTGATGTTAAAAAGTGAGGAGTTTATAGCAGTAAATCATTTACAGACTATTGTTTAATGAAATGGTAGTTTGTATTTTTTTGTAAAATTTTGATTTATGTTTGAAAAAACGTTTATATTAGTGTCGAATAATTGAATTATAAACTCATTTTTCATTTTAAAAATAGAAATTATATTTTTGTAAGTTTGTGCAACGTACTTTTAAATGAACCATTTAAATAAAATATAATTTACTGCGTTTGCTTTATTTTCCCTGTTTACCAAACAGATTAATGTTTTATTAGTATATAAAGAATTGTATATTTATATATGTAATTACATTTTTTGTATATAGTAAATATTTATTTTACCAAAAACTTGTCTTTTAGTATTTATTACCGGTGATAGAACTGGAACTCCTACTTTCTAATGTACATGTCACATGTGCTTATTTTTAAATTATTAAAACTTTTAAATATATAAATTATTTACTATTATTTGCATTTTACTGCTTATCTTTTATATTTGATATTATTATTATTATTATTATTATTATTATTATTGTTAAAAGTTTAATAGTAAATCTATTCAATTATTTTGAATTATTTTCTCCAATATTTAATAAAAAACGCTTTTGGTTATTTTGAATCTGTTATATTTAAATTCAAACTTTAAATTTTATTTTTACTTAAATACTTAAATTTAAATTAATAATTTAAATTAATTTGCACTACTTAAAAGTACAAAACAACTGAATTGTAGTGGGTAAATAAACGCAACAATCTAGTGGTACAATGCTAAATTAGAATTTTAAGTAGGCACAGGTTTTGACTTGTACTATTAACTTTAAATGTATACTCTCGTTTGGCTATTCTAGAATGTCTACTTACTAAAAGATATTTCTTGTAAAGCATTTGAGCAATAGCTTTATTTCAGGTTTAATCACCTGTACTTCAGTTGTTAAGGCTCTAACCTGACACCAGGTAGGGCGTGGGTTCAAGTTCATGTGTGTGTGTGTGTGTGCAAAACTTGAAAGGTATGCACTGCTAATAATTCCAAACAAGCACAAAACAGCTGTATAGTGCTCCTGGTCAACTGAAATTAAATAGATTTATTAATTAAGTAAATCTAATAAAAACCCTTAATAACTCATTATTAAACTTTATTGTAGCTAGTTTCAAGTCTGCTTGAAAAAGTACGAGGGTTTAAACGCAAGGTTGTCCTCAGTTAAAAAGCAACGGTAAGACACCATTTTTTAATTATAACAAAGACGTAGAAGCAGCATCATTTTAATGACGGTATTCGACAAATTTTGGATAAAACTTTCATATTTAATATGTACAATCTTTAAATTCAAAAATTTAATGTACAGTTATATGGAACAATCTTGTTATTCCACGTGTTGTAAATCAATAATAATAATAATAATAATAATAATAATAATAATTGGGTAATTTAACGGTACAGCGCTCGATTTAGACCTAGGTGGCCATTGGAGTTCGAATCCCACCACCGGCACCAAATGCAGGCTGACGTTCGGCTTAGTTAAGATGTCAACTGGTGAAAGATGTTTCTTGTAAAACATTCAAAGTAATAAAGAAAATAGCGAGAAATACACCGTTAATACCAAACAATGCCAATAATATTAAAACACTGAATTATTTTGTGAAAGTGGCAATAGTGTGCAAAGCGCCAAACTCGTAGCTGAGTCTACTAGCATTAAATGTCGACACTTGGTCAAAACCTTAATAAATGACTCAGTTTATAAACATGTGTTTTTTGTTAACTATCAAAGCGTTGCCAGCAATAAATAAAAATATATAACCTATTTTTTTCTCTAATTATAAAATCTTCAATAAAATAAATTTACACGTAAACTGCAATGAATACTTTAATTTGAATATTTTAGGGTTATTCCCCATTTTTACCTTTTAAAAATTAATTTTTTTAAATAAACCCGTTTTTATTAATTACATGTAGATGTATCAAAATTGCACGCAATAATAAAACTTATTATGTATATTAATTTTTTGTACTTTATTTATTCAATCTATATTTTTATAAATTAGTTTTTGAAAATCTTGTTTAAACAATTCTAACTCTTAAATTAATAAAAATTTAGGTTATTAATAAATAAACATACATTGGAAAAGAAATTTCTTTTTAAACAATTCTCAAAATAGATTGGCTAATAAACCACTACTTTCCAGCTTGAATTGTAGATAAATTGAAAAAAAAGTACAATATTTGTATTTAACTAATTAGTCTCCCGAGATATACAAAAAACAAAAGGAAGGAGATTGAAATACCAATTTATTTATACATTATTAATAAAGGTTTTCAAATGCAGTGGATAACAATTTGATTGTTACATAAAACCGTGCAATTTGCACAATGTATTTTGTTTAATAATAAGCATGGTGTTTTCTTTTACCCATTTTCTTATTAAATTATTTATGCGTTTTGGTAAAACACTTTTTTTAATGGATACTTATTATCCAGTTACAATTGTATTAAAATGTTTTGTAATAAAAAATTATATGTTATACACTACCGTTGTAGCCAAATTGATATACTTTCTATTCTACCCCTCCTATTGTTCCTAAATGTGGATTCCTTATCTGGCACTTTGCTAAATCCTTGAAACATTGTTAAAAATATAAATTTTAAATTGTTTTAAATATCCAATCGTGCATGTCGTATATGTGCGTCAATTGTATAAAACAAAATTCAATAATTAGAATTTTATGTACGAAATGTGGGCCGACGCTCGGTTTTACTCAATGTCATTCAAACAAATAATAAATAGATCTATGACTAAACCAAAGTATTTTTGTGTTATGTATGTAAAATAATCAAAATAAATCACTAACGATATAATTGTATATCAAATCTAAAAAGATTCTGTACAGTTATTTCATTTTTGGCAAATAACACTTTGAAATATGATGCAAACACACACAAATACAATTTTTTGCAAACATGTTTACATATTTTATTTTTAAATAATGATTTTTAATCATTTTAAATTGTTAAAAATTTATTTGTTTTAATTATAGTCCTCTTACTCAAACAAAAAAAGCTATTATTTTTCATATTGAACAGGAACATATGAATTTTGCGCGTTGCAATTTTTAAATCCAAACACTACTTTTTGAATTCAAAAAATTTGACAATATTATAATATTTAAAAATATAAATTGGGCGGTTTCATAAACGATTATTTTATCTATTTATTTAGACAAAAAATCAATGCTAATAATGGTAGTAGTGTTGACATACAAAACAGTACAATTTTTGTTATTGAACTTGCTTTTAAATACAATTTTAAAACTTGAAAAAAACAATTTTTACTTTAGTTAATTATTTTTATAATTAAATATTTATTACAAACTGCTAGAAATTATTGTTTAAACCAATAATTATATTATAAAAACACGGTTATAATAATAACAAAATAATTTTAAAAGGATTTTATTATTTTTAAAAAGTGTCAAATGATATTATTGAAAACATTTTTTAAATATTAAACTGGTATTTTAATTTTTATTATTTTTAAAAAATTAAAATATCTAATTTTAACATTTTTTTAATTGATTTTTTTCTAAACATTTTTTAAATTTTTTTATGTTTTCAATTCTTAACTATCAATATAATATGTTTTAATACTTCTGTTTGAATGTCAGTCTTTTCTCACACAATTATTAAAGTTTTTTACTCATTCCATGTGTAAACAAAACTTTAAATAATAAAACACGTAATATTATTTTAATAAATCAGCAAACACCTAAGTTAATTTATTTAAACTATCGCAATGGCTCTATAATTGCATAAATTATAAACTTTTGTTACAGTAAAACAAACGCACAAATTTGGTGGATTGACTAAGTTGTCTAAAGCGCCATATTTAAAATTTTAACAAACATGTGTTTCAATTCTACTACTCGCAGTTAGTCTATATTTGGTTGTATACAATTAATAAAACACTTGGTAAAAACAATAAAATAATAATAATAATAAATAAAAATGCAATTCGTCTGCTAGAAAAACACTTTTTATTATTTATTTATTCTATTATTATTATTATTATTATTCAGACTTTAAATATTTTACGAAAAACGCATTTTTCAGCAGTGGACATTTTACAAAAAAAGCCTAATATGAGCCCGATGGTGGGAATCTAATCCATACCCACCCAGTTTCGAGTTGAGTACTGTACCGCTAGACTCAACTGCTTGTCAATATTAATATTACTGTTTGTGTGTGCACTATCTTGAAGCCTATAACTTTTTCTATAAATTTTGCCACATAAATTATATCACTTTTTAAGTAATAATTAATTAATTAATATGCACTAACATATGGTAGCTTATTTTTCAAAAATACGATTTATTATCTATTTTTCAAATTGTATTGATTGAACACATCTGTATAATCATAATAATGATGATAATTTTTTATTTAAAAACTATTGCGTTGTTATACAAATTTTTTGCAGTTCTAAACACAATTTATCAGTGAAACATGTAAACATGTTACAAAATTAGCACACATAATTGACAAACAAAATTGTATTGACCATCTTAATGATTCATTAAGTTTATAGTAGTGAAAAAAAAAGATAATTGACTTGAACCATTATTTCGAAAGCCTTTTATTTTAGAAAACATAAAACAACAGAATTGTCTTGTGTCATTTTGCACTAGATTATAAACACCAACCATTAAGTTTTTATTTAAACTGCGCAAAGCCTTGTTGTGAGAATTGTGCTGCTTGCAGCTATTTGCTATAATTTTTTGCATTAACGTCATTGTGTTGTTTTTGTAGCAACATTGGTTTTCAAGAGACCAAATGGCTCATCTTGAGCTCTAACTTTTTTTAAGCCAACTAATAAAAAAAAAGAACGTATTATATATATATCATATTAAACATGACTTTTAAATATACGTTAATTTTAAGGTTTTTTTTCTTCTTTTAGACTATGTAATTTAACTTTACTTTACTTATTTATTTTTGGACTGATGTTACACACTGCTAATTGTATTATATTTTTATAATTGTACATATTTTTTGTGTGCTGAAAGCTACTTTTACTAAAGTATCTAAGCCAATAACCATAAATAATAATTATATATATATATATATATATATATATATATATATATATATAATATATATATATATATATATATATATATATATATATATGAACATTTTAGAGGGAAACATCTTTTAGCAGTAAACATTTTAGCAAATCCGGTTGTGGGCCAGCACTTAGTGCCAGTAATTGGATTCAAGCCCATGTTCCCTAGATCTACGTCGAAACCTGTACCGTTAAACCACCCGGCACTTAATATAATATAAGGATAATAATTAATTTCGTTTTAAAATAAAGCTCATAATTACTTATTAATTAATGCCACATAATTGTTGAAGCGCCTTACATTGACAAATTATAAATTTTAAAACCTTTATACAATAAAAATATAATGAGAGACTATTGTGTACTTAAAATAAAATAATTATTTTATACTATTTGTGTTTTATTATACTATTAATTTAGAAAAATTAAACTGTAAAAATTGCCCATTTACTTTAACAAACGCTATCTCATAAAACATCTATATTTATTTGAATAGTTGTGTATTAAGCTAATGTGTAATTGTAATATACTTTTTACATCCCTATCCAGATATTTATTGCGTTTATTTTGAAACTCAAGTTTTTTCCAAAAACTACGTTTTTATAACTAAAACGTAAACAAAAAATATGCAATAATTAAATAACTAAAAGTTTTGTTTAAATTTTGAACAACTTAACAAAATTAGGGTTTTGCAATTAATAAAAATAATAAATTTGCTTGTACACAGCTATTTTAATTAATTACACATTTACACTTTATTTTATATATTCCAGACTATTTTATAAAATGGTACAATAATAATAATAATAATTATTATTATTATTATTATTATTATTATTATTATTATTATTAATTTAAAATTGTTATATTAGAATTGTCAGATTTACTTGAATAATAAATTTACTACTATATAGTAAAGTCCTAGTGAAAGGGTTCTCTCACTTGCTAAACCGGTAGTAACGTAGCAGCATTTAGGACACTGGGCTATTAGAATTGATCAGATTTACTATAAATAATAAATTTACAGGTCCAAGGTCATCTACCCGTAGATCAGTGGTTTAAGGCGCTGGCCTGATACCAGATAGGGCGTAGGTTCAAGTTCATGTGTGTGTGTGTATGTGTGTATAAAACTTGAAAGGTAATCGCTGATGATGATTCCAAATAAGGATGTGAAACAATTGTACAGTACTTCCGGCTGACTTAAAAATCTAGTAAATCAAGTAAATCTGATTAATTCTATTATAACAATTCTAAAAACAAATAATCTCTTAAAAATCTATTGATAAATAATAATTTTGCAATAATTGCACTTATAATTAAGTCAATAACTGTGCTGGAACATTTAAAACATTTGTTTTACTTATACATTTACAATATTCTGTTCAACCGTATTTGGGGTTTTTATAATAAAAAACTTATTTACATTTGGCAGGTTGGACATTTGAAAACTGGAATAAAAATGGATTTAATTTGTATTCCTGCCGACGTGTTCTAGCGGTACATTGCTCGACTTGAATTAGGGTCAGCATGAGTTTGATCCCCCACAACCGCCACTAAATGCGGGTTCACGTTTGGCTTTGCTATGGTGTCTACTGTTAAAAAATGTTTTCCTTAAAACTTTTAAATTAGTACATGTTCTCATATGTTGAAAAAGGTTTTTTGTAAAATTTTCGGGCAACAAAAACCGATTTAAAAAATTCGATTTTGGATAATGTATTATCAAGATAGTATTTTACAATAAATTAAAAAGAAATTAATTAAATATATTTTATATTGGAGTAGTATCTAAATGTACAAATATGTAATTTAATAAACTCTAATTAAATTTTATTTAATTTTATTATAAATACGCTTTATCTGCGTTAAAACATTTCCGTCTTAAAAGTTTAGTCAAAAATGTTTGGAAGACAATAAATCGAAAAATAATCAATGCAGATTAATTTGTGCTTTTGAATACTTTTCAACTACCATTAACATAATTCTAATAATTCCTTATGTTTTCTTTTTAATTATTTTTAACCTTATAACAAAAACAATCCCATTGTAAACGGTTCTAAGCCTGCTTACAACAATAAGGACTAGGGTTCAAGGTTAACAGTCTGACCTTACTAAAGAAATGACAAGACACTTTCTATTATGACAGATAATGCTAAATAAATGAAAACATATTTCCGACAACAGAACAGATAAAGTACAATTACATGAAACTATCTCCAGGCTCTAATGCTCTTTATAAATAATATTAAATTTTGTAATATAATAATA
>JAKXYG010000710.1:7500-180000 GCA_025895645.1 Cardicola forsteri | reverse complement strand
TTAACATCTAAATTTTTTTATTTACAAAATACAAACTTTTAAACTATCCCATGACATTATTTACAACTAAATATTTAAAAAACTAATTTATGCAAACAAATTGGTTAAATAAATAAGTTTTTGTTAATTTTTAATTTTTATATGACCTTATTTTAATTACAATTAAGTTTGCAAATATAATATTTTTTTGTAAAAGAAGATAGTAAAAAATTGATTTTTCTGCAATCAGTTTGAATATAAAAAACGTTAAAATAATTTTCTATTTCTGGGTGTAAAAAAATGTAAAAACGCGTTTTTTTTCGTTTAATAAAAAATGAAATTTATTGTTTTTTATTTATTTAAAAAGTCTAATGTAAACATCAGTAAATTTAAAATAAAAAACAATCATTGTTGCGAAAGTTTTGACCTACCAGCCACACAAATAATAATATTGTTTTTCCTTTTTTTAATGAAATACAACACTTTTAAGCATATTCAAAATAAAAAATAATCTTGCTGTCTATACCCACTTTACATTAACAGCTTTACTGGAAGCATACTGAACTACTTGAGACAAGTAATTATAAAAATAGATGGTTGCATTTATTTTTGGCTATTTTGTTGTTACCTAAAAAGTTTGAAATAAAAATGTTAGAAGTCGTAAACTGTGAGATAAAATTTCGGCATATAAATATATATATATTTATATATATATATATATATATATATATATATATATATATATATATATGCATTCTTATTCTTGTTATTATTATTTTTATTATTTTTATTACTTATTATTATTATTATTATTATTATTATTATTATTATTATTATTATTACAAAACTCTTTTGAATTAAAAATAAACATGGGGCAATAAGATAATAGTAAGAGAAAAAAAACAACGACAGCAAAGTTCTATAAATCAAAACAGACATGGAACAACAAACTTTTTCTATGTATTACAACATTTTGCCAAACATTTTGCCAAACATTTTGTTTAATTCCATAAAGCATTCGTTTTAATTAGATTTTCCCAAACGGCTTTGTGGTCTGCCCCAACCTTTTTTAACATTTTCAATCGTCTATTCCAAAACCGTTTTTGCTGGTCTTTCGAACGGTAAACGTAGAATTTGACTCACTAATTTTTTCGTCTAATTGTAGTGATATTATCTAGCAGTAGTTATAAAATCTTACAATTAGCATTTTGAGGGAAAAATTAATACCAAAAAGTTAATATACAATAACATGATTTACGGATCGCAAACGTGGCGTATTAAGAAAACCCAAGAGAGAAAACTGAACTTAGTAAAAATGAAGATGCTTCAGTGGTTGTTAGGAATGTTCAAATTAGATAAAATAGAAAATAAAGTTGCTAGAAAAAAACCGAAAATCATTAAAGCTCATAAAAAATTCTACGTAGAGAAGAAAACTACGTTACGAGGAGAATAATGGCGTGGGAAGTGGAAGGTAAAAGAAATCGTGGCCGACCAAAGAGAAGATGGTTGGATTGTGTGGAAGCCAATGTAAAAGGCAAAGGGAATAACGAAATTTGATGCTACAAATAGAACTAAATGGAGAATGCTAACCAGAAACAGCAACACCTCATAAAAGAGCGAAAAACTGTAAAGAAAGAAGAAAAGAAAAAAACATAGAACAATTTTGTTGCTTTGGGTTCATCAGAATAAAAAATGCTTTAAAATACAATAAAATAATTTTTTTAAAGCATTGGGTTCCCTTTATAATTCCAAATAAAAATATGAGAAGATGTAAACTGTGAAATGAATTTATTTCGTATATTCTCGTCAGTCACAAACAAATAACATTTGAGTATATATATATATATATATAAAGGGGTACAGATGACTTTTAAGTTAGTACAACTCACAAACATACACAAAAAACAAACATGCATAAACACAAACATTACGATAATTATTATTTTTGTGCACACAAAGCAGGTTTCAATGTGTGAATATAAACAGATTTGAGAATTTTTAATATATTTGAAGCTTGATAAGTAATCAGCACTTTGTAGCAATTTTTGAAAGTAATCTGATGTATAGATTGTAGTAGATGACATGATATGGAGGATGTGCATGTGTGGTCACTTCCGTTTGACCTATTATTAATCCAGTTTGGAATGTGTTCTTTAGCCCGATTAACTAAGCGACGCATTGTCCGACCAATTTACTTGTCACCGCAACTGCAAGTGAACTGATAAATGCAATATGAAGCGGAAAATGTTTCCTTAGTTGTTTTAATGTTGGGTAAAGGAAGACCTTTAGTAGTGAACAGCATTCTTAGTTGGATCGATAAAAAGTCCTTTTTATGATTGCTTTTAGCCAGATTTTGAGAAGGTTCATAATATCATCTCCTTTGAATAATAATTTTAAGTAAACTTTTTTGTGTATGTTTGTAAGTTGTACTAACTTAAAAATCATATGTACCCCTTTTTGTATATGTATACTAAAATGTTATGTTTGTGGCTGACAAAAATATACGAAATGAATTCATCTCACAGTTTACGTCTTCTCATATTTTTATTTGGAATAAAATAATTCATTTTTTGTTTTGTAAGACACAGTTGCAAAAATTCTTATTATGCTGTAGCCATTTGAACACAATTATACTTTTAAAGCAAATTATGTTTAATTGTTAATTTATACGTCTCTCTTATTGAAACTGTACAATAAGAAAATTTAATAATTTTTTAGCAAAAACATTTTAATTTGATAACAAATAATTTTAAGATAACGATTAATCAAACACAATATTGCTAAATATCACATTTTAATAAATTTAAGAATTAATTATCTAACTCTTAATTTTAATTATTTCAAAATTGTTTAATATACATGTGTGTATTATTTAATTAATTGGCACGTGTTTTAAATTTAGTTATTTTATTTATTTTTACTACTTTGAATGTTATACGGGAAATGCATTTTTTAGCAGTGAACATTTTAGCAAAACCGAATGTAGGCCCGCCTTTAATAAGCCTGTGGTGGGATTCGAACATATGCCCACCCAGAGCCAAATTGAGCGTTATACCGCTTACAAATTTGTTAGTCAAGTTTTAATAAAATAATTTAATTAAACACAAATGTATAAAAATTATTACTTCACATTTTGTAGATTAGTTAATAATTTTAGTCAATACAGTTATAAAATAATTATACATATTTTATAATTTGCTCAAATTACTTTTTATTAAATCAACTTTTTCTTTAAAGTATTTTAAAGATTACTTGGTGCAATCACATTTCAAAGAATAAAATTATTTTAAAAAAAGGATTTTGTTTACCACATAAGATTATTACAATAGGATAAAAAATTACTTTATTAAATTCTACGTTTACTGTCCGAAAAACCAGCAAAAGCGGTTTTGGAATAAACAATTGAAGATGGCAAAAGAAATGTTGGGGCAGACCACAGAAAACTTGGCTAAGAATCATTTGGAAAGATTTAATTAAAACAAATGTTTTATGGGAATAAACAAAATGCAGAATAATTTTGTTGCCCTATAATCGTTTTGAATTATGAGAGTTGTCTTTTTTATTTTAACTGTTAACTTATTGCCCAATGCCTATTTTTAAAGCAAAAGGGTTTTGTATTAATAGTAATAATAATAATAATAATAATAATAATAATAATAATAATAAACTTGAATAAACGTTTTATTAAAATAAACTAAAACAATAATGAATTAATTAAATAATTATAATAATAAGACTCCAACAAGCAAATGATTTTAAACAGCCTAGCTTGTAATCGAATATAGATGAGTTTGAGTCGCACTGCAGATGCAAAATTTTGATCCTCATAAAGAGTTTCACTAAATATCCACTTCCTAAAAAATGTAATTTTATTAAACATCCAATCAATAAAAATTAAATCAACAAATAAAATATTAATATTATTATGCCTATTATTATTATTATTATTATTATTATAGCTAGTAAATAACTAACGTACACTTCTTAAAATAATTTCTTTTTAGCAATATGTAACTGTACGCTGGTGCTAATTGTTTTATGCATCTGAATCAATTTTTCTTAAATTTTAATTTGTTTTTACAGCCAATAATGTATTCCTTTTTTGTTACAAAAACTCAATATGGTTTAAAATTGATAAATGAGGTTGATAATTGAAATTGAAAGAATCCGAACGCACACAAAGTCAAATTCAATTAAGACCAAATTAATCAACGTAAATTTGAACAAATTGTAACAGACAAATATCATTAATGCAAATAAAAACTAACAACTACTATTTATATGCACATTTTAAAATTAAAAAGCAATTAAATTTAAAATAGACAACGTTTTTAAAATTATTTGTTATTAAACATTGCTATCATTACATATGAAATTGGTATAATAGGAAGCTAAATTTCTATTATTGTTTCTCCAGTGTATCTAAACTGCCGTTGCCTTACCGATACTGAATGCGGAATCTGCGTTTGATTTTGTTCGACTATACACCAGTTAAATAATAATTGAAAAAGAACATTGAAGCGATAAATTCACAACTAAAACAACAATAAAAATAAAAAATTATATTGTATATAATTTGAACATTTAAAAATATTCCGGAGTAGTCCAGCAGAACTGCGCTCGACTCAAGCCTAGGTAGGCATGGGTTCAATCCCCACCACTGTGCTAAAATAACTACTGCTGAAAAACGTTTTCCGTACAACACATTTAAAGTAGAAAAGAAACATTTTTTAAATCAAAATTGAAAATTAGCAGTGTCTTCCAAGAGGGCCCTACTTAACTACAACAGTGGTACTTGAACTCATGTCCGCAACACGTGGCTGCATATGTTGTTACTTTGTTATCAAAAAAACAAAAATATGTATTTGTTATTTTAAAAATAAATGTTGCATATCTTTATTTTTTAAACGGAATATTAAATTTTGCTATTTTTTTTATTTTTTATTTTGCTTAGCACATGTTAGATTTTTTTAATTATATTTCATGTTTTGTTTATTCAGTTGTTATTATTCTTAAATATATATATATATATATTATTTTAAAATAAACATATTTTTTAATAAAACATGAATTATACACATTTTTCAAACTTTTTAAAGTTATTTTTTGCTTTTACTGCAAAAATATTTATGACAATTTGTTTCTACAATTTGTTTATAAATTAAAGGTTAATAAATAATTGAAAGCACCACGGTTTTTTTATTATTCCAAATAAATATATTGGAAAAAGAAAACTGTTAAATTTTTATTTTATTTTATTTATTATTATCTAATTATTTTACTACTTTTAATGTTCTACC
Organism: Cardicola forsteri; assembly: GCA_025895645.1. Classification (NCBI taxonomy): domain Eukaryota; kingdom Metazoa; phylum Platyhelminthes; class Trematoda; order Strigeidida; family Aporocotylidae; genus Cardicola; species Cardicola forsteri. Next base: position 174,721 of record JAKXYG010000710.1, on the reverse strand, counting down.
AGAAAGTTGCCTTTTAGTAATAGATATTCCAGTAAAGCCGAACGTTGGCCCACATTTAGTGCCGGTGGTGGGATTCAAACCCATCCCCATTCAGGTACAAGTCGAGCGCTGTATTATTAGACTACAACTGTACATGAATTTATTTTGTATATTTATATTAGTTACAATTATATAAAATATTAGTATGTATATATATATATATATATACCGGGGTGGTCTAGCGGTACAGCGCTTGATTTATACCTCGGTGGGCATGAGTTCGAATTGCACCACCGGTACTAAAATGCGGGCCGAAGTTCGGCTCCACTAAAAATGTGTATCTTGTAAAACATTCAAAGTAATAAATATTATATATATATATATATAGTAGAGTAATTAATGCATTAATTACTGCACATAACACAAGCCATTAACAGGCTTTATTTAAGCTAAGTTAAATAAAATTACACATTCGTTTTGTGCACAATAAATAGATTTCCATATACAAATGTAAGCAAATTTAAGTGTTTTTAACAAATTGAAAATCTAAGCGGTTATTAACACATTTAAATTAACTTGGTGCTTTGTTTGCTATGAATGACATAATATGGAAGAGGTGCATGAATGTTAACTTGCGTTACACTTTTTGTCAATCCACTTAAGACTGTATTCTTCGGTCCTGTTAGCTGACTGATGAGTTGTCCAACCAATAAATTGGTATATTTCTCTAAAAAAATCCATTTTTTAATTGTTTTGTTTTAACCCCTTTTCTCCTTTAATAGAACATGAAACCCGCTACAGTAGAGTTAATAAGTAATTATATTAATACATTTATTAAAAATACATTACTACAAAGAAGCAATATATATATATACATAAAAATATATAGTGTAATATAATGTATTATTAATGTATTAATGTATTATTAATGCCGGGGTGGTTTAGCTGTACAGCGCTCGAATTCGGACCTCAGTGGGCATCGGGGTTTGAATCCCACCACCAGCCCACCAAATGCGGGCCCACGTTTGGCTTTGCTAATTGTCTACTGCTGAAAGATGTTTCTCGTAAAACATTCACAAGTAGCATACATAAAATTTTAAAAATAATAATTATTATTACATTGTATTACATCATATATTATTATAATTAATAAAAACAATATTAAATTAAACAATTTTTATAACTCTGGTTTCTGTTAAACCGTTTTTTGCTTTAGAACCAAGACGTAATTATTTTTTAGAATTTTTTAAAAGTTGTATACATATATCAGAAAGTAGTTAAAGCAGGCGACCCCTTATGAAAAATGAAAATTTGTAAAAGAAAAGCAAGAGTTAATAAAATGCTACATAAAAGTAGGCTTCTGTCATGTATTTAGTAAAACAAACACTTTAAAATACCTTTTACAATTTTTATTCTATATATTCTTCCATTTGAAAAGTAATAATTTTAAGTTTGAATTAATCATTGTTCTGTTAAACTGAAAATTGTCTTATATTATTAACAAACATTAATTTTTGTAAACAGTAATACCTCTTAATAAATTTTATTAAAATATTACCAAGGTGATATAGCGGTACATCGCTCGACTTGGACCTAGATGGCCATCGGGGTTCAAATCCCACCACCGGCCCACCAAATGCAGTTCCACGTTCGGTTTTGTTAAAATGCCCACTGCCAAAAATTGCGCGTTTTCCGAGCAAACATTCAAAGTAGTAGAAATAAATGAAAGACAATAATTTGTTAAATTGTTTATTTGTTTTTTAAAATAATATTTTTATTTAAATTTAAACAATAGAAAAAAAGATTAATTTTCTTTAACTAAAATAATATTTAAATATTAAACATTTAATTAATTAATATAAAAGCTTTGAATTTAAAAACTGTGTTTTATTTTATTCTAAAATCAATAAAAAAAATTTTAATTTTTCTGTTTATTTACCGGAAAAAACGATTAAATTTCTTTTTATTAATAACAAAACGTTTTATATTAGTATTATTATTATTATTATTATTATTATTATTATTATTATTATAAATCATTTGTTATACCAATTATAGAATTAAAAAATTAATATTTCTTTATATTTATTGGTTTAAATTTAAAGTATTATTTAAAATTAATAACATTTTGATGTAATCGTTTAGTATTGTAAATGTTTTGTACTATTAGATTTATATTAATCCATTTGTGTAATATTATTTCTCGATTTATACGATGCACTGCAAAATCATTCGAATTGTGTCTACACGTTTTACCTTTTACTAAACAATTTAGCGAAGTTGTACAAAATATTAAGTGTAGTGAGTGTCATGTTGGTCGAGGTAGCGTTATAGTTTCAAATTTGTATTTAGGTAAGTCTATGTACAAATTCTACTAGATACGGCTATTGGTTTATTTTGTTCCTCTGACTAAAATGTGGTTTACCACCTTGAAACATTGAAGTAATAGAACTATTTCTATACATATTTTTATGTAATTCTATCGTAACCAGTCCCAAGTTTAGTTAAAGAATAAGAACGTTTAAAGTATAAATTTATCCACCTGCATTTTTTTTAAATAATACTGCCAATAAAACAACAGGAAAACGCTATTTTATAAAACCATGGATTAACAAAATCTGAAATAAAACTCAATCTTTAATATACATAATGACAAACACTTATTGTATATAAATCTGTTTTGTTGTTTTATGTTTTTGATAGCTGCATGATTTTAATACTGTACATATAGATAATACTTTGTGTCAATAATCATTCCTACGGCAATATGGAGGTGAAACGTAGAAGTGAACAAACAAGATTAATAAAATGGTAGATGTTTTTAAAAATTACCTGGCACGATTACACTTTGAATAATTAGATCATGAAAAGAACTGACTCTTCCTCACTACATGACATCACTGCAATTAGACGTAGAAAATTACTTGATCAAATTCTACATTTATCGCCCAGCATGAACGATTTTGAAATGGACAATTGAAAATGTTAAAAGAAAGGTTGGTAGACCACAGAAAACTTGGCTAACACCCATTGAAATGAATGTTTTATAGGGGATCAAACAAAACATTTGGCAAATGTTCAAATACATGAAACAATTTTGTTGTCTCGTCTTTGTTTTGAAGTATGGAACTTTGTTGTTGTTGTTTTTTTGCTATAATTGTTATCTTATCAGTACTTCATTTTAATATTTACTCAAGCTGGTTAGATACTGAAAACCATGTTTATGGGTTATTTATTCAACCTTAATAAACTTGAATTAAAAGGCTTTTAATAAAACGAAATTTAGTAAAACAAAAATACAATAGTCATAAATATTGTGTAAAATTGATTGTTTTAATTATAAATTCAATAAAAAGCTTTCTGGGTTAAGATTATGTGTAGTATTTGTCTTTTGCAGTGCACTTTCTGCAATGCTTTCTAAATTGAAACCACCTTATATGCCGTTGTGTTCTAGCAGTGAACATCATTTCAATTTCCACTACCGGCACCAAATATAAACTCATGTTTGGCTTCGTTTAAATTTACACTGCTGAATGATGTTGTTCGTAAAACACTTAAAGTAAATTGTATTTGTGTACACTCTACAATATTATACTAAAACCAAACTTAACAATAAAAGTAAATAAATTATTTATTTAAAACGTAACTCTAATAAAAACCATTAATACCAAAAATATAACTGTACAATTATAAATGAACTCCGCCTAGTTTGGATTAGAAATGATTCAATCTAGCCAGTCCAAAGCCTGGATAAGGGAGGAGGGTTTGAGCGCAAGGTTGGTAACCTGGCCTCTGTAAAAATTTATACTGCTGCGGAAACAATGAAAGATGACGTCATTCCGGCAAACAACAATGTTTCTGGATGGCAAAGTTACCAGATGACAAGGTTGAGTGAAAGCCGAAAGAAATCGCAATCTTCGATTTGCAAAATATTTACGCCAACGAGACTTTGTTATTGTTGTTGTTGTTTTGCTGTAATTGTTGTCTTATTGTCCCACGCTTATTCTTAAAGTAAAAAGGTTTTGTAATAATAATAATAACAATTATAAATGCACAATACAAGTATTTTAAAACATTCGTTGTCTATTATGCAACCACCAATAAATTATTTCTACGCCAAACATTTTTGCACGTTTTTAAACATAATTAAACCATTATTACGTTTGTATTGGACACGCATTTTGCTTCTTTCTCGTTCTATTTAATTTAAACACAATGTTAATGGATTAGTGCAATATTATTTAACCGCATTTCTTAACTCCATAAAATACAAAATTCAATAAATTTAACATTTATTGAAAAAAAAACATTCAAACATGTTGCAAAATAATGTTTTGTTAATTAAATCATCTGTTTTGATTTGCATTTTTACAAGATATATAAATAAATGTACGTTTTTCTTGTTGTAATTAAATTTTGTTCTTTCTTTTTTCAATTTAGTTGTTAACAAAAACATTTTTAAACGACATTTTTAAATTGCGTAAATTTAAACAAATCCTTATAGTGGATACACTATTTGAATTAGTGTGATTCCATTGATTTGGAATGTTTAAGTAATGCTTGCAAAGTTTGAATATTTGATTCCTAATTCTGTAAACAGTGGCACTGTGCCAAGGTGGTCTAGCGGTATAGCGCTCGACTTGAACCTAGTGAACATGTGTTCAAATTCCACCACCGGCCCCATAAATGCGGGCCCACGTTCGGCTTTGCTAAAATGTCCACTGTTCAAACATATTTCTCGTAAAGCACTTAAAGTAGCAAAAATAAATAAATAGATAAAATGGAATAAAAAACATTTAAATAATATACTCTAGAAAACGTGCTTTTGGGGTAAATTTATTTATTCTAAATTTAGAAATTACATTGTAAAACTATTATTTGACAGAACATAAAACAAACTAATAAAAACGAAATTACGTGCTAAATTTAAAAGCATTATTGTTAAAAAAAAAGAAAAAAAGAAATAATTATTCACAATTGCGTTGAAGCAAAATTTATGTTTAATAATTAGAAAATGTTTTAAAAATTTCTTATCTGACACTTTTAAACACAAAATTTCCCATTTAAAATTTAAATTGTTTATTAATCTTTTTCTTTTAAATATAATTTTAATTTTATATTTGTTAAATAACTCCGCTTAGTTTGGATTAGAAATAAACCAATCTAGCCAGTCCAAACCCTGGGTAAAGGAGGAGGGTTTGAGCGCAAGGTTGGCAACCTGGTCTCTGTAAAAAATGTATACTGCTACGGAATCAATCAAGAGGACACCATTCTGGTAAACAGCGACAAAGAAGTAATCGCATTTATCTGGATAACAGAGTTACACAGATGACAGGGTTAAATGAAAGCCGAATGTAAGCTCAATCTTCGATTTGCAAAATTTTCAATAGCAACGAAATTTTGTTGTTGTTATTGTTGTTGTTTTTTTGCTGTAATTGTTGTCTTATTGCCCCATGTTTATTTTTAAAAGGAAAGGGTTTTGTATAATATAATAATATAATATAATATTTTTAAATTAAATTGCTACAATAACAAGGTATTGTCATATTTCGTACTCGGCCGGAAATATAATAATTTATGCAAAATTGTATCCGTTTAATATTGAGAATGAATTCTGCCGTGCACATTCTACATACAAATCCGTGTACTACTGCGTTTGTTGACTAAATAAAAGTTTTTGGCAAATATGTTAAAACACTTAAATCTGTCTTCATTCACACACATATTAAAACCCATTTTGTGTTCACAATGAAAATTTATAACTTTATTAAATTTAGCTTGAACCTAACATAGGCATGTCTGTGTAGTTATTAGAAGTTAATTATATTATGTTACATTATATATATATAATATATATATATATATATATATATATATATATATATATATATATATATATATATATATATATATATATATATATATATAATGTAGTGACTAATATGAATGTACAAAATAAATTCATTTCACTGTTTATTTCTCCTACTGTTTTTATCTGATATTGTAAAGAGAATCTAACGTTTGAAAAATGTAAATGCTACTCAAGATTGCAATTGGTGCAGAACTCTTCGTTGTAGAGTAAAATTACGCTTCAAAGCAATTGGAGGCATTTGGAAAAGATTTGGTAATTTTGTGCAACAACATGCTATACACACATTTGTCCTCATATTGCAATACAAATACAATTGGCCTGCTTTGTGTTTCGAGGTGGCCTAGCAGTACATTACTCGACTTGGATCTAATAAATTTCACCACCAACACACTAACTGCGGGCTTACGTTTGGCTGCGCTGAAATGTCTACTGTTAAAAGATGCCTTTTTACGTAAAACATTTAAAGGAGGAAAAATAAATAAATAAATGATAAATATAGACACTGGGTAACAAAAATAGAATTTGCCCTCCTATTTCATGGCATATTTTTATTTGTCTTTGTTTCTCACTACTTTGAATGTTTTACGGGAAATATGCTTTCCAGTAGTGGACTGTTTAGCAAAGTCAAACGTGGGCTTGTATTTAGTATCCATCCAGATTCGGGTCCACCACTGTATCGCCAGACCGCCGCTAAACTACTTTCTGTTTAAATGGTAACTAATAATCACAATACGTTTTCGATATATTATACATGTTTCTTGTTTTTTCATAATTCTTAAATGCCGTCAACAATAATTATTGTTTAATAGTTTTATTGCTTAAATGTATTCGTTAAAAATATTTTTAACTTTTTACTCATGGTTAGACAACCAACTGTTATACAATAAATATAAAGATCAGTATATAACAACTCCGCCTAGTTTGGATTAGAAATGATTCAATCTAGCTGGTCCAAAGCCTGGATAAAGGAGGAGGGTTTGAGCGCAAGATTGGCAACCTGGCCTTTGTAAAAATTTATACTGCTGCGGAAACAATGAAAGATGACGTCATTCCGGCAAACAACAACGTTTCTGGATGGCAAAGTTACCAAATGACAAGGTTGAGTGAAAGCCGAAAGAAATCGCAATCTTCGATTTGCAGAATGTTTAATGCCAACGAGACTTTGTTATTGTTGTTGTTGTTTTGCTGTAATTGTTGTCTTATTGCCCCATGCTTATTCTTAAAGCAAAAGGGTTTTGTAATAATAATATAACATAACATAACATAACATAGCATAATATAAGTTGATGGCAGAGCCACCTCATTATTAATTCCAAGTTTTTCAAATTCCTATACGAAATGGTTGTCGGATGCAAAATAAACTTGCAGCAATAAAAAACGTTTCTTAGCTAGAGGATCGCTTTGATGCGCCAACGCCATTGTTCACAAAAATTGACAAGGCGATTTTTTGTAAGATTAGCACCGGTTGACGGATTCATATGTCTAACCATTTACATAGGGTAAATAATTACCCTGAGTGTATACTAAAACGGGAATCTAATGAAATTCCAATTATTCCACCGTACACTTGGTCTTTGTTGTTATTAGTCTAGATTTCTGCTGGTACCTAATTCAGGATGCACCACGTGGAGGAGGAACAGTCAGGAATATCACTATTATTGAAAATTGAGACTTTATAAGCATTACTCAAACCTTCAGAATTATCATATTATTATTATTATATTATACAAAACCCTTTTGCTTTAAGAATAAGCATGGGGCAATAAGACAACAATTACAGCAAAACAACAACAATAACAAAGTCTCGTTGGCATTAAATATTCTGCAAATCGAAGATTGCGCTTTCTTTTGGTTTTCCTTCAGCCTTGCCATCTGGTAACTTTGCCATCCAGAAACGTTGTTGTTTGCCGGAATGGCGTCATCTTTCATTGTTTCCGCAGCAGTATAAATTTTTACAAAGGCCAGGTTGCCAACCTTGCGCTCAAACCCTTCTCCTTTATCCAGGCTTTGGACTGGCTAGATTTAATCATTTCTAATCCAAACTAGGCGGAGTTCAGGATTATTAGCATCCCAATATATATAATGTAGTGAACGTAACATTAATAACTACACATACACAACATAAACCAAGTTAAGAAATTGCTAGTTTTTGTCCCACCATTAATATTAAATTTGAATTTGTTCAAGTATCCACATGCCAAATAAATGCATTTTTTTACAAAACATTGAAACAGTAAAAATTAAATAACAAAATAAAGTGTACAATGCATTTAGCTGTACGAAATATTAATGAAAAGTTTTTATTTTTATTTTCATTTTAAAATGTAAAATATTAACTTGTTTGCTTTAATTTTATGTTTGATTAATTTAAACTTTTTAAATCAAGATTAAATTGATAATTTAATTAAATTCCAGTCAATATTTAATCAAGGTTTATGCATGATATTTTCCACCCTCTAATTTTTACATTTTTGGTTTAAAACATTAATTTCAATGTTTCAACTTAGTAACTGATGTCGAAAAATGATTTTACTTCTTGATAAAATTTTAATTTAATTTAATACAATTCTATTTTTATTGTTTGTACAATATAAATTGCTTTAGTCTACCTTATGTCTTATTCATGGCATTGGTTTTTTTTATTTATTTAAAAATTAAATAAAACCAATTTAATAAAACAGTCCTATCTTTTTTTTAATGTACCATTTTATTGAAAGTAGATAAATATTAAAAGGACACAAGTTATTTATTATTTATTATTTTGCTTTGTAGAGCATGAGGGCAACAAAATTGTTCCACGTGATTGCACATTAAAATGTTGACATTGAAGATTGAGCTTTTATCCATATTTTATTAAACCCTGTCATCGGAATTATGCTTCCATTTGTACGTTGTAGTTTTATAAAATGCTATCTTTATGTTTCTTTAGCATTAATTGAGTAGAGAGGGATGAACTGTGGTGGAATAGTCACAATTTATTGATATGTATGCTGGGGTAGCCTAGAGACAGAGCACTCGACTTAAACCAGGGTCGGGATACATTCGATCTTCACCACCGGTATTAAATGTGGGCTAAAAGATGTTTCCAGTAAAATAGTTAAAGTAGCAAAAATTAAAAAAAAGTTAATATTACAAGTTGCTAAATTTTTACTGCAATTTTTGGCATAAAACATTCAAGTAACAAACTGTAAAAAAATTAAATATTAAATAATTTTTATTAGAAAAAAGTTATGATTCAACATTTAATAAACTATTCGAAAACTTATTGCTTCTATTTAGTATCGTTTTAAAAATGTATAGACATATAGAAAAACGATTGAAAAACTCTTGTAACTTAAAAACAAAACACTTGAGCTTAATAAACTAGTTAAATGCCATTCAATTTAATTCAATTGTATTGCAAATGCGCATAACGTTTATTCAATAAACACTATTACTTTACATATTAAGTAATGTGTTTCCTTTAACACTATTTATTAAATTCATTATTATTAGAAAAATAAATACGTAAAAACTTTAATTTTATTAAATATATATATATATATATATATATATATATATATATATTGAAAGGGAGAGTGTAATCTATTGCTTGAATTGATAAACGTGACAAAAATATTTACTTGTACAAAATAATGCTTTTCTACTTTGTGCATTATAAGAAGTATTTTTATCAATAAAATTAATTTTTAATATTATTAATAAAATAATTAAATTATTAATTGTTTTATACAGCGTGTAACATAAATTATTATTTAAAATGCTTTGTGTATTTTTAATAATGTGTCAAAATTATAGAGACAATAAATACACAATTTAGTAAATATTATGTTACGGATTCAACACTGATACGAAGTTCGGAGACGACTACCAGTTTAACTAAGTATTTTTATGCCAAAAAATATTTTATATAAAATATTTAAACAATAAATTATGCAAAAAACAATAATAGAGTAATTAATTAATAATATTCATTATTATTATTTATTATTATTATTATTATTATTATTATTATTATTATTATTATTATACTACTACTACTACTACTACTACTTTGAATGTTTCACGGGAAACATCATTCAGCAGTGGACATTTTAGCGAAGCGGAACGTGGACCTGCATATAGTGCCAGTGGTAGAAATTAAATTGTTAGACCACTCCGGTATTATTATTATTATTATTATTATTGAAAACTGCACAGTGGTCGATCCTAAACCGGGTTGAGAAAGTGGAAAGGCTAGATCGGAAATTTAATAATAGAGCGTATTTTGAAAAAAATATTACTTTTAAAAAAGGCAACAATAGAACGGAATTTAGACAAAATACGGCAACATAATGAAAGCATAATTTTAATAACAAGGTTGAACAAAATCCAATTTATATCAGTGGGCAGAATTTACAATTACATAAAATAATCTTGATGCAACACGGATGTTTAATAAATATTATTATTTCCAAAACTTTTTATCACTTTTAAATGTTTAATTTTAAGCTGAATTTATAATTGTTTTAAACCAAATTACTTTTTAACAAAAGCACTAGAGAAAATCAAGAAATAAACCAATCTAGTCAGTATCAGGCTTGAATAAAAGAGGAGAGTTTAAGTCCAAGATTAGCAACCTGGCCTTTTTGTGAAATTACTAGGCAAACAATAAAAAGATGCCATTTTGGCAAACAACGGTAAGGAAATGATAGTTCAACTTTGATGACACGGTTGAGTAAAAATCAAAAGTAAACTCAATTTTAGACTTTTAATAGGAGACCGTGAGATGAAGAAAATTACTCTTAATCAAATTGTACGTTTACCGCCCGACAAACTAGTAGGAACAGTTTTGGAATTAACAATGAATGGTAACAAAATAAAAGTTAATAAATTACAAAAAACTTGGTTAAGAACCATTTGGAAAGATTTAATTGAAATGAGTGTTTTATAGGTTCAAACAAACATTTAGAAAAGCTTTCAAATACATGAAATCATTTTGTTGGCTTGTGTGTTTTTTTTAATTATGAGAATTTGTTATTTTTTCTGTTACTATTATATTGTCGCTTTATATTTATTTTAAAGCAAAAAAGTTTTGTAATAATAATAGCAATAATAATAATACTAATAATAATAATAATAATTTGCATTATGTCGGAGTAGTCTAGCGGTACAGCCTTGAGTGGGCATGGGTTCGAATTCCACCACCGGCACTAAAATGCGGGCCCACGTTTGGCTTCGCTAATTGTCTACTGCTGAAAGATGTTTCTCCTAAAACATTCAAAGTAGCAAACATAAGATTAAAAAAATCACTTTGTAGTTTTAAAAATTATGTAATTTTTAAACTTTATAGTACGTATTATTATAATTATTAATATTATTATTATTATTATAGATTAATTTTTTATTAATAATCTCTTTTTTAAACAAATGTAAGCATTTTAAAGTTTTTATTTTGTCTTTTATCAAAATGTCCTGTGTTCAGTCAATTGATAAATTCCACCATTTTACATTTAATAATTCATGATTTAAATTTCAAAATTTGTTTTTTAGCAAAACAAAAAAATAATAATAAATAATTCGCAATTAAAAACAAATTTATTTAAAAACGTTTTTTACAATAAGCATCAGTTTAATTATAACTTTTTTGATAACATGTAAATGTACCAAATAAATTAAAAATTATACTTGTTAAAAATGCACAACTCCATCCTAACGGGTTTTAAATCTGGTTCCGGGGTGATTTAGCAGTACAGCGTTTCACCTGGACTTGGGTGATTATGGGTTCCAATTCCATTATCGACACTAATTGCGGGCTCATGTTTGGTTTTGCTAAAATGTCCACTGCTAAAAGATATTTTCCGTAAAACATTCGAAGTAGTAAAAATGAAAAAGTTAAGAGGGTTTGTGCACAACTTTATCAATCTGGCCTCTGTTAACTTATTGCTAAAAAACAATACAAGAAGATATTGTTTTATTTAATTACGGCAAAAAAGTAAAAGCGGTACAATTTCAATAGCGGGATTCGGCAAATCTAAATAGAATTTTGCTCTTCTACTTTTAAAGCCAAAAATTTAATGTACAGCTTTGTAAAACAATCTTGTTGCCCCACGCTCTTTAGAACAAAAGAATGTTAAATAATAAGGATAAATGCATAGACTATTCAGTTACAAATGTTTTATCTAATTATCTATCCTTGTGTGGTTTTGCTTAAGAGACATTTATTAATGGGTTTTCAAGAGGTTTTATTAGATTTGTCAGATTTACTTAAATAATAAATCCATTAGGTTTGAGTTAACCAGGAGCACTGTACAGTTGTTCCACCCTTATTTGGAATCATCAGCAGTGCATACCTTGCAAGTTTTGCACACACACACACAAACTTGAACCCACGTCCTATTTGGTGACAGGCCAGCTCCTTAAACCACTGAGCTACGGGTGTTTGAATTCAACCCTGTAAATTTCTTATGAATAGTGAATCTAATCAATTCTAATTGCCCAGTGTTTTCAAACTGATAGCGCTTTAGCAAGTGAGTGATCTTTTCCACTAGAAACATTTGTTAAAAGCTGTTTTGCGATAAAAATTCAAAATGAAATATACACAAGTAATTGCAAACCCTATTATTAGTAGATAATTGTACAGCGCTCGATTTGATTTGCAGAATCTTCAATGCCAACGAGACTTTGTTGTTGCTGCTTTTTGCTATAATTGTTGTCTTATTGCCCCATGCTTATTTTTAAAGCAAAAGGGTTTTGTATAATAATAATAATAATAATAATAATAATAATAATAATAATAATGTAAATCAGTTCATAAATACATTAATGTAGTTGCAGTTTTAAATAATTTTACTGACTTATTTCACTTACTACTATTCTTCTTTTTTAATACATACTATATTGTAGTATAAATAAATATTTTTCTTTAATAAAATGCATTACATATTTACAAATATTGTTTTAGTTAGACATTAATATATAGTTTTTCAAATGAAAAAAAGTAATATTGAACACCAAAAAAACTCCCAATTTCAATTAGATTAGTATAATTGAAAGTAGTAACATTGATTGAGTTATGCAACATTTACATTTTCCCATTGCTATGGCAACGTGTTAATTATAAATGAATTCTATAATGAATACCCAGGGTTTGTTAGTCATTTTTATACTATTACTATTACTATCTATTATTGTTGGTTACAACAAATGTTTCTCCACTTGACGTGTGTTATCCAATAATTTTGGGCAAAAATTCCCATTTTTTATCCTTTCAATTGTTGTGTTGGTTTTTTATTTTCACAATCAAAGAATAATAAAGTTTTACGTATGTAGTATGACTTTAAAACATGCTTACTATCAACATAGGCTAAACAAATCAAAATACCCTATTTATCTATCCGGTTATAACCAAATTGACATATTAATTAAACCACAACTATATGTATATGCATATAGTTAGTGACATATCTTGTTTCAACTTCACAAATACAAAAATGTTTGGATTAGAAATTGATGAAATAAAAGTACATATATTCAATTGTAGAATAAATTATTTTCAAATATATGAATAATTTATATCGTATATTTAAATCTATACATGTATATTGTAGATGATGTCGAGCTGATGTCAATAAATCCCAAATCTTGTATTCTCCTTTTTATTTAAAAACAATTGGGTTTTGTCAGTATAATAACGATTTGTTAATAATGCAAAATTGTTACTATTTTGAATGCTTAAAGAAAAATATTTTTTAGTAAGCAATCGTTTGGCAAACCAAACAGGAGCCAGCATTTAGTGCCAGTAGAGGCGATCAAACCAATGTCCACCCAGATCAACTCGAGCGTTGTACTGCCAGACCACTTCAGCACAAATAATTGCAAACATACATAGATCAACGGTACTTAAAAGTATCTTAACATACAAGCATACTGAGTGCAATTTTGTTGAAAAATGTAGAACAGAAACTTGGCAACCTCGATTATTGAATTAATACAAAAAGGTTATTATTATTATTATTATTATTATTATTATTATTATTATTATTATTATTATTATTATTATTATTATTATTATTATTATCATTATTATTATTATTACTATTATTATTATTATTATTATTATTATTATTTTTATTACAATTATTATTATTATTACTATTATTATTATTATTACTATTATTATTATTATTATTATTATTATTATTATTAAGTTTTAATATCTCACTAGAGATACATTTAGCGTAAAATACATTTTTACCATCACTATAAAAAAAGTAGTAGTACAAATAATGGGATCAAAATAAATTATGCACAAAGTAAAAATATAATTCAAATAGAGGTTTTGAATAAAAGCTTAATTTTTGGAATTATTATGTACATCTTTGTCAAATACATCAAAATAAAAAAGAAAATGTCATGTCCAACATATTTGCAAAGTGAAGCGCACATCACGCTACACGTCAAGTCGAGCGTTATTCATCCTTTTCTCTCTTCTTCTTTTCCAAAAATTATTACAGTGTTTTTTGCATTGTGATATAATTTTTTACTATTATTTATTTATTTTTACTGATTTGAATGTAGTGAACATTTTAGCGAAACCAAACGTGGGCCCGCATTTATGGGGCCGGTTGCGGGATTCAAACCCCAATGATCACCGAGGTCCAAATCGAGCGCTGTATCGCTAGGCCACTCCAGCACATTACTTTTGCATATTTATTATTTTTGATCGCTTTCCATAATTTTTAACTGTTCCTCTATCTACCTTGGTTTTGTCTTAATTTCAAAATATTGTTTCTCTAGCAAATTACTCAATTTCTCATCATCCATTTCAAATTTCCCCCTGAAATTTTGAAACAATTTAAGAACCGAGTACTAAAAAGCGTTTTGGACTAATCGACTCGTAAATGATTTTATACATTTAATGATTTTTAAATTTACAATTATGAAATGTTGTCAACAGTTATAAAAATTTCATACATTTTTTTATATGTAGATTGTAGTACCTCTTTACGAATATTGCTTCTTATAGTATTTTATACTTTTAAATACCTTTGAGTGCTTATACATAAAGTTGTGGAAATGGTCTCCGTTTTACATTAGGCATGAGTGTCATTAATATATTTTGGGAACATATATATCTTTAAACCATTGGGTTCCCTTTATAATTCCAAATAAAAATATAAGATGACGTAAACTGTGAGATGAATTCATTACGTATTTTCTCGTCAGTCACAAACATAAAATTTTGGTATATATATATATATATATATATATATATATATACAAAAGCGAGTACAGATGACAATTAAGTTAGTACAACTCACAAACTGATTTATTATTTTACCTACAGTTGCGATGACAAGTATATTCATCGGACAATGGGTCGCTTAGCTAATCGGGCTAAAGAACACATTCCAAACTGGATCAATAATAGGTTAAACGGAAGTGAACATTTATGCACTTCTTCCATATTACGTCATCTACTATAAACCAAACATCATATTACTTTCAAAAATTGTTTCAAAGTGCTAATTATTTCTCAAGCTTTAAATATAGTGAAAATTCTTGAATCTGTTTATATTCACACATTAAAAACTGCTTTGTGTTCACAAAAACATTTCGCCACTACGTACAACCTAGCTTGGTCGTAATGTTTGGAGTTGTACTAACTTAAATGTCATATATGTACCCCCTTTTTGTATATATATATATATATATATATATATACTAAAATGTTATATGCTTGTGATTGACGATAATATACAAAATGAATTCATTTCACAGTTTACATATTCTTATATTTTTATTCGGATATATATCTTGACTCAAAACTGCGCTTAATGAGGATTAGGAATGAACCGATCTAGTCAGTCTAAACCCTGGATAAAAGAGGAGAGGGTTGACAACAGAAAGGCCTTCCGGAAGTAAAAAAACCAACGCCAAAACAATTTAATGGTTATAAGGCTTCACATCGGTTTGATACAGGATCAAATGGAAAAAACTGACCAAAAACAGCAACTCTTCTTAAAGGAGGAAAAAGCCGTAAAATAAAGCAAATTAAGTTATCCCGAATAGAAGAAGTCCTTTAAACGCAAAACTACATACTGTATGTATAAAAACATTGTTATTATTATTTTTATTATTATTATTATTATTATCATTATTATTATTATTATTATTATTATTATTATTATTATTATTTATTACATTAATCTTTAATATCTCACTAGAGGCACATTCATCGTATATATATAGTATATCAAAATAGACTAAATGTGAATGACTTATATAAATGTGGGTTCCAGTACCATCATTAACCTGTAGCGGTGACAATTGACGAAGAAAATTGGAACTCGAAAATAGTAAACAATATTATTTTATTTCATTACTAAACTTTTATTTAATTTCTGGAATTGATATTGATTGAATATTAACATTTTTGTTTAAATGTGTTAACGGTTAATATTGATGGGAACGACTATATAAACAACCGTTCCTACGCCGTCGAACGCTTTCGTCCGACTCCATCCAACATGGTCATTTTTCGTTTCCATTTTGATTGCTGGTTTTTCCCGTAGCTCCAATTTTGTTCATTTTGGCAATAAACCTTTTTCCGTTTTTATCTACATTACTTTACACAATCGGTAAAAACGTTAGATATTGGGGGAAATTGCTACTAGATACATCACACGCAACCTTCGTCAACAAACAACGCTTCTTGTTATTTTAAACCGCCCCCATCGGGTTAATTAGTGAAACTAGGCTATGCAGCCTTTTTTGGAGTTAATTTCGCTAAAAGCCTGTTAAATAAAGATTTTTGTTTGGAACTTTGTCAGATGTTTTTGATTATTAGAAATATTTTTGTCCACAACTTGATTGTAATATAGAAACAAATTATTAAAAACAAATTATTTTTTATTTTATTGCTTGAAAAATGTTTCTCAAAACACTTAATCAACAAAGCTTAAAACTCTATTTGGTACAAATTAAATTCATGTCAAACGGCCTAGTTACTTTTTCTACTTTAACGTAATTAAATGTTTTTATTCCTGGATTGTCTACCGGCACAGCACTGGTAGGTATAGATTTAATTCGTACTACCGTATTAATTCAAATTCCACTATTAACACTAAATTGGGGGCTTTAGTTTGGCTTTAACAAATTCTTATTTGTTAAAAACTGAATAAAAAATTAATTTTTATTATACATACTACTTTTACGTGTTTCGTATTGATGGTTTTCTCAATTTACTTTTAAACAGATCGAATTTATTCTATTATTTAAATTTTTAGTTAATTAATTGTAAGTGCTAACTGCAAACAATAAAATATTTAAAACATTTTTTTAAATATTTTTTTCCAGATATAACACAAATAGTTGCATTGATAGGTTTTTGTACAACAGTGGACACACTTCCGATTTTATCACTAATACCAACTGTCTATTTTGTACCAAATAAAAATATAGGAAAACGTAAGCTGTGAGATGAATTTATTTCGTATATTCTTGTCAGTCACAAACATATAAAAAATTAGTATATATATATATATATATATATATAGTTAGTACCAATCACTTGCATACACAAACACAGCGATTACAACCAAACTAAGCTCAATGTAGTGATAAACTGTTTTTGTGCACACGAAGCCTGTTTCAATGTGTGAATATAAACAGATTCGAGGATATTCAACATATTCCAAGCCTGAGAAGTAATTAACACTTTGAAACAACTGTTGAAATTGATTTTATGTTTGATTTACAGTAAATGACGTAATATAAAGGAAATGTACGAGTGCTCACTCTGTTTTACATCTTGCTAGTCTAATTGGAAATGCGTATTTTAACCCGATTAGCTTAGCGACGCATTGTCCAACCAGTATACTTGTCACCGCAAGTCAACCCACGTCTACTCAAGTTTGAATCGAACGCTGTACCGCTGGACTGTCCCATTGTTGTTGATATTATTAGAAAGATTTTATTAATTTCAACTATTATATTATTTGTAGGTAGCCTAATGGTACAGCGCTCAATTTAGACCTGGTAAGCATAGGTTTACATTCCACTGCTGGCACTAAATGCGGGCCCACGTTCGGTTTCGCTAAAATGTCCCCACTGCTGAAAGGCATGCGTTTCCCGTCAAAACATTGAAAATAGTAAACATAAATAAAATAAAAATAGCAGTCTATATAATTATTTTAAAAAAAGTTATTTTTGTTCCTTTATTGTGTCTTTCTTATTACATAATGTCCAATAACTAGAACCGTATTTCTCTGTCGTCTTAAATCCCACTACTTACTACAGATGCCAATATTCAAATTATAAATTTTACTACAGTAATAGGTAATAGTGTCCACTACAAAAAAGACAATTTTTCTTTTTCTTAAACTTGGACTATGAATACAACAAAAATAATACGTTTGGTTAAAATATACAATAAATTTAAATAATTATTTTTTTTATTGAATAAAATGTCATATAAATATTTAAGTATTTAATAATTTAAAACATATTAGTTTTTTTTAATACTTAAAGATATAAAATATTAATTTATAAAATTATTTTAAAAATATTATTAAAATTTAATTCCAAATTATATATATATATATATATATATATATATATGTGTGTAAATGTATTAAATCAAGTGAATAAATAATTATTAAAATCCCTTACCTACAACAAAAAATAATTCACAATATTTTCAAGTTCTTATTAAGTAATCAAAAAAAATATTTTTTTATATTAATAATTATTACGATTTATTGTAAAAAATAAGCAAGGTTAGGATGTTAGGGGTTTAAAAATTAAATTAAAAGTAACATACTACTAACTTTTACTGTATTTATTATGACTTGATAGTAAAAAAGAGTACCGTTTAAAAGGATAAAGACTTAATGTTTAAAAATATTACATAATATATTTATCATTTTAAATATTACATATTTTAAAGTTTTAAGTTTGAACGTATACAAGTGAAAATATGTATTCCTCTGAATATCTCATAACCACAAATAATATTCATTTTTCAACTCTTCATAATAGGTGCTTTTATGTTTTAAGTTGACAGTTATTAAAAAAATAAGCGCGTTTTGTTAAAATGTTTAATTTTTACAAATTTAAGATTTCTAAAGCAAAATTTATATTTATAACTACAATTTTACTGCTATTATTATTATTATTATTATTATTATTATTATTATTATTATTATTATTATTATTATTATGTTTTGTCTAATAATAATTGCGTTAGTAACGGGAGTCTTCAATCATAATTTATTAAAAACAAACATTTTAGTAGCTTTTCAAGTGTAAAATAAAAACGTTTATTTTGTTATGCAATGTACTTAATTAATATCCATTTAAATTACTAATTGTTAAAATACGCTGGTTTATATGTTGAATTTATAATAATAATGGCCGATAACATTCTCAAATGCAGTTTCTTTATATATATATATATATATATATATATATATATATATGTTTACATATATATATATATATATATATATATATATATATATATAATACTGAGATGCCGGGAAGGCTGCCTACCCGAAGCGCCTTACGATGCCATTCACGTTGGTGCTGCAGCACCAGTTATACCTGCTATGGTATGTTGATTGACTCTGATTATTATGTACTGTGTAAGTAGTCGGTCGAAATCAATGATAATGTATTGTCTTTAATCGTGACAGTGCTCAGTAAATGTTTTCTTTTATTTTAGCTGAAAGAACAGCTCAAATTTGGAGGTCGTCTTATTTGTCCAGAAGGATCCTGAAAGGCGGTGCAGCTAAGATCTCGGGCCAAGTGGATCGCCTTTCCGATGGTTCATTTACTAAGAAATCTCTCATGGGTGTAATCTGGCATTCCCTAACGGACCGCGATAAACAATTACGGTAATGTATTTAGAAATTAGTTGCACAGTGCAATTTTGCATTTTTTGGGTTACTAATAAATAGTGCCTTTTTTTCTTTTAAACGACACTGACTACTTGGTTCACGGCGCTAAACCCTTTGCCTCCCACAAAACCAATTGATGATGCATGAATACATTTGTTTATTCGATTTTATCTATTTAAACCTTATTTTAAGATAATACATAATTCGATCATATGAAGTGCTTTTTAAATAGACTGTGAAGTTTACCACTTAGTGTAACAATAATCTGTGAGTTGGGAAGATAGTTATTGTTATATATATATATATATATATATATATATATTGTAAAACCAGCTGATTCAAAGCTTTATTTTATTTTTTTATAAACATTTTCTGTTTCTGATTAGTTTTCTCTATTTGGTTTGTTTATTATACCAATTTATAGAATTATGACTCTTGGATAACTTTGACGTAAGTATTTTACTGCCATATTCCCAAATCGTACCGCAAAAAACTCTTCCTTGATCTAGGCTAAATTGGTTCATTTCTGATCCTCTCCAGGCCGAAATTCCAGCAACCCAATTTCTCAAATCGTATTAAAATATTGTCAATAAAATTTTATATTTCACTCGTTTCAAACGCTTTTATTATAACCAATTTAGTTGGTTTTACATCTTTCTAAATTCGATTTGTTTATATTTTCCTGCTTTCAAACAAATAAATTAGCAATCGAGTTTATAAATTTAATTAAAGTACATTATTATTATTATTATTATTATTATTATTTATATATTTGGAAAAAGTAGTTTTTAATGATGAATCCTTCAAAAGGACTATTCTAATAATTTGTTTGTTTTTTCTATTTCATCAAACAATTACTTAATTAAATTTTGTTTTAATAGTTTAAAATGAACAAAATAATACAGCAAACGTTAAACCTTTGATACGTAATAATAGACAAAGTTTAAATTTAATTAAGAACAATCATTAATTAAAAAAAAGTACAATGGTAAAACCCTTGAATCTTTTTCGCTTTCCATGTCTAATTATTTTTAATTTAAATATTTGACAAAAAAACGCATTTTTAACTAGCAAACGTTTAACAAAACCAAAACTGAGACAGTCTAGCATTACAGCGCTCGACTTGACCTTGCTGACCATGGGTTTGATTCCCACTACTTGCACGAACTACGGGCTCACGATTAGCTTTGCTAAAATGTTGACTTCAAAAAATAAGATTTAATGTAGTCAAAATACAAATGAAGCAACTTAAACACAAGGTCATCCAAATTTGAGTCTAGCGTCTAGACAGCGGTACTGCACTCGACTTGGATTTGGATGGGCATCGGTTTGGGATTCCACTACTAGCGCTAAATGCTGTCTCACGATTGGTTTTGCTAGAATGCCCCGTAAAATAGTATAAATAAATGTAGGCTTTGTTGAAATGTTGGAGCGGTCTAGCGTTACAGCACTCGGCTTAGACCTGGTATAATTCCAACATGTAATAAATATTGACCTCGGGCAATATAACTGGTCGAGTTTTCAAAAAACTCCAAATTTAGCAAAATTGAACTTCAAACTCCAATGGTTAGTAACGTTGAACTTTTACAAATATTTGTAGTTGGTAAACTTTCACAATACACTAAAATTAAGTATTACACTTTCGAATTCAAAATTTCAGATAGTATTCAACTTTAATTCCACCAATTGGTAAATATTGGCCTTAGACAATATATATCCGAAAATCTCAAAACTTCAAACCCCAACGGTTGGCAGTGTTGAATTTTTACAATGTCAGTAATTATTGAACTGTAAAATTTCATTGAAATCTTGGCCCTGATTTTTTCTTTGATTTAACTTGATAATTATCAGTACCCCAACTAATTTCAATCTAAAAAGCTCTTGTGTGATCTAAATCCTACCACTGAATCTAAATAAATAAATAAATGTCTATATGCTAGAAATGTGTTTATGCAAAACATTTAAGCAATAAAAAAATTAAATAAATAAACCATTGCTGTAAATCAGGTTGAAACAAAAATTAATTTAAATGTAGGCTGTATTTATTTATTTATTATTTATTTTAAAACCCTTTTGCTCTCCAAAGCATGGGACAACAATCTTGCATTGTTGCCTATAATTGTACATTAATTCTTTTGGCTTTCAAAATTATGCATGTCGAAAATTGAAATGCTATTCAAATTTCGCCAAACCCCGTTATCAGAATAATACTGCAAAGACGTCTTTGCCATAGTGCCGGGGTGGTCTGGCGGTATAGCGCTCGAATTTGGACCTCGGTGGACATGGGTTCGAATCCCATCGCTGGCACTAAAAATGCGGGCCACGTTTGGTTTCTCGCTAATTGTCCACTGTGAAAGATATGTTTTTCGTAAAACATTCAAAGTAGCAAACATAAAATAAATAAATAAAAATGACGTCATTTTGTTGTTATTAGCAATATCCGTATATAGAGGCTAGGCTGCTAATTTTGAGTTCAAACCCTCTTATTTCTAAACTAGACTTGAAACCGGCTACGGTTTAATTAATTTAACTTTATTTCGTGTTGATGATAGATGAAACAGCCAGTAAACTTTTTGAGTTTCTTTTTAATAATGTTTCACACTCCACACAATATGTTTTAAACTTTAATAAATATTGGTGAACTTTCAACTCAATATTAATTAAGTAAAACGGAAAATATTTTTTTAAACACTATTTTTGTACGGGAATAGCAGATTTGGTAAAACGCTAAACTTGAAACTGGGTCACTTTACTCAATCTCCACATATCGTGTTATGTGTAAAACATTTAAATAGTAAGAATTCCAAAAAAGGTAAAAGCGTTGTTATTTTTTCATTAATAATAAAACACGAATTAAATGATAAAACGTAAATATAAAAATAAAATTATTAGATTATCTCTACTTAATTGTTTGTTTACTGCATTTAAATATATAACGGATCGTTTATATATAGTAACAATAATAATAATAGCAACAACAACAACAATAATAAAAAACGTAAAGTGTGAGATGAATTCATTTCGTATATTCTCTTCAGTCACAAACATATAAAGAATTACTATATATATATATATATATATATACATAAAATTGTGTGATGTAATTAACTTAACATTAATAGGTACACATGCATACACATACGCAACAAACATTGTTCTCCACCTCCCATTGTATCTACTGTCTTTATACTTGCAGTTGCGGTGACAAATATATTGGTCGGACAACTCGTCGCTTATCGGAATCGGGTCACACATTCCCAATTAGATCGAGAAGAGTCTAACTCAAATGAACGTCCGTGCACTTCGTCAATATTACGTCACTTGGTTCAAACAAAACACCGAGTGAACTTTAATGATTGCTTTAAAGTGTTGATAACTACTCAAACTGTTAATATGTTAAAAACACTTGAATCTGTTTACATATTCACACATTAAAACCTATTTTGTGCACAAACAATTTGTAACTTGATTACATTTAGTGTGGACTTAACAAAAGTATTGTTGCGTATGTAGTTGTATGTAGTTATTAATGCTGAGTTAATTATATTATATATTTTTATGTACAGGGTCCAAAATAGTATTTGCCAGTAAACTTTCGTTTTTAATTTTTGCTGTTTTAACTAAAAGTTATATTTTTTTCAACAAAGTAATTATGCTAGAATAATATGGACTATCAATACTTAAAGTTAATTATTTTTTAACTTTTTTATAATTACAAATGATTAAGTGTCTTGGAATTTTCGGATAAATTGTATTCAAATGGGTAAATGGTAATAATCACACTTAAAAATTGCATACATATTAAGTTAAAATCATAAAACTATTACGCAACACAAATTTCCAAAAAAAAAAATTGTTTACATAATTTTATAAGTGTTTGCATAACCCAGCACACGTCACTTCATACACTATATATAAAATTAATCAGTTTTTAAATTTTGTATGTATAGAAAATTTAACATTAATTGTGACGTAAAAAGATCAAAGAATATTTTTAATTACTTGACCTCTCATTTTTGTTTTATTAACTTATCCAACATTTTCATTTGAACTTTTGACCTTGGCACAATTTTGAACATTTATATGAGTTTAAATGAGTTTAAAGAGTTTGAATACTGGAAGCTATTTTTTAAGTGCTATAAATTACAAACAAATCAAAAAAAGTCATAATATGGGTTAGACTTGAACAAATTGCTGATTTATTTGAGTTAAGTACAAGTACTGTTTACTGAGTTTTAAAAGATTATACACGTCCATGAACAGCAGGAACAGGACCTGCACCATTAACGAGTAAACGAGATGATACTTTATTATCACCAAACTAAAAAGAAACAGAATGAAGCCAATTCAACAAATACAAAAAGAGGAATTGCCAAATTTTTCATATTCACTTATCCGTAATCGAATAAATGGCCAATCTGCAAGCGGTGAAAACGATAAAAAAAGGTTTCCTTTAACTACAGAACGTAAAAGAAACGCGTGGAATTTGCAAAAATATATGAAAAAACTGTCTATTATGTTTTTGGAGATTGGTTTTTTTTACAGATGAGTGTTTTAAAATATGAACTATAGGCACTACAGGTCTACGTTCATATGTAATCCGATTTTCTCAAGACAAGCCTTAATTGCATTGTTAAAAAGGTTGCACATCCACGTCTTCATACGTATATTTCGGAATTGGCACGATAACTACCAAAATGGAGCCAAACAAGAAGCCATCTAAACAGCTGTCTGTGGACTTCTGTCACTTGATTCAAACAAAACACCAAGTGAACTTTAATGATTGCTTTTAAAGGTTGATACTCAAACTGTTAATATGTTAAAAACACTTGAATCTGTTTACATTCACACATTAAAACCCATTTGTGTGCACAAAAACAATTTGTAACTTCACAACATGTGTAAACTAAGCATATGTATGTTTATGCATGTGTAGTTTTTAATGTTAAGTTAATTACATCATATAATTTTATGTATATATATATATATATATATATATATATATATATTAAATACTCACTTATATGTTTAAGACTGAAGAGAATATACGAAATGAATTCATCTTTATTATTCTTTAGCGTCTTTAAATATAGCGGAAATACTTTATTAAAATATAAGGGAATTAGGTAAAAAATAAGTTACATAATAATAATAATAATAATAATAATAATAATCTGTATAAAATTTTTAAATTATATGTTATCATACCAAGTTAAATCAGGTTATTTATTATAGACAATAAATAATTGTTTTAAATTTGATTAATGAAAGTTTTTTCCCAAATTTGTAATGTTAAACTTCTTCCTTGATGTTTTTTATTCTTTAAAACATTTTGTCTGCAAGCCGACATTCCAGCAAAACCAAACGGTGGCTCACAACTAGAGTTGATGGTAGGAATAGAAAATCAGAAATAGGCCAATATAGCCATTTCCAAATTTAGATAAAGAAGGAAGGTTTGAGGTTAAAGTTAATAGCCTGGCCTCTAAAACAATAAAAGGATGCCATTCCGGCAGCGGCTTGGAACAGCAATGTTAGTTTTCCATAAAGCTAAATCAATATGGTCATGTTATTTTATCCGCATGAACAATGAGCTTATCAGTAAAATTGATTCTCGTCTACTGCATGATATCATTTCAATTAGACGAAAAAATTTACTTGATCAAATTCTACGTAAAAACAGTTTTAGAATGGATAGTTAAAAATGGTAAAAGAAAGGTTGGTAGGCCACAGAAAAATTGGCCAAGAACCGTTTGGAAAAATTCAATTAAAATGAATGTCTCATGGAATCAAACAAATATGTTGGCAAAATGTTCGAACACATTGAATCATTTAAATTGTTGTTGTTTTTGCTGTTACTGTTACCCCATTACCTCATGCTTTCTATAAACAAAAGGGTTTGTGTAATAATAATAATAATAATAATAATAATAAGAAGAAGAATAAGAATAATATAGAATAATAATAATAAGAATAATAATAATATAATAATAATGATAATGATAATAATAATAACAATAACAATAATAATAATAATAATAATAATAATAATAGTGATGATGATAGTAATAATAATAATAATAATAATAATATCAATAATGATAATAATAATAATAATAATAATAATAATAATAATAATAATAATAATAATAATAATAATAATAATAATGATAATAATAATAATAATAAATAATAAATAATAATGATAATAATAACAATAATAATAACAATAATGATAATAATAATAATAATAATAATAAATAATAATAATAATATTAATAATAATAATAATAACAATAATGATAATAATGATAATAGTGATGATAATAGCAATAATAATAATAATAATAATAATAATAATAATAATAATAATAATAATATCAATAATGATAATAATAATAACA
The DNA here is from genome assembly GCA_025895645.1 of Cardicola forsteri. Lineage (NCBI taxonomy): Eukaryota > Metazoa > Platyhelminthes > Trematoda > Strigeidida > Aporocotylidae > Cardicola > Cardicola forsteri. The sequence continues at coordinate 148,586 of JAKXYG010000710.1, read as the reverse complement.
ATAACAATAATGATAATAATAATAATAATAATAATAATAATAATAATAATAATGATAATATAAATAATAATAATAACAATAATGATAATAATAATAATAATAATAATAATAATAGTGATGATGATAGCAATAATAATAATAATAATAATAATAATAATAATAATAATAATAATAACAATAATAATAATATCAATAATGATAATAATAATAGTAATAACAATAACAATAATAACAATAATAATAATTGGTAGAAATTGAACTTATGCCAAGTCAAGGCTAAGTCTAGCGTTTTACCATCTTGTTTTATTAGTTGTAGTAAATAGTCAAGAAAATGCTAAAGACCTATTTTACATAACGGTTAATATCCCCTTCTATTACGTCAGTGTTTAATTACTGGCTGGGAAAATGTTTTAATTTTTCGATAACCGATCCTAAGTTAGGTTGAAAAAACTGAAAAACTTTTAAAAACGTTGTAAAAAATAAGTAGTACTAAAAAAGCACCAAGAAGACGTGCCGGACTAATCTAGCGGTGCAACACTCTACTTGGACGTGAGTAAGTTCGATTCCCACCACCGGCACTAAATGCGGATTCACGTTTGACTTTGTTAAAATGTCCACTGCTGAAAGATGCCTTATCCCGTAAAACATTCACAAAGTAGTAAAAATATAATAAGAACAAAAAATAAATCAATTGAAATTATAAAATTATAAAAAATTAATAATAATAATAATAATAATCTTTTGTTTAAATAAATAAATAGAACCATTATAATTTACACAAAAACCTTACTCAAAAGCACTGTCTATGCATACGTTGTTTTTTTCCCAATTTCATCTAGTTGACATAAGTTATCAAAAATGTTGAGTGTTTATGTTAAATTTGACTGATGGATTAAATGTCATTGTATATTTTACGATTCATTGATCAACCATCATGATGACATTGTCCACTAATTCATGTCATAATATCAGTTAACAAGTGTACAAATTTATGTTCAGTTTATATCAATCCATAAACTGTTGGCTTTCCTCCCCCCTCCCAATGATTAAGAAAATGTTTTCTGTTATTATGTCAATTATTATTAGTATTGTTATTGTTATTACTGCTTCACAAGAAACGTTTTCCAGTAAGTAGAAATATTTTAGTGATGTTAAACGAAAAACTGTATTGGATGCCGATAGCAGCATCCGAAGTCAAGTCTATGCGTGTGTTCAATCCAAGCACTGTATTCCTGCCAATTGTAGACATTTATTTATTGTTACTACTACTTGAATGTTTTGACAGGAAACGCATCTTTCAGCAGTAGACATTTTAGTAATGTCGTTAGTGGGATTCAAACCAATGGTCAACTAGATTCAAGTCAAGCTCTGTACCGCTAGGCTGTCCTGGTACATTTCTGTAGTACAGCATTTTACAGTTGAATTCTCTCATGTTGTTGCCATTCAGTAAATCATTTACATATGTCTTCTTGTCATATACTAGGCGGAATTTATCAAACATTACTTGTCCAATCAGTGACTCATAGTTCAAGTTAAATTCATTCGTTGTACTGCTAAGTCATTCCAGTTGTGTTGATTTTATGTTTGACCCAAACATTTTGCCCAATAAAACGTGTTGGTTTACAAGTGTCTTGTTTTTTTCCTCTATTGGTGTGTTCTTATAATCAGTGTACAATAGAACTGTAAATCTACATATCCACAAGAGTTTCAAGCATCTTTGTACGAACTCGACTAAAATTCACACTTGATTATAACTCTATATGTTCATTGTGATTGGTTTTTTAAAAGTTCTGTATACATTCGATTACCCCCAAATTGAATTTTACTAAATAGGAATCCACCTTTTATTTTACACATTCAGTGGAATAGCCATCTATGTTTTTGCACTACATTCTTATTAATTACGGTACTTGCAACAACATAGAACAACACGATTGTTGTATGCCAGTATTACACTCCACTTTACTCACATTTTTTAAAACTTTTTAGGGGAAACGCATACTTTTCACCAGTGGACATTTTAGGAAAGCCGAACATGGGCCCGCATTTAGTGCCGGTGGTTCATTTTTCAAAAAAGGTGTTCCAATTATTCACTTTGATTATTCACATGTCAACGTTTTGGCATTATTATATTTTATTTATTTTTACTACTTTGCATGTTTTAGGGAAGCGCGCATGCCTTTCAGCAGTGGACATTTTAGCACAGCCGAACGTGGGCCCGCATTCAGTGCCGATAAGGGATTCAAACTCTTGCCCACTCAGGTTTGAAACGATCTCTCCACCGCCAACCATCTTGGCACAAAGATCAAAGGTGGAACTTTAGTTGATCCTATGGTACTTCGATTTGCTCTTTGTCATTTTTGCTTGTTATAAGCAAGATTACCAGCTTTGTTCTACCAACCAAACTTGGAATTTTCTATGGTGGAGTAATAAAACATTTTTTAAGAGTTTGTTATATATACATAGAAAACACAAACATTATTATGTATACCTCAACTAAAATGCGGTTTATTCAAAAGTTTAACTTTAAATTACATCATATATATGAGGTATTCCAATTGGGTAATAAGTACAAATAAACCAAACGTTACAATAATGTAGTAATCATTTTTTTAAAGAAATTTCAACTATAAATGTAACAAAACATTAGATAATATAAATACTTTTTTTTCTACTTTATTTTGTAACACAAAAAAACGTTAAATAAATTTGGTTTTTTTACTACTTCAATGATAATTATATTAAGTAGCATAATGTCAATTTAAAAACACTGGTTTACAAAAAATCGATAAATGTACTATTCAAAAGGTCTTATTTATATTCTTATTAAAAACAAACGTTTAGCAACAACATTTAGAAACAAGGATATGCATTTTATTGTAAATTATTATTATTATTATTTATTTATTTATTAAATTGTTTTACAGGAAACATCTTCCAGCAATGAACATTTTAGCAAAGCCGAACGTGGGCCCGCATTCAGTGCCAGTGGTGGGACTCAAACCCATGCTCACCTAGGTCCAAGTCGAACGTCGTGCCACTAGGCCACCCCGGTACATTATCATTATTATTATTATTTTCATAATGATAATTACTATTAGTATTATCATTATAGTAATAATAATACTAATAACATTAATAAAAATAATTATATCAACATCAACATTAATAATAATATAAATAATAACTAGAATAATAATAAGAAGAAGAAGAAGAAGAATAAGAATATTTAGAAATATGATTCTTACTAAAATAATATGTACACATCAATTTTTATAGAAATGGAATGGTAATTATGTTATAAAACTCAATTTACTTGTATCATAGACTTCAGCAAATAATAATAATAAAAATAATAATAATAATAATAATAATAATAATAATAATAATAATAATAATAATAATAATAATTAATGATAATGATAAACAACGTCTAAATTATCACTATTTGCTTCATTTTAATTACAAACAAATAACTATTCCTGAAAATAACAATGAACAAATTATAATTTAATTTGTACAAAAAACTAACAATGCATAATTAGCGTTTATTATTTCCGTAAAATATTCTTAAACATAAATTCTGTGTAATAAATACGATATTGTTGGATTTATTGCCTTTATGTTTTACACTGGTTTATTGGTAAAAGGTTTTTCAAAAAAACCCCCATTAATTCAATCCTTTAAACATCAACTCCACTGTCGGCAGTCTCAATTCCTGTTGGGAAAATGATTAACCAAATTGGCTTCTGAAAAAAATATTGCTAAGAAAAAGACAACAGAAGAGGATACTATGTTATTAAATCACCGTAAACAAGCAAAAACAATAGGATTCCAATAACAGAGTTCAACAAATATCGGAATATAATTTCATTCTTGGATATACACAATCGTCAAAGTCAAAACGTGAATGTACAAACATTCGTTGTTTCAATTTGTTTCGACCAAAAGTGTAATTTTATGTAATGTAATTTATTTTTGCAAGCATATCCCTCAAATCTGTCTAACAATATTGTGGTTTCAAAATTAAACATGAAAATGGAAGACGGTAATTAGATTTGCACTAATCGATTAGGCGATATGTGGGCTTTGTACGATGCTGGAATCCACTATTCGTTAACTAAAAATATTCAATTAAAAATCCTGCTTGAAAAACGACTGAGCGATTTATACGTTTAATTAAATACAATATTTTATATTTATTTATTATTATTTTTATACAGATGCCATTAATGTATCATTTTCTTTTATTTGTAGATCTTATATTACAATTTACATTTGGATGCAATACAAAAAATCCGTGTTGCTTTATTTATTTTTGGACTGATGTTTACATACTGCTAATTGTATTGTATTTTTATAATTTTACACATTTTTTGTGTGCTGAAAGCTACTTCTACTGAAGTACCTAAGCCAATAACTATAAATAAAAAACATAAATAAAAAGAAATAAATATAAGGCTACAAGATTGTTCCATGCGACTCTGATTTACATTTGTGGTATTAAAGATTCCGCATTTCGAAAATTGAACTTCCTATCGGAATTTCACTTTAACCGGACTTAAAACTGTCAAGATTAAAATTATTATTATAAAAAAAATTTAATTCGTGTCGGTAAATGCTATTAAAAATAACGTTACGAAAATATTGGACGCTAACAAGAGAACAATTATAGTCTTTAAGAAACAACTTTCAATTAAAAACTTTGATTGCATAAGAGCAAAAGTATAATCATTGTAATTGCTTTCTACTATTGTAAAAATTTACTAAAAACAATACTCAATCTTCAAAACAAAATAATATTATTATTATTATATTTCAAAACCATTTACTCTGAAAAGCATGGAACAATAAGATTGTTCTATACAATTGTACATTAGATGTTCGGCTTCAAAATTCGCCAAATTCCGACATCAAACTTGTCTTTTCACTTCTTTGCCTTTTTGGTGTTTCTTTGACAATATATTTTTACAGAGGCCAGGTTGCTAATTTTGCTCCTAAACTATCCTCCCCTCACAATCGGATTTATGATTGACTACAATTAAGTTATAATAATAACTATTATTATTATTTATGTTTTTTATGGGATTCGAACCCGTGCCCACCGAAGTTCAAATTCGAGCGCTGTACCGCCAATAATAATAATTATTATTATTATTACTATTATTATTATTATTACTATTTTAGTTCAAAACCCTCTTGTTCCATTCGCCTCAACAATAGTCCAGTTAAACTGTTGTGCAGGTCATTTTTACTACGATTTAGTCTTAATTTGTAATTTACTGTATATAAGTAAAACTTCAAAATTGTTACTGATACAACAACCTAAATCTAAATAATTATACAATAGTGTTTCAACTTGTCAATACCATTGTCTTTTTAAAAAATAGGCGTAAGCGTAAAAAATCTAGTAAATAATTGTCACCCTATATTAAAAACCTCTCAAAACAATTACAAAGGTACAAATAAATCTACATTTCAAATTGTTTAATTATATTTAATCATTTGTTTATTGTTTTTAAAAATATTGTTGAATAATCACTGCTTATGAACAGAAATGAATATGTAGTGTCTAAATTAACCCAGATAATTTCCTTCAAAATACACAATTTATATTGAAGTAATGAAATGCTTTTTTTTAATATTATAATCCTTTAACTAAATTAATTATTTATTGTGCTTGGGGATTCGAATTGTCATTAAATATTCTAGTTTTGTTTAAAAAGGATTAAACAATCAATCAACTCAACTGTAATTAAGATGGTCCAACGCATTTGTTAGCATAAAATTAAATTTTTAAAAACTTAGTAAAAAGATGGGTAAGCTCAATCTTGTTCCTTAAATTGTTGGTTTTGTTTTTCATGTTAAACAATATGATAAAAATTGTGATTTTAATAAAAACCAATAAGAACAGACTATCGTTTGTAAAATAAATGAAATAAGTGATACTACCAATTATATATTTATAAGTAGTATAATTATTTTATTTTATTTATGGTTATTGGCTTAGATACTTCAGTAGAAGTAGCTTTCAGCACAAATAAAATTTTAATGTTACCTTGATTAAAAGTTAACTGTTGTAAGTAAAAAATTTTTTGAATAGAATTTTCATGCAAAAAAGTCTTTAGATAATAGTTGATTCTACTAAATAAAGATAGAATACGAATATAATTGATTTTCGTAAAAGCACTTTTATTGGCATTAGACAGTAGCAATGGCAAGTTCTGGTTAAAAAACATTATTGATTTATAGGGTATAGTTGGGATTAGATTTTACCCACTTCGGTAAACCTAAACACAAATTACAGCTTCCAGGAAAGAAAAAAAATCCCATTGGTCAGCGTTTATAATTGAAATTTTGGTACACTAATTTTACTGGTTAATAAGTACGTTGAGTATGACCTTGAAAACGTGGCTTGTACATAAGGTGGAAATTTGTGATTGGGCCACATTTTGCAACGCAAATTTTCTAGAGCGCTTGTTAAGTTGCACCAGAATCAAATGGAAATTGCTGTACACCACTTGAAATAGAACAAGTACAGAACTTCATGTTGTCAATCCCTCAAAAAAGTAATACCATGCTATGCGATTATTACAATCCTTGTACTGTGTTATCGTGCCGGTCAAGTATGTATTCGGTTACATCTACAAATTTTTATAACCTACATCAGTTAACTTCCATTGGTAACATTTTTATTAACCAAATCCTTATAGATGTAAGAAGAACTTGTCAGTGATAGCTTACTAGAATGTCTGTTATAAACCTATCACATTTTGAATTTTGAATTATTTCCCTACTACTATCGACCAAATTTTTATAGATATTTGATTTTATTATTAATGCCGTTATTAGTACTATTATTATCATTATTACTAGTAGTAGTATTACTAGTTGACTGTAACAGAGAGGGCTTACGCACTTAGGTGCAATAAAAATTTAAATCATTTGTTTGTTTGTTCGACTTCCAATTCCATTTTCACATCTCTATGTGGTGCATGATCAGGAAACGAGTGCATAATGACACAACTACAAGCTTCCTCCTTAGCGGATAGATAAAAGCGTACAGTCCTTAAAAGGTATCTTAACGTGTATGTAGCCATTGGGTTATATTGTAAAAGCCATCTGCTTTAAAAATAAGCACGGGGCAACAAAATGATACCATGTGTTTGAACATTATGCCAACATTTTCGTTTGATTCCCCATGAGACATTCATTTTAATTGGATTTTCCCAAACGGTTCTTGGCCAATTTCTTCTGCCACCATCAGTTATCCATTTTAAAACTGTTCTTACTGGTCTTTCGGTTGATAAATGTAAAAGTTGACTGTGCAAATTTCTTCGTCCAATCGTCATGTAGTAGACGAAAATCAGTTCTTCTCATCAACTCATTGTTCAGGCGGATGAAAGAATATGGCCATATGGATTTAAGTCTATAGAAAAAACTGACATCAATTGTCCAAGTCTGCCGTTGTTCACCGAAATGGTGTCTTTTGCCATCATCAAAAACCGTTCCCATTGGTCTTGCTTTCAATCAACCCTGTTATCACCTGCTATCACCTGTTTTACCAATTTTTGCAGTCACGATGTCCTCTTATTGTTTCTGTAGCAATATGGAATCTTTTACAGAGGGCACGATGTGGTCTAGCGGTATAGCGCTCGAATTTGGACCTCGGTAGGCATGGGGGGTTCGAATCCCACCACCAACCCCATATTTGACTTCGCTAAATAATGTCAACTGCCGAAAGATGTTGCTCGTCAAAACATTCAAAGTAACAAACATAAAATAAATAAATTAATGTTGCTAACCTTGCACGCTCAAACCCTCCCCCATTTATCCAGGCTTGGAACTGGCTAGATTGGCTCATCTCTTTACTTACTACATATGGAAGACAATTGTTCAATGTGCTCTATGCCATTTGTTCCAACCTTCTTCTAGTCCATACACACACACAAAAAAAACCCAAACGATTTTAGAATAGACGTTTATTCGCACACAAAAACATCAGCCGTCATGACCCTCCAAATGCTTCCAGCGCCCCATTCGAACCCGCCTCTCGTATTCCTGTTTGCGCCACCAGCTGGGTTCGTCCCTGGGCATGGGTACAGCCGCTGGATATTCGTATGACTTACGCCGAACTTCGTTCACGTCCAACGGATTGCCTTCGGCCTTCAATCGATGTCGCACTATTTCTTCGAACATTTCCTTTCGGTCCCGATAGCGGTCTAAGTAGGTGTCGAAAGACACGTCGTTGTGGGCACCAAAACGATAGTTGACTAGGGGAATGCCCTGAGGATGTCGGCGAGGACGTACCCACCAATTGGGTTCGGGATGCTCCTCCTGAGGCGGCAATTTAGGGTCTGGCCACGTGATTTCAAATACCGGTTCGTCAATATCTGTTTTAGAAAAAAGGAGAAATAAAATTTACATAACGTAACAAAAGTTAATGACAGAACCACCTCTTCATTAATTCCATGTTCGCATACAAAGATGTTATCGCATGCAAATTGAACTTGAGGAAATAAATGAAGTATCTTGGTTAAAAGACCCCTTGCATAATGACACCGGTGTTCACAAAAATTGATGAGGTGATCTTCGTGTACGCTCACACCCATTCACTGAACGGGAATCCATTGAACGCCCAGTTAAACCGCTGTGCACTCGGACCCTACTGTTATTAGTCTGAATGCCTGTTGGTACTTAGTCAAGGATGCACTACGTGGAGGACGAACAGTTCAGAATATCACCATCATTGGAAATTGAAACTTTATAAGCATTACTCAAATCCTCAGGACGATTAATATACCACCCACCCACCCCACTACGCCTCATTTCCATTAGTTTGAAAATTATCGAAAGAATAATTCCCGGTCATCCAATAATGAAACTCAACATTTATATTTATACAGCTCAATAATGGTAATGGAGCTGGTGGTATGACCATCTCCTCATTAGTTCCAACTTCGCGTAACATCTCCTTCGCCTTGTCTCCATTAGCCATATAGATACATGCCATAAAATATCTTCTAAGTGTGTATCTTCTAGTACAGACCACAGAAATCTTAGATAGCAACAATTCGGAAAGATCTACTTCAAAATGAATAGCTCATGCGGGGATTGAACAAAAATTATGGTTAAATGTTCGTGTGTGCGTTTGCTAGTGTATTCGCACAATGATTTGTGTTAAAGGGATGCGACATACCAAAAATAATCCTCCTGAGGATTTGAGTAATGCCTATAATTCATTCATTTTGGTTGGTGACGTGGTCACCTCTTCATTATTTCCCATATTTATACGACATGTAGAACGATCGATTTCGATGGCTTGACAAGCGTAGACAAACGTGGAAGAATAACAAAGTTTCTTGGCTGGTAGACGGCATCCTTGTAACGTCGCCACTGTTCGCAAAGATTGACGAGACCGCCTGATTTTTTGTCAGGGTTATCTCCCTTAGCCCAAGGGCTACATATGGTATACGTATACATTTAGATACCTTTTAAGTATCCTGGGTGTATGTTCGCACCCACCCGCCGTAGCGGAAGCCCATTTATACCGCTGTGCACTCGGACCCTGCTGTTATTAGTCTAGATGCCTAGGGGCACCTAGTCCAGGATGCACCACGTGGAGGACTAACAGTCAGGATTATCACCATCATTGGAAATTGATACTTTATAAGCATTACTCAAATCCTCAGGATCATTAGCATCCCGAATACCTATAAAGTCTTAATTTCCAATAATGGCAACATTCCCAACTGTCACATCCACATGGTGCATCCTGGACTAAGTGCCAACAAGCATCTAGACTCATAACAGCAAGAATCAAGTGCACAGCGGTATAACTGAGCTTCCGCTTCAGCGGGTGGGTACAAGCATACATCCAGAATACTTAAAAGGTATCTTAAGATATACGTATGCCATATGCAGCCGTTGGGTTAAGGGAGATAACCCTTACAAAAAATCAGGCGGCCTCGTCAATCTTTGTGAACAGTGGCGACATCACAAGGATGCCGTCTACCAGTCAAGAAACTTCGTTATTCTTCTACGTTGGTTACGCTTATTAAGCCATCGAAATTAATTGTTTATATGCCGTACAAATATGAAAAATAATAAAGGGGTGACAACGTCACTAACCAAAATGAACGAATGACTTACCCAAAACGTTGCGGTAATAAAATCGAACACTCGAGTCCCAAATTGACTGGAAAAATAGCAAACCACCAGGCGTCAAGTCGGACTGAAGAGATCGATAAAAATCCAATGTGCTGAATCCTCGATCGGTGTTAAGATTACTAAATGACGAAACAAATAAGAAATCATTAAAAAAAATGTCATTATTAAATGGTTGTAAACACTTACTACGTAAATATTTTATACGAAATTTATTGTGGTTGATGACATAGTCACCTCCTCATTATTTCTATGTTTGTACGGCACATTAAACTTCTATATCAATGGTTTGACAAGCGTAACAAACGTAAAAAAATAACGTCGCCACTACTCACAAAAATTGACAAAGCCGCCCGATATTTTGTCAGGGTTATCTCACTTAGCCCAACGTATTCCTTAAGATATCTCTCAAGTATCATGGGTGTATGGTTGCACCAACCCGCCGTAGCGGAAGCCCAGTTATACCGCTGTGTACTCGGTCCCTGTTGTTATTAGTCTAAATGCCCAGGGGTACCTAGTCCAGGATGCACCACGTAGAAGACGATTGGTCAGGAATATCACCATCATTGAAAATTGAGACTTTATAAGCTCCAGTCAAATCCTCAAGATTATTAGCATCCTATGGAACAAACAAATCAAGAAACCCAAATTGGAATTCCTGTTTAAGGAACTACATAATTTCAAAAAATATATTCCAGCCACTCTTAAACTATTGTAACACTTTATATCAATCTATTAAATGCACTAAAATGTTTAAACAAAAAATAGAAACAATAACAATAAATCACCGTAGCAACTGTTTTCGTTAAAACAACAACAACTCACCTACATTTGACGTCACCTTTAACTGCATACTGACTCAAATCAATACGACCGGTGTCTTGTCGATAAAGCACAAAAACATACCGATGATATCCTGTTCCTTGATAAGGCAGCGCGGGCATATAGGGAACAATTATATCACCCATATAATTCATTTCATCGCTCTTTTCCGGATTCATGTTTGAGCTAATGAAGTAAATAAAAGGTTGATAAAATTGAAGTAAATTTTATAATTTTCATCATCGTATTAGTTGTAATGATAGTACTACTAATTAACTAATAATAATAAAGTCATCTCTTGTGTGATAGCAAAAATTATACAAATAATAAAGTTTCTTGGCTAAAAATTACATCCTTCCGATATTTCCAATACTCAAGAATTATCACATCTGCATGTTTATTATCATAATGCACTCATCCAATTCAATGTCTTTACGGTACCAGTCAGAACGAAAGCGCTCATGTGCATCTGTGTATTTAGTTATTTCTCCGCTTTAGCTCACATCCACAATGAATAAAATCAAGATAACCAATGTCATCAGTCTACAAAAATCATCAAAGAAAACATTAGCGTCCTCCGAACAATACATTTTTACGTTCCTACTACGAGTTTAGTTAAACGCATTGTTGGAAATAAACGTAAAACCCACACGCCATCAGTCTGGAGTCAAAAACAACTTTGGAAAAATAATCCATAAACTCACATCATCCAATGAATGTACTCGTTGGGTGCAGTCAAATTGTTTTCACGTTGTACCGGTTCGTCTGGACATGTCATTACCAGAGTCCACAAATAATCTTTCGGTACCCAAGACAAATCAATGAATGGATAGTTCTAAGATAAAAAATGTATATACGAGTATCAATATGCACACTAAAACTTATTTAAAATTAGCTCAGTTAAGTATCTACCATATATTTACAACGTGATGCTGATGATCCTGAGGATTTGGGTAATGCATATAAATGACAATAATGCAACATTCCTAACTGTCACATCCACGTGGTGCATCCTGGACTAGATGCCCAGAGACATCTAGACTAATAACACCAGTGTCCGAGTGCACAGCGGTTTAACTGAGATTCCCCTACGGCGAGTGGGTACCCACTTAAAAGGTATCTTAAGGCATATGTATACCATATGTAGCCGTTGGGCTAAGGGAGATAACCCTAACAAAAATCAGGCGGCCTCTTCAATCTTTACGAACAGTGGTAACGTCACAAGGATGCCGTCTATCAGCCAAGAAAGTTCGTTTTTCTTCTACGTTTGTTACGTTTATCAAGTCATTGAAGTCAATCGTTTATATGCCGTATAAATATAGAAAGTAATAAAGAAGTGGTCATGTCACCAACTAATATATATATATATATATATATATATTACCTTACCTTAAAATATTACACGAAAGGTAATCTCAAACAAAATTTACCATTGTTACATTAGAAGAAATCAAATTTCCCGTATACACTGGCTGTACAAATGGAATACTATCTGCATTCGTCTCACCATCATTCTCAACAGCATTGTCTGACTCAGTAACAAATGGGTATTTTATTCCAAAATTTATGGAAGGCACAAAATAATGAGGCGGACCGTAGAGATCTTTAAAAATTCCATAATGTTCTGCTGCATATTGACGACGTCTGGGACCGGCCGTATCTTTGTGGGGCAAATGAACTTCATCTATAGGAACTGCAAGTGTTCGTTTTCTAGCGCTTGGTTCCAGTTGAACATTTTTTACAAACCGTTTAGTAGATTTCCAATTTTCTCTTGATGGAAGACCAATATCCACTTTGACTGAATCCTTAAATTCCGTTGACATTTCTTTAAAAAATATATAATTTTGAACTATCAAAATAATATTATTTTTATATTTAGATATCATGGATACCCTTCAAATTAATAATAGTGTATACGCATCAAATGCACGTTTAAACTACTTAAATATACAGTAAAAACAAACAAATTGTTTAATACCTTAATAAATATAATGTAAGAATACCTTACTTGTTATTAAAATAACAGTTCTAAGTAATACAATCGAACAAAATAATTACCATTTTTTACAAATGAGGTGAAATTTGTGACGGGATGAACATTAACTGACGTTACCTTAAATATTCTGTCCCAAAAAATTATTGTTTTTTATTATAACACATATTTCAATATTTATTAATTATAATTTTTCCATTTATATTCTTCTATCTACTCTGTAAATAATGACTTATTCTATTTTATTTTTCAATTTTTTTTACCTTTCTCGTTTCTACCAGAACCACCTTAATCCCAAAACTTTACAATAACTAGAATTGAGTTTCCAAAATAATGGTAACTCTATTAATTCGTGTACTAACCTGCAATCCAAAATACAACTTCAAACTGGGGATAAAAACCAATTTATCTTCGTTTTACTAACAAGTAATAAATACTTTAGTGCTAATTATTCTTTATACATAAAACCGTTTTTATTTTTAACGACTAACTATAATTATATCTACATCACCATTAATGATAGTATCTTATATATAATAATAAAACAATGGAACAATATAATACTTTATAAACTAGTAATGAAAACGTTAATATATATGCTTGTATTTAAACCTTTAAACCAAAAACTCCATAAATTAAAACCCAATGCTACAATAAAAAACAATAAAATATTAATTTAACTAATAATTATTTTTTTGAACAAATAATCCTTTACAACCTTTTAACCTCTCTTCAATTGTTTTCGTACCGCATTCTGGTACCTGTTTTTTCGGATAAGGATAACGTCCTGGTTCGATAATTTCTGGCTGATATTGTTTTCTATACCAATAACATCTATACGATAATTTAAAATTCTGTTTTAATATAAGAAAACGTTTTAATTGACTCATAAAAAGTAAACTGCAATTATATATACAACGCGGTTTATAAATGACCTAAAAAATAGTGCAAACTAATAGTTTTAATAATTTAACAAATTTATTTATAAATTAAATATTTTTTATTTAAAATTAACAAAACTTAAATTTAATTTTTATTTTTAAATTAATTATATATTTTTAAATTAAATGTAATGTGTTTCTAGTTTATATTTAAACATTAGGCCTTGTACTGTAGTAGTTACAGGTTTTATGATTCAGGATTGTACACGAGTTGAGTAAACCAAAACGTTTTTTAGTACTCAGTTTACAAACTGTTTTAAATTTTCAGGTAGGAATATTAAATTGATGGTGAGGTAAAGGAGGATTAATTACAGAAGAATAATTTTGAAATTAAAACAAAATCAAAATAGATAGTGGAACTTAACAATTATGGGAAACGAGCAAAAATTATGAATATAAAATACAATATTAAAACAAGTTACGTATTACAATGCAAAAACACTACAAAAATCTTTAAAAAAAGATAAAAAGATTAATAGCGCTTTGATGGACGTGTTGCGTGAAACGCGCGCCTCAGTTCGCGAGCGATTACAAGTTGGTTCACAAGGCAAGTAGGAAACAAACTCCTTTTGATCCTCGGTTTAAATATTATTATCATTATTGTATTTTTTTTAATGTTATTAAAAATAAGTAAAAATAAAAATAATAGTGAATAATACAAATACCTTAAATGGATTTAATGGCATGATGTTTAAGAGAAATTAGATAAGGAATATTGATTATAGTAAAGTTTAAATAGTTAAATAGATTAAACATTAACAATCTTAGAAAAATGTTTATTACAGGAATTAATAACTTTGTGAGTAAAATTATGTGACCCTAATCTGGTATTGATTCTAGGTTTAACCAGTTTAAGATTATGTCCCTTGACAGTTATTGCCTTTAGTAAAAAAGGATAAAGTGATCCTGAATAGATGAACTCATGCACCAAAATGAGGTTAGCCCGGAGCTGTCCATTACATAGAAAAAACGATTTTAAAAAATCAGCTTTTGTTAGTACGACAAATTTTTCAAAGATTTGGGTAATTTAGAGAATGCTTTTGGCACCTTTGGTAAATGTGGATATCAGATTTGAGAATGGGAGCAGTAATATGAGCACAATATTTTAGAATCGGTTTTATATAAAACATATATTAAACAAACGCAGCTAAGAGACATGTTACTGAAATTCTTCTTAAAAATTTTAGTTAACCGGTAACAGGTGTGAGCAACCTTGGTATGATGCCCAAAGAAGTTGAGTGAATAGTCAACTAAAACTCTCAAATCTCTTTAACTTAACTTTTTCTATAGGTAAACAGTCGGTAAAAAGCATTGTAAAAACATTACTAAATGGTTTTCCAAAAGTAAGATGTTTCCACTTGGACAGATTTAGAAAAAGCGAATTCTCGGCTTCCCACTTATAGGTGTTAGAAATATCGATAGTATTTCTGGGTTAGAGCCCCAAATCTTAACGTCATCTGCATAAACCAGGATTTTTAAATAAAACTGCTAAAGATAGAACATTGACAAAAAAGCTAAATAACAAAAAATACTAATGACGACCTTTGGGGGGACTCCTGGCGTAATGTAACAAGGAAGGGATAAGTTTGCTCCCAGTTTGACCTTAAACAAGCAATTAGTGGGATAGTTACAGGACCAAAGATTCCCGGTGGTTTTGGTTTAACTATAAACAAATCATAAGGTACCTTGTTAATCGACTAATGGACTATTTTCGAGAATGCTAGATATACTATTCGTGTAAGTTATCAAGTATGTAAGACAAAACCTACGGGAAATAAATCCATGCTGAGTTAATAATATTAAATCTAGTAATAAAATCAAGTATATGGGTCCTAATTAACCTCTCCATTATTTTACTAGCTGTGGATAATAGACTAATCTTATAAATGCCTATTTCCAAATACTAGTAATACGGTCAGAAGTAAAAAAAAATTGGGTTAAGTAGGACATTAAGATATCTGTACATTTTTTAAGAATTCTAATATAGACCCCGTTAGCCCCATAAGCGGTTGATTTAAGACTAGATAAAAGTTTAAAGACTGCCTGTTTGTCGGGGATAAGAGGCCTTATAGTGAAGGTAGAGTCAAGATAGATTTCCATAAAAAAAGGCTTTGCACCGTTTTTAAATTACTTGGACAATATACTCAGTAAGTCTATGTCTAGTGTAGACAAGGATCCTAAAAGGAACAAACTATTTAGTACCATTGTTGATTAGTTTTAAGAAATGGTAGCTAGTTTGTCCTAGATTATTATAATATAATTAATCTTAGTTGGTTGTTGTTAAAAAAAGGCGAAGTTTAGATAAGTTAAATTTCTGAAGTCAGGGATAGGAGTAATATTGTGCACCTGCTTATCTGCAACATGAATTTTGAAAAAGAGAATTATTACTTTTTCCGAGAAGAGGTAAATGGGAGACAGTGTCAATAGGGGAGGCATTACTAGTAAAAACAATATGAATACAAAAGTAGGAAGAACAAAATCTGTATCTAGTAAGAGGAAGTATATTCTGAATAAAAG
Organism: Cardicola forsteri; assembly: GCA_025895645.1. Lineage (NCBI taxonomy): Eukaryota > Metazoa > Platyhelminthes > Trematoda > Strigeidida > Aporocotylidae > Cardicola > Cardicola forsteri. The sequence continues at coordinate 132,146 of JAKXYG010000710.1, read as the reverse complement.
CATTTTAGGAGACTGCTCTCAAATTAATTGAAGGAACCGGAAAGTGAATGCCAGTTTATGGAAAGACAGTTGAAGTCATCCATTAGGATTAAATGTTTGTAGGATTTAGATAGGATTTGCTGAAGTGCTTGTATAAGTACTTAATTTAAGGCTTTGGTAAGTGAAAAAGGACGATAAAGTAAACAGCACAAAGTCTAAGACCCAAAACCAGATGCACGAAATCGTACCTACCCTAATAATTAGCGTAATACGGAGGCAGTGTAAAGTATGTAATGTTTTCCCTAAGATGGAAAATATAACCTCTACATTTACCCTTTTGTGAGTTTTATCTGATTATGTTATATCTTGCTACAAATATTTTGCTATTCTAAATGTCTTTCGTAGGCCAAGTTCCGGTAATTTTTGTGATGTGTGGTAGAAATAATACAACTCACTCTTGAATTTCTATCAGTTTGTTTTTTAAGACTTAGAGCTTTAGTGTAATAAACTTTAATTTAAGAGGAAGTGGGAATAGTGAGGATAACTGCCGAAGACGATAAAAAATAGGGATAAGAGGGTACATCAGTGTTATCCAGTCTTAAAGGGGTAAGTTGGACAATAGGAACAGAGTTATCTATGGGAGTCCATGGCCTAGAGTTTTTGTTTCACGTTCTGCCAAAGTAAAGTTGTAGTTATACAAACGCCAGGGTAATTAAATCGAACACTATGCCAGCCTAACAATACACTTTTCTCAAGTGTAGAAAAAGTGCAAGTGACTAGAATGAGAGGAAATGTATGGACGCGCTCACAAATTAATTTGCAAATTTTAATATTACAAGCTTCAGAACAGTAACTTGCAAGGATTTTGGTGACCTGTTCTTTAAAATTAATATTGTTCTTAATACTTTTTACGATCAAAATGCAGTTGTGTTTTGTATTATTCACGTGTTGCTTAGAGGCTGTATGAATCTTTTCTTAAAAAAGCCTTAAAACAAATTTAGCTGCAAGAGAAGAGGTACTTTTTAGTGAGTTTAGTTCTCTCATTACCAAAACTGAAAGTTTAACTATCGAAAAGTTAATGTCTTCCGTCTTAGTAAAAAAGTCGGAAAACTAAGCTGCTAAAGTGGATAAAGTAGAGGAGATGTGCTCTAAACTGATATCAAGCTCAAAAATCTTGGCAAAAATCTGTTTAGTGTTGTTGACTGATTCTAGGATATTATCCAGCTTGTTTTTGTTAGCAAAATGTTAATTTCATATTTGCAGTCCATGCATTTGTAGTCGAGAAAACTACAAGTTAACTGCGAATAGTGTTACGAGAATAATCCGTAACACGCTTCGTAAAACCAATTGCAGCAAATTGCACAAAGGATGCCAGTTTTCACAACTTTCTTGAAGCAGTGTAAGCCGCAATTTGATAAATTTGAGGCACACATATCTGAAAAAGATCTATAAAGTAAATGTTATATATATATATATATATATATATCATAACAAAATCTTTCACTAGAATCAAGCCAGTGATAATCGTTTAAAAGAACAATTGAACTAAGTTAATCAATTTTTGCTTACTTTTAAAAAATACATTTTTAACTTATAAAAAATAATAGTATTAGTAATTTTATAATAAACTTAAAAATATGCACACATTTTTGTTATTTTACAGGAATTATGACAAAAATAAATGCTTAATCAAATTTATCATAATTTTACAAAAACTAATGTTTAAATAAAATATATATTGTTAATATATGAAAGCAAATAAGTACGATAATTACGCTAACCTAAGTAAACCATATTAACACAATACCCATTTATGTAGAAAAAAATATATAAAATATTAGGAATTTACTATGTAAATTGTTAATTAACTTTTACTTATAATTTTTTTTTAAATGTTTTACTATTTACTAGTAATTAAACCTAATTTAATAAAAGAGTTTTCGTAATTTTGAAAAATTGTAGTTGTAGTATAATTTTGAAGTCCTAAATAGTACAATTAAAAGTATCCAATTTAGTATAACACTTAAACTGTAAATTAAACACTTTAAAATTTTTGAAATTAACACGAAGGACTTTACTAAATAAATTGCATTTGAAAACACAAAAAGTACGTCCAACTCCAATGCAATAGATGAAAAATGTATAACATATTAAATCTATTATTTTTATTAATGGCTAAAAGTAAAATATGGTTAAAAAACACATACTACTTGCTAATTTGCTTTTAGACTACAATAAACAAAAAGCAAAATTCGAAACCAAAAGTGACATTTATTCGTTATCCTTAATAACTTAACCTTACATAAAATTCCTAACTACTTTAAGCTTAGTTAAATTCCTGTATTTCGTTCTGAAAAGCGTGAAACCAAAAGATTATTCTACATAATCTTTTCGACTTTGAAAGATTGTGCCTATCACAGATCAAAATTGTACTCAAACTTTGCAAAATCCCGTTATTGGCATTATGTTAACACTTCTTGACCGCAATTTAAAGCCACAGCGTCATCCTGATGTTGTTTTAACAATATTTTAATCACAAAAACGAGGTTCGTAATCTTGTTTTTATGCGTACCTTGTACTTTTACATTGTCACATTTACTAAAGCATGACGTCATGCTATATGCGGGCACCATCCTACCAATCCTAATGAGGTTTTTAAACAAAATCAACAGTTTGATTGCAAGACAGTGGCTAGGTTATCTCCAATCCGGTTTGTATTAGTCTACTTGTTACGCACGAGTCATCCTACTAGGAGAATACATATCTCCCATAATCAACACACCATATAGACTGCACAACTTTCATAAGGATACGATTGCTTTGGAAGAACATTTCTTAGTATTGTAATTAACATTGTTTTAGTTTTTACTGCTCGAATGTTTTGTGGAAAACGTTTTTAGCAAGTGGACATTTAACGAAGCCAGACGAAGATCCGCGTTTGGTGTCGGCGGTGGGATTTGAATTTATGCACAGTCCGTTTGAAGTCAAGCAGTCTACCAACTGTACCACCGGACAGAATATCCAGAATGGTTGACAACCTATTGTAGTGTCGGAGTGATCTAGTGGTTCAATACTTCGTCTCGAATCCCACTACCGACATCAAATGCGGCTTTACTAGAACGTAGCCGGTTAGGCTTGTGCATCCATCAGCCGGCGTCAACCCTAAAGATGGCCTCGTCAACTCCTGTAAACACCGGCGTCATCGCAAGGAAGCGGTCTTCTAGTCAAGAAACTTCATTCGTCCTTCCAAGTTGCATTTGAATCCGACAACCTTTTCCTAAATGAATTCGAAAAGTAGTTCAAACTTGGAATTGACGAAGAGTTGACCTCGTCACCAACTTATGTTGTTATGTTAAGCATACAACTACAACAAACTATACCTATACGCTTCGTAATCAAGCTTACCTTTATCATGCCAAAACCCAAATATAAATAATTAAAAATATTTATTATTGCTGAGTTAAACCTTCGAAATCCAATATTAAAGCACCTATCCAAAAGTGTAAAACTCAATCATCACTACTACTGTTAACAATATTAGTAGTACAATTGGCATTTACAAAAAAAAACTGGTACGCATTTGAACAAATCAAACTACAATTAAAAATATATGTTACAAATAAAATTGAATGTAAATTTGAACGCATTCTTCTTCCAACGCATAAAAAGAGTCTTAACAATTGGGGGATGGGGGTAGAGTAAGGGAATCGAGTGGGTCTAAATTACGTAAACACAAACTGAAATGATGACGACTGGGATTGGGATTGGGCGAACAAGTTGTTCAAATCGACATAAACGCCGTATTCTGAAATTGGAGTAAAAATAAATCAACAAGTTGATTACTTCCACTATTAACGTAATTTATAAAAAAATTCTTTTTACTACTTCACTTTTACGGGAAACATGTAACTCAGCAATAGACATTTTAGCGATAACGCCGTGTTTACAGGAGTTGACGAGGCAATCTTTAGGGTTGACGCCGGCTGATGGATGCACAAGCCTAACCGGCTACGTTCTAGTAAAGCCGCATTTGATGTCGGTAGTGGGATTCGAGACGAGTATTGAACCACTAGATCACTCCGACACTACAATAGGTTGTCAACCATTCTGGATATTCTGTCCGGTGGTACAGTTGGTAGACTGCTTGACTTCAAACGGACTGTGCATAAATTCAAATCCCACCGCCGACACCAAACGCGGATCTTCGTCTGGCTTCGTTAAATGTCCACTTGCTAAAAACGTTTTCCACAAAACATTCGAGCAGTAAAAACTAAAACAATGTTAATTACAATACTAAGAAATGTTCTTCCAAAGCAATCGTATCCTTATGAAAGTTGTGCAGTCTATATGGTGTGTTGATTATGGGAGATATGTATTCTCTAGTAGGATGACTCGTGCGTAACAAGTAGACTAATACAAACCGGATTGGAGATAACCTAGCCACTGTCTTGCAATCAAACTGTTGATTTTGTTTAAAAACCTCATTGGGATTGGTAGGATGGTGCCCGCATATAGCATAACGTCATGACAATGTACAAGTACAAGGTACGCATAAAGATATTTTTCCACGTACGTTGTCCCCACCGTCGGTGAAAGAATCCTGAGCCAAGTATTCGCCGTTGTCGTATCGTTTACGTTTGATGGGGTCGGACAATACGCTGTAAGCTTCGCCAATTTCTTTGAATTTCTTTTCTTCGCTCTGTCTAATTTCTTCGTCAACATCCGTGTGACGATCTACACAAAAAAGGGATAAAATGGACACGAAGATTAATTATATGTGAACCATTAGGTTGCCTTTATTATTTATTTATGTTTGTTACTTTGAATATCTTACGGTACATTTTAGCCCGAATTTTAGTGTCCATTCAGGTTCAAATCGAGCGCTGTACAGCTAGACCACCCTGGCACAATAAATAATGTTTATAAAGTTTCAATTTCCAATGATTTCCAATAGTGACTTTCCTGACTGCTCCTTCAAATGGCACATCAAGGACCAAGTGCAAGGATAGATGCAAGCACATACACAGGGTACATAAAGATACCTAATATATATATATATATATATATATATATGGGATGCCAATGAACCTGAGAATTTGCGTAGTGCTATAAGGTCCCAATTTCCGATAATTGTGATATTTCTGACTGTTCCTCCTCCATGTCGTGCATCCTGAACTAGGTGTCAACAGGTATCTAGACTAACAACAACAGCGATATAACTGGGCTTTCACTGGATTCTCACTCAGTGAATGGGTGCTAGCATATACCTACGATGCTCAAAAGGTATCTAGTTACCATATGTAGCCAGTTGGGCTTGTAAGTCTGTGATATTTCTGACTGTTCCTCCTGCATGTCGTGTACCCTGGACTAGGTGCCAACAGACATCTAATTTAATAAAAGCTGGGACCGAGTGCATAGTAGTATGACTGTGCTTCCACTTCGGCAGGTGAGTGCACGCATACATCCAAGATACTTAAAAGGTATTATAAGGTCGCCATCGAGCTAAAGGGGATAACCATGATAAAATATCAGGTAGTCTTGTCAATCTTTGCAAACAGCGACGCCGTCACAAGAATGCCGTTTATTATCCAAGAAACTTCGTTATTCTTCTACGTTTGCTACGCTGATTAAGCCACCGAAGTCGATTGTTTAATATACCGTATGAATATAGAAAATAATGAAGAGGTGACCATGTCACCAACCAAAACGAATAATATATATATATATATATATATATATATATATATATATAGCCGTATAGCCGTTGAGATAATAGATAACCCTGATAAAAAGATACAACAGCCTCGTCAATTTTTGGAAAAATTTTGTACCATCACAAAACTAAGAAACTTTTGTTATTCTCTTACTTTTTAACGCTTATAAAGTCATTAGAATCAATTTGTTTAAGAAACTGTACAAATACAAAAATGAAAATAATAATAATAATAATGTCAAGATAATAATAATAATAGTAATAATAATAATAATAATAATAATAATAATAATAATAATAATAATAATAATAATAATAATAATAATAATATACCTGGATGATGCCGCAAAGCACTCTTTCTATAAGCTTGCTTGATTTCGTCACTAGATGCGGTTTTAGTCAAACCAAGAATTTTATAATAATTCACTTGTTTGGACTGTTCCAACATCTTCATCGCTTGTTTTAGAAAACGTTTGTTTTCGGAAGAACCATCCATTTCAACAATTGCTTTCCATTCATCAACCGCTTTTTCATGTTCGTCTAGCGACGTGTAACTAAAAGGTTGAAAATTGAATTTAATACAATGACATCTAAAATTTTACCTAAAACAGTAAAAAATACATAAACCGAACAGGTGTGTACGTACATCCAAAGTACCTTAGGGGGTTTTATCAATTAATTAGTTAGCGACAGGATCACTTCTTCATTCTTTTCATATTCACAAAGCACCTGAAACAGTTACTACCTATTCTTTCAGATGCAAGGGAATGCTAATGATCCCGAGGTTTTGAATAATTTTTATAGTCTCAATTTCCAATGATAGTGATATTCCTGACTATCACCGTCACAAGGATGCCATCTATTAGCTATAAAAATTTCGTTATTCTTCTACGTTTGTTACGCTTATCAAGCCATCCAAGTCAACATATTCGAGACTTGAGAAGTAATTAGTACTTCAAAGCAATTTTTGAAATTGATCTGTCGACAAAAATGGAAGTTATATTTTGTCAGAAATATCTTAACTCTAACCCAATGGCTACATTAAGATGCCTTTAAAATAACGTGACTATATGTTTGCACCCAAGTGCCAAGGTGGAACTAATGTTATATTGTTTTGCACTTGATTCTCAATGCATATTAGTTCTGGTTTAGGATGTACGTTGTAGGAGTTCATTCATTTTGGTTGGTGACGTGAATACCTTTTCATTGTTTTCCATATTTATACGGCGCATAAAACAATCGACTTTGATGGCTTGATAAGTGTAACAAACCATCCAAGTCGATCGTTTGCTATGCCGTATAAATATGGAAAATAATCAAAAGGTGACATCAAGTCACCAACCAAAATGAAATGAATTCGAGATCCAACAAAAAAAACTCCGTAAACGTAAAAAGTAACAAAGTCCATTGGCTAGTAAATGACGTCCTTGAGACAGCGCCACTATTCACACATCGTATGGAGGTACGCTCGATCAGAAATATCGCGATCATAAATTAAGATATTCTTGATCTCATACCTTCATGTAATGCATCCGGAAATCAGAGACAGAGTAGAGGTATAAGTTTGCACTTAGAATGAATGCAAGATATACGCATACCATATGTAGCAGTTAAACTCAGGAAAATAGCTGACAAAAAATCAATCGGCCTCATCAATCCTTGTATACAGTTGCACCATCGCCTATAAGAAATTGGTTATTCTCCTTTGTTTGTTGTGTTTGAGATTTCCTTCGCAAGTAAAACCATGGAAGGCTGTCATTCAAGATGCTCCACGAATATAGAAATAATACACAATTCACCCAACTCATCTACTATTAATCGTATCATGTCTTAAAATGCATGTGCCAAATAGAAGCAAAAATATTCGAAAATCCCATTGAAACAAGAAAAGCTTCAATAATACATCATGCCTTAAAATTGTATAAATTTTAACATCTAGAATATATATTTGATGCCTTGTAGCCAACTAGAAACAAAATAAATAACCTAAAAGGAACATTCGAATACACATTTGTAAATCGTTGCTATATTTTACTTATACATTAAATAAAATATCACATCTCTTAATTGTTAAAACAAACACAAAAAAACAATACAATATTTATTTTTTTAAAGTACGTGTCGAGTAAACAATCACCGGGAATAGCAGGAAGACATAAAGTGTATTACACACCTATGGTCTATTGTAAAAACAAATGAAAAAGTTAAATCAATGGTTCCCTAAACAAAACTTCACAATTTGGATATATTAACTGAATAAGAGTTCCGTACAACTGAACCCAGGCCCATTTAGTCCGAAAATCAGAAGTCTAATCACTAAACCATTAAAACAATATTTCAGCAATTCTGTTTAAAAGGCCTGCTATGAGTTAAAATCCAACTTTATTTAAAGTTTGTATTAGCACCACATCAAATCAAGGATGTTTTTCATAACAGTGACGTCCCTTAATGAATAAAGTGACAAATAAAACATCGTAAACTAAAATTAATAAACTCTATAACTAACACATGCACCATACAATTTCAATCAACTAAGCTGATATAACATTTATAAAACTTGAAAAAACAAAAAAGTGGAACTCGATTCGAATCCCAACCCTGAAACACAATTTCAGCAAGGTTGTTAACATCAAAAGAATAAGATTTGCACTCAACAGTACTGTAAAAACTTTATTTTTCGGTAATACCTAATATGTATTAGATCACTGAAAAACACTCAGCTTCTAAACTCTGTCTATGCTTATGTATATAAAAGTTCTAAATCAAATAAACTGACTAAATTAAAAAATCACATAAAAGATCAAAACAAAAACATACCACTTTGCTCGACGCGTACGCGCTTTGAGGTAATTAGAATCGAGTTCAAGTGCTGAGTTACAATTGGCAAGGGCTTCGTCAAAGCGATTTAACTAGAATAAATTAACAATATGGCAAAAATGACGTACATAATAAAGGGCACATGCCCGGTTCGAATATAATTTAGAATTCATCGTATCATGTGAAGAATCTATTTGCAATGCTTCTGTATACGTTTCGTATGCTTTTGTGTATCGTGTATCACAAAGAAATTGATTGCCCTCTTCCTTCAATTTAAGCAAATTTTTCAAACGCTTGTAAGACTTTTGTGTTTCCAAATGATCGGGATGCAAACGTAAAACCTGCTGAAAATGCGTTGCAGCTTTATCTAAATGATCCATATAGTAAAGACATAAGCCTCGATAATACAGTAATTCCACTGAACTGTTAGACTGTAAAAGAAGTCTATTTTAAATAAAATGTAAACAAATGTAAATCAGTTACTCGACAAATTGTTTCGTTTCAATAAAACGCTTCAACTTTATGAGTAAGTCTATTTTCTTCAAATTAAAATCTAATGATCCTGGAGCCAATTCAATGCACTTTGAGATGAGATGAAGAGCCTTTAAAATTAATTAATGTATAATTGTAAACGTACATATTGAAAATCGCCTTTTAAAAACCGTTCTTCGAACAATTTAAAATTATCAACAAGGAAATTGATTTTTTGACTCTTAAAATGTAATGAATAAAATTCTTTACTTGGTCGACAATTTCAACATTAGAAGCATCCATTTGTTTAATCTTGGAGCATAACGATAGAGCTTCGTTTAAATATCCCATATTAGTGCAACATTTCAAATAACGCAAAGAAAATTTTACATTTTCTTGATCCAATAAAACACTTCTGAAAGTTTGTGTAACATTATAATAACACATACTTATTTGCATCATTATGAGCTTCAGTGTATTTACCTAGCATTAGAAAAGCCGCAGAACGATTGTTATACAAAAAAGCATTATTACTATCCAAATTTATTGCCTTTGTATACCATGATACAGCCTCATCATAATGCTTCTCCTTGTAACAAGCATTCCCACGGGTTTTACACTCGCTCGCCAAATATGGATTGTACTTAACTTCCGTACAATCCATCAGTTCTAAAAAACATTTCAAAAACAGTTAACAACCAAAACATTTTTTTAAATTAAAAATGTCCAAATCAAACATCCAAAAAATTCTTACCATCAAGCAGCTCAAAATTTACACTAACGTTTGTTGAAAAGCAGTCATCTGTATAAACAAATTATTTTTATAATAAAAATTAAATATTATTTATTTTTTTTATAAAATATTTTAATAAAAATAATAAACAAAATTTTATTATATTAATAGTAAAAATATTTCTTAACTTAAAATTATTAAATTTTATTTAGGTTATTGTAAATAAACATTAAAAATAAAATTAATAAACATTGTGGAATAAAAAAATAACAAAGTTTTTAACTAAATGTTTACTAAATTGTTTCTAATTTTTTATTTTTATTAATGTTTATTCAAGCTACATCTAAAAACATTTTCGATTAGTTTTTAAAAAATTGCATATAAGCTACTTGGTAAATAAACAAAAATCTCTACTTTTACAATTTTTTAAATTGATAGGATTTTTAGTTATTATTTTACTAAAGTGGTAAACATGAAACCCATTTACAACAACTTCTTAAGTAGTAACAAGAACCATTAACACTTTCGTTATCAAGCCGCTACATATTGTCGGTTTTAGTCCTAAAATTATAGATATATATATATATATATATATATATGGGAGTAATTGTACTTTAAACTCGTAGCTGGATGGGCTTTGGTTTAAGTTTAATCATTGGCATTTAATACAGACCCTCCTACCTTTGCCAGATGTTTATATGCTTAAATATGTTTAGCATTTAAACAATTTATCTTCTAACTTAGTTTTGTATGGAATCCTAGCATGTTTTGAATATATTTTAGCTATGTGCTGTTTACCAACTATTCCAAATACGTATATATTGAATGGGATCTAACAGTATGCTTATACAAAAATTAAAATTCTGGTTACAAATTTAATATTTATATTTACAAATAACCCAAAAACAGCATATTTCCATTAATTCAGTTATTAAATAAAAAAATTAATTACATTTTGATAAACTAAAAATATTTTGAATCCTGATTTATACAATACAGCTTCAATACATAAATTAAATTCTAATTAAAAGTGAATCCTCCAAATTGACACAAACAAATAAAGAAAATAAATATTGAATTTAAATCCATCGATACACAGTAAATCGGCTTTGTTAATTTGATAAAATTTATCACACAACCCAAATTGAACTAATTTTACATTTTGTCTACTTTCTACAACATCGCTTGTTACAATTTCATCCGTATCAACTGCCATTTGTGATTTGTCCAAATTGTTGTATGATAAATTTGGTGCAAAAAAATTAGGATTTAATTGAGTAACAGAATCATTGTATGTGGAAGTGCAATTCAATGACTAAAAATAAACAAAACAACTTTAATAAATTGCTTAAACAATGCTATATTCTAAATATGTTATAAATTGTAAATTATTTGAACACATTTTAATAACGTCTAATTGTTTGTACTTAATGGAAAAACACTCTTCAAACCACTCTTAAACAGTAAACGCAGAACACCATCATAGCCGGTCCCAATTCCGCTTAAGAAAGGAGCAGGGTGTTAGCGCAACCTGGCGTCTAAAAAAAATATTACTACAGAAACAATTTTATTAAACTAAAACAAGGTAAGTGAAAGCATCATAATTCCGATGATAGGGTTTGGTGAAATTCAAACAAAATTTCAATGCATAATTCTCAAAACCAAAACTTTAATGCATAATTATTTAGAACAATCTTGTTGCCTTATGCTCTTTAAACCAAAAGGGTTTCAAAAAAAAAATAATAATAATAAATACAAAGCCAGCTTTTATAATTAACACCAACACTATCGTGTATTTAATTATGCCTTGACCACCAAAAACATATTCACTGTAATAATTCTTACCGAACATAAAGAACGACAATCTGGACATATCAAATTCCCTGTCACACTCAAACCGGTAGTAGCTAGACAAGCCGCGACTTGCAAAATTTGTCCAGCGTAATCGCACAAAATATTCAAATTTCCAAACAACACCAAAACGACTCTGTTGAAACGAGCCGAGCATACAAACTAAAAATAAAACATTAAATTTTAGACATAATAATAATAAAAAAATATCTTGGCCATAATTATGAAATTGCCTACAATTAATTATTCATTCTATACACCATTCTATATCACCAACAAAATGATAAACTATATTGATATTGATGCATTAGCTGAATTATATATACACATTTCAACTTATTTCAAACGTGATTATTAACAAATATGTTACAAGATATATCAATCAGACAAATAACCCTGCTCTCATTTTCTATAAATATTTAACTTTTGTTTAACTAAAATCCATCATCTACACCTGTTATTATTATACAACAAACTGCATCAAAAACATCAAAACAACGTGGAACAAGCGATAAACGTTTCGAGTTTCCTCGCCCCGCCACTCCAATCTGTAGTATATCTTTTCCAATAAAAAGTTTCCAATTATACACTTAAACATGAGTTTGACGGTAAAAAAAAGAAATGTCATTTAAAACAACACGCCAATAGTGAAATGGATAAATATTACAGTCAGTCTCACATTGTAGCATCCAGCTCCTTCAACCGAAACGGAAAAGTCGCCATTTCGGTTGCGCAATATCCAGTTGTCGCTATGCTGAACGCAAATCGATTGGGGGCCGTACGTTTCCAATTTAAAATTATTGTGCAAATCTTAACAAATAAGCGAACATCCAAAATAACAATAAACATGGCAATAGTAATAGTAAATTACATTCAGTTGGAAGTGAATAAGTATCTATCTCAGAAAAAAAGTTAAATCTTGTATAAACCATCATGGTAAATGATAGTCTAGTAATCATATTTCCCAAAATGCAAAGTATAGTATAAACTACAGTTTTATTCATTCATTGTAATTATAAACACAGTCACTGCTTTCAATGGTTTCATGTAAGTGGGAAACTTTGTATGCACAATATATATAGGAAAATAACCGAAGCTTCTTAACTGATAAATAATATCTACTGTTACATAAACTAAAGTAACTGGTAAATGTTTATAATCAATATTATATCCCTCAACCAAATGTCCACATATTTTGTACTTATATCTTTAAAGATTTTTAAAATACCCTAAGTGTACCGATGTGCACTCGATTACTGGAATACAAACAATCTTGAGGATTTGAGTAATAGTTATAAAGTATCAAATTCTAACAATAGTAATATTGCTGATTGCTCATCCTCTACGTGGTGCATCCTAGACTATGTGCCAACAGGCATCTAGACTAATAACAACAGCAACCAAGTGCATAGCGGTATAACTGGGTTTTCATTGGATTCTCATTTAATGAGTAGATGCTAGCATAGACCCAAGATGCTTAAAAGGCATCTCAAGCTATCCGTTTACCATATTTAGCAGCCTAGGCTTGTGGGTCCGTCAATCAGTGTCAACCTCCAATTCCTCCAAATAAGGTCGCCTTGTCAATTCCTGTGGACACTGGTGTCGTCGCAAAAAAGCGGTATTCTAGCCAAAAACGTACATTTACCCCGCCTCCCCAAGTTCAATTCGCATACGAACTTTTATTGTTGTTGCACTCGATAACCAACGATTTTAGTCTTTCAGCAGTAGGCATTTGCGCGAAGCCAAACGTGGGCCCGCATTTGGTGCCGGTAGTAGGAATCGAACCCATGCCCACCCAGATTCGAGTCAACCATTATACCGCTAGGCCACCCCGAAAGTCAAATCTTGAGAATCATTCATTTGTATTTTGCTCACCAACAGCCTCGTCACACGATCCATGCCGCTTAAATTTCTCAAAAATTTAACTATCACAAACAGACCCCGACATACCTTTCTCGTTATCTGCCAATTGACAACGAGTGTTGGCAGTTGTCTCACCCACCGCGTTAGTCCATTCAATTTCCTAAAACCAAAAAATTCACATTAGGAAAAGTTTGAAATAACAGTACCCGATATTAGGTAAACAGTGCCTTGTGCTTGAATGTTTCACACTGAAAACAAAATTTTTCTATTATACCTGGGTGTTGGGCGGATCAATGTTATAGAAAGCTTTACCGTAGACTCACTAGTTCCACGGTTTGAAACAAGAACACAACACAAGGCTTATACCAGAATGGAATAAAATCAATTGGTTAGATCCTCGTTTATGTCTTCAATCACTGTGATTGGTTGGCTGAATCAATAATCAATCGTAATCTGGTGTTGTCATAACATTTCCAGTAACAAATTCAACCCCTGTCTCTGTTTATGTGAAAGCACAATTTAGTTGATATTTCAACTCCAGTATCTTCTGTTAGACTATTCATTTTCTCCTGTGTCCGTTTTATTAAATGTTACCCGTTTAATTTATAACCTACAACTATTTGTTTAATTATTTTATTTTTACTACTTTGAATGTTTTACAGGAAACATGCCTTTCAGCAGTGAACATTTTAGCGAAACCATACGTAGACCAGCATTTAGTGCTGGTAGTGGGAATCGAACCCATGCCCACCCAGGTCCAAATCAAGCGCTGTACTGCTAGGCCACTCCGGCATGCATGTTCTGCAATAGACAAGGATCCGCGGTAATTATCCTTGAATCCGTGTACATCTAGATTTTGTGACCTCCACTCAAAACGCAGTCTCATCTTCAAGCTTCGACAGTTTAACCGCTTTTAAACAAAATGCAATAGCATAATCATTCCGAGTTCATCTTTACACAAATAATCATGAAAAAAATCAATAGTCATGGTAGCAGTAATATTCATCATCAGCTATTTACAGTGAAATAATGAGAATATTTGTATCTTATCTTTTCTTCTATTTATACAATAATTTAACAAGTACGTGGATGCTGTATGATGATCAAATCAAATACTTAGTCTAGTTACTTACCTTTATAATAATAATTATTATTATAATTATTATTATTATTATTATTATTACATTAAACTTTAATATCTCACTAGATACATTCAGCGTAAAAAATATATTTTCACCATCAATAAAAATAAATAAATAAAATTACAAAATTACAAAAAAGTAGTAGTACAAATAATGAGAACAATATAATTAATATAATTAGCAATATAATTACAGTATTCATATAAACATAATCATCGGGGATAAACACCCTCCACCGGTTATTACTGCCCAGGTTGGTCCGAATTACAGAAAGTATGCAAAAACATGAACTTTTCCGACGTGTACAAAATGAGCGACACTTGAAATATACTAACTTTCAATGTTAATTACATCCCAAATTAAACGCCTCCAATGATCTCTATTTACTGCAAATTAAGTAAATCATTTGGACAAGAGGGCTTAGTATAAATAAAGGAACTGAGTTTGCACGCTACAATAGCCGTCCAAATTATTCACTGGTCACCCGGTATTCTTTTTCACCTGGGTAACGGATGAGTTTCCATACCTATTCTGACTGAATGAGTAGGCAATCTGCGTAAAACATGGCCAATCCATTTTAGTCGTCTTTCTCTTATTGTGTTAGAAATACATGGGGTCAATAAATGTTAAGTGTCTTACAAATATCTGGAAATGGTTGAAATATTTTACTAGTTATTAAACGGTTGCATTCAAGAGAAGACAGTGATCGAGTCTTAAACAGCTTTGGTCAAAATGAACAAACTTTTGAATATCCAAGTTTTGCAAACATAAAGTAGAATAGAACGTACTAAACTGTCTATACATTCTAATCTTGGTTTTAATAGAAATATGACTTTTGTTCCATAAAGGTTCACTTAAACGTCCAAAATCTGCAGTAGAAAGGCGAATACCAACAAGTGGATATACAACTCCCAAATGACAAAAATGTTCATTCAAAAAAGTCAATAATGTTTAATCAAACGGTTATAACTAAAAACGCTCAAAAACTGGATAGTTAAATTTTTCATTCAAACATTTTCATAAATCAAACTTCACCACTAATTGATTTGTCAATACGTCACCACCTAAAGCCATTGTTACACCACACAACTAAGTAACATTCCGATAAAATGTTCAATCCATTATCGATTTGCATACCTTGAGTGTACACACACTAGGCTATCTTCACAATATGCGATGAACTTTTAACAACCATACATTATTCAAATCAATAGACAACCAAAACGAAATCGATCAATATATTGTTACACGTTAAATGCTGCATTTTTTAACTAATTTGTGGACATTAAAGTGACAACAGTACCTATTCATATAGAATTGTTATTTATTGCAAAGCTATTCTGCTGTAGAAAACATAAAGCAACAAGACTGTTCTATGTGATTGAACATGAATATTTGGGTATTAAAAATTAGGCATATCTAAAAATGCGCTTTTATTCTGATTTCGCTAAAACCAAGTTATTGGAATCGTGCTTTCACCTGTTTGCAATAGTCTTGTGAAATAATAACATAACATAACATTAATTTCAAGTTTCAATAGCTTCTCGAATTCCTATACGAAAAGGTTGTTGGATGCGAATTGAACTTGGGAGGGATGAATAAATTAAGTTTCTTGGCTAGAAGACCGCTTCCTTGCGACGACGCCAGTGTTGACAGGAATTGACGAGGCGATCTTCTGTAAGGTTGACGCAGGTTGACGAATCCACAAGCCTAACCGGCTACATATGGACAACAATTACCTTGAGATAACTTTTAAACATCTTGGGTATATGCTAGCACCCATTCACTGAACGGGAATCCAGTGAAAGCCCCGATATACCGCTGTGCAGTCGATCTCTACTGTTATTAAGCTAAATGTCTAGGAATACATAATCCAGGATGCACTAGATGGAGGAGGAACAGTCGGGAATGTCACCATCATTGAAAATTAAGTCTTTATAAGCATTACTCCAATCTTCACGATCATTAGCATCCCTATAAAATAATAGTGCTTTTAATCTTTCTTTAACAATATTTTTGTAGGTCAGATTGCTAACCTTGTGCTCTAAGGAGGAGGCCTTTCTTAACCGGTCTTGTATAACCATCTACAAAAGTTGTTTTTTCTACAATAAGTTATAATTGCTCAACTGAAAAGATAACGGTTCAATCTTCAATAAGTACCACTTTTCTACTCGACATTACAAAACTAACGGAACAGTTGGAGAGTCTTGTTTAACAAATTAGTCTTTTGTCTCTTCATCTTTGTTTTTATACAATGTTGATATTATTTTTGTTTCAAATAGATAAGTATGCAAGTCATTACATATGTTCTTCATACTAGAATTCAAAAAGTAAATAAACTAAACTTCTTAATTGCAAATAAAAATTATTATTATTTACTTATTTTTTATGTTTGCTACTTTGGATGTTTTACGACAAACGTATCTTTCAGCAGTGGACATTTTAGCAAAGCCGAACGTGGGCCCGCATTTTAGTGGGCCGGTAGTGGGATTCAAACTGCGATGGCTACCCAGATCCAAATCGAGCGCTGTACCGCTGGATCACCCAGTTTATTATTGCAAAGTTTAAAAATAAATTAAAAAATTGTATTTCTACGTTAAAAATGGTGAATTGTTTCTTTAACACAACTTAAAATAAAGTGTCAACTAACCTTGAACGCTTCTCCTTACTTTTCAACAATAAATCACATATACTACTTAGTCATACAATAAGTAGTTAAAAATTAATTTCGATATAACTTACCTGATGATACGGACAATAATTTGCCAAACTAATTTTACCGCCAATGTTGTCTAAAGGTACTTCATTTGACCTTGAGTCGCCGTTAGCCAATAAAATATTGGAAAATGAATGGCCAATCAAACTTTTGCTCTGATTGATTAACTTTAAAAGACTAGCATTTGATTGGACGAAATATACGTATTGCTGAGGCAAGTTCTGATTGTGTTTCATCAAATTGCAAAAGCCATAACTGTTTCCGTCTGGAGTACATTTCACTTGCAAACGATCATTAACGGTTGATTTCGATTCCAGACTAGGAGACGATGACAACTGATTGCAGAATGGATCAATAGAAAGATTTCTAATTGAAATGTTAGAAAAATACAAAAATTGTTACCGAACGAATTTTTATCATTTGTGTAAATGAATGAGACGGTCATATTTTCATTATTTCAGTTTATATAAAACATCTTGAACACAGAAAAATAGAGTTTTAGTATTTTTATTATTACTATTACTATTACTATTATTATTATTATTACTATTATTACTATTACTATTATTATTATTATTATTATTACTATTACTATTATTATTATTACTATTATTATTATTATTATTACTATTATTAAAGACCCTATCGCTCTGAACAGCATGAGACAGCAAGACTGTTCTTCCTCCGCTCAAAGCTATCGTTAGAATCACCTTTTCGTCTTACGTTTCTGGGACAATATCATCCTGTTGTTTTTTCGTAATTTTTTCTTCATAGAAGCCAGGCTACTCTAGCCATCCTCCATTCTCAACCGTATTTAGGATTAGCTACAGTGGAATTATTCATTTATTTATTTTGATTAGTGAGGTGATCACCTCTACATTATTTTCTATATTTATATAACATCTAAACGCTCAACTTCGATGACTTGATAAGCGTAACAAACATAGAAAAATAATAAAGTTTCTTGGCTGGTAGACGGAATCCTTGTGACGTCGCCATTGTTCATACAGATTGACAAGGCCGCCTGATTTTATGTCAGGTTTATCTCCCTTAGCCCAACGGCTAGATACGGTATACGTATATCTTAAGATACCTTTTAAGTATCCTGGATATATGCTTAAACCTACTCGCTGTAGCGGAAGCCCAGTTATACTGCTGTGCACTCGGTCCCTGTTATTATTAGTCTAGATGCCTAGAGGCACTTAGTCCAAGATGCCTAGAGGCACTTAGTTTAAGATGCACCACATGAAGGAGGAACAGTCAGAAATATCACTATCATTGGAAGTTAAGATTTGATAAGCATTACTCAAATCCTCAGGATCATTAGCATCCTCCAAAATCAAGACTAGACAAGTAGATCATTGGCGTATCTACACTCATCTAGGAATCAGTGCTCAATCATGCAAAATTATGCAAATATCCACTTTAACCAACCTCATTTGCCGATCCAACATGTATTCCAAACAGCTGGCCGTAGCAAACAAACATCCACGATTGGAACCCCATTGGAACGATTGAGCCATTGAATAATTAGCCATATACCAACTGAAAATGAGCAAACATCGAAATGTAATGCAGTTGACGATATGGAATCACTTTTTCATTATTTACATCGTTGTACAACATATCAAACGGCTTGGTAATATTAACAAATGTAGAAGAATGTAAAAGTTTATCGATTAATAGACGGTGCCGTTGTTCGCAACAATTGACAAAACTATATGATTTATGTCCAGACTACCTCCCTCAGCCCAACAGCAACATGTAGTATATTTTAAAATAGCTTTTAATCGTCCATCTACCAAAGTGGAAGCCCGGTTGTAGCGCTGCATACTCGGTCCCTGATCAGAGTCCAGAATGCACTACTTGAAGGCACAGAAGCAGGATTATTACTATTATTTATAAGTATTAATCAAATCCTCAAAATCATTAACATTTCCCACAAATCAATTAATACAATAACAAGGTTGGTTAAAGCGTTACATCACCACCTTCATTTAAATCCAGCGTTTATCCACCTCTTCCATCTCGGTACACGGCTGCATGTGGTTAAAACAAAACACAACGAAAGCTCTTATTCTCAATGACGCTTAGATACAAACAAAATAATGACCTAAAGCATCTGAAAAGACCTGTTAAAAAACCACTTTGTTTGCATAAAAATATCAAAAGTACACTGCATTGAACAACCAAAACAATTACCCAGTATCTTCCATCATGGCGAGTGTTATGGATGAAATGCGGTAAGCATTCGTAAACGTGGCAGTCATCAATTCATTCTGTTCAAATTGAAATTCAAAACATTTTAGTACTATAAAAATTTACCGCGAATTGTCTAAATCTGCACATCTTCACTATTAAATTCAATATCTGTCAAAGTATTGTAGGGTTTTCGGTCAAGAAACGCATAAAGTAAAATAGACCTATAAACCAATATTGTCATTGGTGATTATCGATTATATTAGTTTTTTAATAAATAATTAACATATTTTGTATTTAATTTATAAATATTAAGTTGTTGAAACGTGATTGTGATTTTTAGACATTTGTAGTTCCCCGTAATATATATAATGTAACCGAACTGGCCATTACATACATATTTAATCAGTGTGTACCATTTTCATATTTACTCATATTACATATTCGTATTGATAAGTGAGAAGAACATTAAACAAAAAATGTAATTATAAAAATATAAATTAATATTATTGGTTGATTATTTTTGGTAAATTGTTAGACGATTTTTTAACCAATGAACAATCGATTACTACAAAACGTTTTACAATTGATCAATTTTTATCCAATCACGGTTAGTTAGTGTTTTTATGTTGCCTATTTTTACAATGTACGGTTGAAATGTTGTGTTTATAGAGCTAATGCTTATTTATTCTAACAACTTCTTCAACAATGGTGATTATCTACACATGCATTTTGGAGGATTAACAGCACAACACATTCTTAGTAGGAACACAGTTGTATGTGTGCAATATACAAACACATTTATGTAACTCACTTCAAACAAACGCTTCTCCCAGTGAGTCAAGTAAACTCCGACTTCATTTTCATCCTCCAATTCAACACCATCCAAGGTGGAACAATTGAACAATGTTCTGGACACGTTCTAATTGTAATTATAACAAATATATATTCACTTTGTTTTTATTACTTAAATGTTTGACAAAGAACATTTTCAAACAAATGGATATTTAGCGAAACTCGATACAAAAGTGCCAAAAGTAAGATTCAAACATATGCCAATCCAGTTACAAATCTAGAGCCTTAATCATCTCTGTTTCCTAGAAAAAAGTAAAATTTATCAACAGCTCCATTTTTTAGTGCACTTAATATTTTCCAACTTTGTCAGACTAACGTAAATCAGGGACTGAGTGCACAGCTGTCTAACTTCGTTCACACCTTGTCAAATAGGTGCAAGAACGCACCCAAAGTACTTGAAGAATATTTTCAACTATACGCAGCTGCTAGGTTTAGATAAACTTGACAACAGTTATATCTTGTCAATTTTTGCCAACAATGGCATTGCCATAAGGATGCCGTCTATCAGCCAAGAAAACCCGTTATTCACCAACGTTTGTACGCTTATAAAACTATATAAAATCGATTGTCCAAATGTAGAAATATAAAAAAACTGATCACAAGTCAAACAATTTAGTCATAACAAACAAATGTCTCTCTCTCTCTACATATATATTTAAAAATACGGATAATTAGAAACTGAAACATTTGAAAAATGGTTTTGCACACATCGAAGCTTACCAGCACCGTTGGTAAAACGACAATGTACGCTTCTTTGTCCAACCGCCCATGTGCGCTAAGCCACGTTCGATTGACCTTTTGTACAACACGATTACTCCATTGGTAAATGCTCCTGACAGTTATATATACATTAACATAATCCTTAAAACATTTATGTAAAAATTCCAAAAAAAAAAAACATTAATCCAAATGAATTTGCTACAATAGGGAAGTTTCAGTGCTTTATTGCAAGAATAGATGTTATTATATATTATAATGAAAAGTTATTTTTGCGAATAATGTTACTTGATGTGTATTACAAAAGTATCATCATTGGTACAATTTATGTCGATTGACGTGCAAAAATGGAAGCACTGTGATGCTTTGTAGCATCCTGCTCTAGTTACTTATCTTAGACATTTAACTTTTACTAATACATTGTAATGTAATATTATTGTAAATGTTAACAGTCGTATATAAATATACAGTAGGTAATATATCTCATTCGAATTAATTTTTTAAAATACTATTTTTAAACTAAATTATTGTATATATTTAAAATAACAAATTTTTTACACATTATAAAGATTTGATTGATGCGCTACATTTTTTTAATGTATGACGAAGATACATACGCTGGTGATACGTTGCTTAAACTTAAACTTTTTCTAGTTAATATTTATTAACTATTAAAGTTTGTAATTTATTTACAAAATATAGTTATTAAAAAGTTATTTTAATTTTATGTAATTTTTAAAATAAAATAACTGCTCACACATACATACAAATTTACACTGTATTTTTCAATAGTTAATAATTAATTTATTTTAAAAATAGTTTAATATAAGCAAGTTTAAAACAATTCTTTCCAAAAAATTATTAAATTTTTAAAATAATTTAAGCACAAGGTCGATTTTTATTTTCCGTTTCAAAATTTGTAAATTTGATAGTGTAAAAATCCAAAAAAATAATCTAAATTGATTTATTTTGTAAAAATAAATATTAAGGATTAAAAATAATGTAAAGTACTTACTAGCTGCTTTATATTTACTTAGAAATATTCATTTTAAAATATCGAGTTAATGAAAAAAGAAAATTTTAGAAATAACGGAATTACTAAATGCAATTTACACATTTTTTATAATCATTAATAAACTATTAACTTATGTGCATAAAATCATTATTTAAAAATGTATTTTAGTATCCTAAGTTTATGTTTCTACAACACAAAATTTAACGTTGCTTTTACCTCATAAAAACGTTTTTTAACCGAAATTTAAAAAAATTAATTCATGTCAAAAAAATAATTAATTAATTATTTTTTAATATTTACTTTTTAAATAAAAAAACGTTGTTCAGATTTTTACTTGAAAATATTGATGTAAGTTAAAAATTCACAGTTCTTCGCATCAACGTCAATCGTTTGCTACGCCATTCAAATATAAAAAATAATGAAGAGATGGCACCAAGTCACCAACCTAACACAATGAATTTAACACTTTCGGATGTCTATATGCAAAAGACGTACCCAACTTTACCTTGAAACCATCCCAAAGCAGGCAGTCGAGTGACGGGATCTCGGGGAGTCAGAGGACGATTGTAGACATCGCGATAAAATGCAAACAAAGTGGTTGAAAATCCCTTGAAAAAGACAATTTTGCAAGTTAAAAAAATAGATCAAAAGATCGATAATTCACTTTTATCTCTTTGCCTCATTCATTCATTTCATTATTTTCCATATTTATACGGCATATAAAACAATCGACTTCGATGGCTTCAAAAGAGTAACAACAACGTAGAAGAATATCAAAGTTTCTTGACTGGTAAACGGCATCCTTGTAATGTTATCAAAAATTGAAGAAGCTCGGCAGCTACACATGGTATACGTATAGCTTAGTATACATTTTAAGTACCCGGGATGTGTGGTTGCACTCTCCCGCCTAAGCGGAAGCCAAGTTATACCGCTGTGGACTTGATCCTTGTTGTTATGAGTCTAGATGCCTGTTGGCATCTAGGTCAGGATGCACTATATGGTAAACAAACAATTAGGAACATCACCATCATCGGAGATTGAGACTTCATATGCCTTATTCAAATCCTCAGAGTGATTAGCATCCCTCTGTGTCTCAAAGTAATCAGTCACCCCAAAACACAATTTTAATAATAATGTTATTTCTTCAAATTCATACTCTGTACAAAATGGCACACTGCTTAGTCAATCAGCTGAAAACAACAAAAGAATGGGGGGGTGTAGGTGGTATGACGAATCGGTTACTAAGATTTAAAATCCCGTCATCTGTACAATGATTGCAATAGCAACACTTACTCATAGTGTTTACAATTCAATAACTATTGGTTTATTTAGTTTCTTATTGTTACTACTTTCAGAATTGGACATTTTAGCAAAACCAAACGGGAATTAAATCTATACCTACCCAGGTTCACGTCGAGTACTATACCGCTATACCATCCCGGTATGCATGAATGGACTGGTAACATCGTCATTTCCGTATTCGTATAGCTTCTAGAACGATTATCTTTCATAATTAATATTTTTTTAAAACAACCATAAACACAACATCTTGTGCCAGTCTGCTTTAACAATACAGTGCTCGATTCGAACCTGGGCGGGCATAAGTTAGATCCCCCACCACTGGCACCAAATGCAAGTTCACATTCGGCTTCACCAAAATGTCCACCGAAATTTCTCGTAAAAAAAAACATTTAAAGTAGCAAAATGCAGAGCATCCCGAATTCCATGCGATATTGTCGAATGCGAATTGAACTTGGAGGAATAAATAAAGTTTATTCGCTAGTAGACTGCTTCCACGCGCCAATGCTCACAGGAATTGACAAAGCGATCTTATTTGGGAGAAATAGAGGTTGACGCCCGTTAACAGATTCACAAACACAACCGGCTACATATGGTAACTGGATACCTTAAGATGCCTTTTAAGTATCCTGAGTGTATGATAGCACCCAATCACTGAGTCGGGAGTCCAGTAAATGCCCCGCTATAAAATCGGGCACCTAGTCCAAGATGCACCATGCAGAGGAGGATGAACAGTCAGGAATATCATCGTCATTGGAAATTGAAACTTTATAAGCATTAATCAGCATCCTCAGGATCATTAGCATCCAACATGCACTACTATAAAAATCAAACAAGCTTTTAAAACAAAATGCATACCAAAGCATGTAGAATTTCGTGTTTGGCAACAAACAAGGACCTGACTCGGTCTTTCCATTCATGACTCAGTGTATTTGGACAAAAGTTAATATATCCTGCAATTGGACTGTAAAATATAAGAAAGAAATAGACATTAAATGCGCGTATCAAAAAGGACTACCAGTAATTCATTCATTCATTTTGGTTAGTGACGTGATCACCTTTTCATTATTTTCCATATCTAAACGGCATAGCTTGATAAGCGTAACAAACTTAGAAGAATAACGACATTTCTTAGTTAGTAGACGGCATCTTTGTAACGTCGCCACTGTTCGCAAAGATTGACAAAGCCACTTGATTTTGTTAGGGTTATCTCCCGTAGCTCAACAGCTACATATAGTATACGTATAGCTTAGGATATATTTTAAGTACCTTGAATTTATGCTTGCACTCGCCCGACAACGTCTGAGTATCCGTTTAGTCTGCGATTGCTATTATTTGGGACAACCTTATTCACAGCTAACATTGATTGCTAAAAGCCATTCCACTATCCGCCACCTGTAGACGCGGTAAGTAGGAGTCGATCTCTTCCCTCAGTAAAAAGTCCTATTTCAAAGCCTAACAACTTGACATACTTTTTTAAATACTTTAAAAAATAATTACTTTCAGTTTTAAAATGTTACAATTAGCGAATTCCTTTTTTAATTTACATTATATAATATTAATAATTCTTTAATCACCGTATATTCTATAGACAATTTATTATAAATAATGTTAATACATATTCCTTCACTTTAAATGTTTTTACTTTAAGAATTTATCTATAATCATTCTAACAAAACAATAAGCGTTTTAAAACAAGGAAAATATGAGAAAAAACATTTACCGATCATTGTTAGCAGCAAGTTGACAATGAGCTGCATAAGCCAAAACATTTTTATTTCTGCATCTAGGCGTAGATACAGATAAAATATAAAGAATAAAATCTTTGCCATAAACTCCATGTCCTTTTGGGCCTAACGTAACAATAGTACCATTGTAAACAAAGCGACAAAGCTACATAAATACAAAATTTTAGTTTATTAACCAACGACGTACATTTAAATGAGCCGAAGGAATGTTAACTGGTCCACAGAAGGTGTGGTCAGTACATCCCTCACTGCAAACGGTCATTGATTCCCGATTAACTGTCCGAATTTCATATTTATTTGAAATGCAAAGTCTATAAATAAAAACAATACTAATAAATATAAAATTTACCTATCTAATATAATTCGCTTGCTAAGTTTGGAAGTCCAACGTAAATACAAAGCACTACTCCAGTAATTTATAGCAGTTTCAATTATATTTTTCTAAAACAACAGTATGACAACACCTTTTTTACTTTTATGTATGAAAATTGTGAAATTCTTTTAATAGAAAAATCGTAATGAGCATGTATTTTTAAATTTTTCAAAACGTTGCGTCGTATAACACCTTTATCAGATTGGATTTTTACATTAGTAACAATTTGTGATTGATTATTTATTTCATGATAACATTGAAAAGATGTACCCAATTTATTTGTTTGTATAATTAAACTATAACTGATAATCAGCAATTTCATAAACATATTCCACTCGTAGTAAGCCATAAATATTAATCTGCTCATATATATATATATATAGCTTCCAAGCAATAGTTAAAATTTATATTTTAAAAATATAGTAAATGAAATGAGCATTTCTATACCAATAAAAAAATTAAATATTTTATTTTTAAAAATAAAAATTAGTAAATCAAATATTGAATATTTAACAATGTACTTTAAAAATTACCAATAGAAATGTGATTTTATTCAGTTTACCATTAACTTTTAAATTTTCAAATCAAATTTTATTTATTTATTAATTTTGTTAACAGTAATCACACATAAACTACCATCAAAAATATTAATATACGATATTTAATTATTAATGTTGACTTTAGACATTTTGAAATAAATTTATTTACTAAAAATTATTTAAATATTTTTAAGGAGAACAACAAAACAAAAACAACCAATTATTTATAAAAATAAAATATTTTTTATATTATTATTAATAAATATTATTTTCTTTTGACACACACTACACCTATATTTATTTAACCACTTTATACACATTTCGAAAAAGTGTTGTTTCACTTAAAACTTAAAGAATAAAAATTGTTTGATCTGGACAAACAGTTTAATTCTTATTAGTAGTGTAAATTAACAAGAATAAATAAAATACATATTTAAAAATTATATAATTAAAATTAATTTGTAATTTTATCTTAATTATTAATTAAATAAAATTTACTCACGAGATAAGGCCCGGGTCACGCTACACGTTTATTGGAGCATGTTTCACTTTTTTTCTGTACTTTTTTTAAAGATTATTGTAGTGTTTTTGCATTATAATACGTAACTTGTTTTGTTACTGCTTTTGCATATTTATTATTTTTGCTCGTTTTTCATAATTGTTAATTTTCACTATCTACCTTAATTTAGTCTCAATTTCAATTTTATCTGTAACAAATCTTTCCTCACTATCTATTTTATATTTTTTTATAAACATTTAAAACAATTTAAAAACCAGGTACTAAAAATATTTTGGTCAACTCAAATCGTGAACAATCTTGAAATCTTTAGTTGAGGTGCGCGTCATGCTACACACTATTTATTTACGCACTATTAATCTTTTTTTCTTTTCTTTTAAAAAAAAATTATTACAGTACTTTTGGATTGTAATGCAAACCTTATTTTATTATTGCTTTTGTATATCTATTGTTTTTGCTCGCTTTCTATTATTGGTGACTGTTCCACTATCTACCTTGATTTTGTCTCAATTTTAAAATGTTTTTCTGTGACAAATTCTTGTTTACCTATTTCATATTTCTGCTTGAAAATTTGAGCCAATTTAAGAAACAAGTACTAAAAAACGTTTTGGTTTACTGAACTCGTTAACAATTCTGAATCCTGAAAAAATATTACTGTTTATGCCTTAAAATTAAAATATACATAAACTTATTTAAAAAATTCTTAATTAAAAAAATTTAATTAAGATGAAATAATATAGCTAATTTTACATATACATGTATACATTATACATGTATAATGTACAAAAATTAAGTAAAAAATAGAAATTTAATAATAAAAGGTGGACGTTAATAATTAGTAAAGCCACTAAGGGTAGGTACTTTACGTTTGTAATAAAGTTCAAACTTTTGTTTTGTAAGTTTCAAATTTATCAATTTATTCATTATCCTATCTTAACGTGTTACGTAATTCAATGCTAACATAATATTTTTTAAATCAAAAAACAGAAATATTTATTTTTAATTAATTATTTATTTTGTTGTGTTAAATTAATAATATAATAGCCCAACAGTATAAACACACATCTTAGTTGTAGTTGTAATTATTGCTATCATTATTAATTGCGACATCTTAAAATATTTTTTATTATTAATAAATAGATAAAAATGTTCTATAATAATAATAAGAAAAGTAAATTATGTAATGTCATGCTGCAAGTTATTTTAAAAATATATTTTTTAAAGATTATTACGTTAATGCATAATAATACAAAATGTATTTTATTATTAATTTGTGTTTTATATTTTTAATATTTTTTATTTAATTTTTGTTATTTTTATTTTAATCCACTTTACCATATTTCTTTGTTTTTCATCCCAATTCTATTGCTACATATTTTCTCATTTAGCTCACTTCAGCTACTTTCTATTTTCTCTAATAAATAAAATGCGAAGAAACAAAAAACCAAAAAAACGTTCCGTTTATTCGACTTGTGTACAGTCTCAAATACTGAATCATTCATTTTAAAATATTAAATTTTATGCAAATATTTGTACTTGCTAAAATTAATTTTTACTTAACGTTTTAAAAACAATTTTTTATTTAGTTTAAATATTTATAAATTTATATTTTTATTAAATCTTTTTTTTAACATTTTTGTTATAAAGTACATTTATTTACACCCGCTGCATTTGAAAGTTTTTTTGCACGTGAATTTTTCCAGTTTAGATGTAGTTTACAATTTTGTACTCTTGTGCACATGTTGGCTAGTATTTTGTTATGGAAAATCGAGCTTGTGTTATTAACAATATTTCTGTTATTGGTTATCCTGGATTACACCCTGCTCCTCGTGTACACGTCGGAAAATCATGTTTAATTAATAGATTTTTGCCTCATTTGAAATACAGCGAAAATCATTTATCCGTTTTGAGCCTATCCGATTTTGATGGCGAGGTTGTTTGTTCTAGTCATTGGTTATATTGGGGCGAAACAACAATAAATTTTAACGATTTATACGCAAAAATAAGAATTATTGAGCATTGTGAATTTGTTGATGACCATTCGTTTTTGCCAATTTCACAACCAAGTTCGTATATTGAACGTGCTTTGCTTACCAAACTTCACGTGAATTCACCTAAATTGACGTATGTTTGTAAAGAACAGCTGGGACATGAATCGGTATTTCCTCGTTTATATTTAGAACCCACAATTTTAAAAATTGATGGCTTTATATGTATATATGACGTTACATTGACTGGAAAATTGGCTGTTGAACAGGCTAATTTTCTTCGTGAAATTTTGTTGCGTGTTGCTTTTTTGAAGCTACCCCTCGTACTTGCTACAACCAAACATGATGGAGATGTTTCATATCAAGCTACTTGTCTTTTGAAAAATTCTTTGCTGAACATTAAAAGAAAATGGATTAAAAAACATTTTTGCATTGTAGAAACATCTTCCAGATTTAACATTAATGTTGCAAAAACATTTCATTGTGCTGCGTTTTTGGCCCAGTTTGGGAACAATGACAGATATAAAATAAAGGCAAATTTATTTTATCAATCAGTTAACAAATCATTTCAAAAGCCAAAATTGTTTTCTAAGGAATTTAAAAAGTCTGTTTAGTAAGTTTTATTATCTATACAAATTCCGGGTTTAATTAATAATTGTTTTTTATGTAATCTATTTTTTGTTTATTACTAGTACTGTATTTCGCATTCACTTAATAGCTAGTAAAATATTTCGACCATTCCCAGATATTTGTAAGTCTCTTAACATTTATTGGCTATGTATCTTTAGCACAGTTAAAGAAAGACGATTAGAATGGATTGGCCATGTTTTACGTAGGTCTCCCACTCATCCAGCCAGAATAGCTATGGAAGCCCACCCATTACCCGGATGGAAAAGAAGGCCAGGCGGCCAACGGAAAATTTGGACAGACATTGTAGCATGCAAACTCAGTCCTTTTATTTATGCTAAGCCCCGTCGTCCAAATGAATTATTTAAATGGGCGTTTGTTTGTTTACCCTTTGCAGCCAACAGAGATTATTGGAGGGGTTTAACTCAGGATGTAATTAACATTTAATGTCAGCACACCTCAAGTGTCGTTCTTTGAGTACACACTACAAAAGTTGACGTTTTTACAGACGCTTTGGTTTTTGTTGGACTACCCTGAGTGATTTTAACCGGTGGGGGATGTTTATCCCCGATGATGATGATGATGAGTACTGTATTTGATATAATTCTTATCCCAGCTTTAAAAACTATTTTTTTTAAATTTCGATACTAGTAATTAATATTGATACTGAATTTTTGTTTAATCGTAAAGGTTTTATTTTTTGTTATTTTCATATTAACATTGGTATGAATGTGTGTGTAAAGATATGTAATTTATTGTATTAATGAGATTGTAAAAAATGTTTTGTTACTGTTGTTTTATAGAAAATTAGTTAGATTGTTTAAATTCCTTAATAAGGGATTATTAATGAAGTTACATATTTTTAATTTATGGTGGAATTTTCTATATGTGCCCACGGTGGTAATAATGTGACATTGTGGATTATTTTTCGTTTAGAAAGATAACTGTAAATTTTGATTGTACATTATTGAAATTTACTTGAATAATACGCTTATCGATAAATGTGGCAAGCTGCATTAGTGTGGACAACAACAATTTCAGTAGAACTAAATAATGGAATATGTAAGGTTTTAGCAGTTTACAGTATATTGTATCATATTTGGACGCGGAAGGATCTATCAATTACAATAGTAAATTATATAGTACTACAGTATGGCCGGTATTAGGAACTATTTTTATGAATGAAACATGTTTGAGGATACAATGGTTATGAAAATTATTTTAGTTCAAAATACGATTAGATAGTGAAAATTCAAAATATTCACTTATTATACAATTCCATATGTTTCTTACCAAAGACACTGGAGAAAATTCGAAAGGAATTAATCGTTGACATGCTTCCTAGAAATAAAGAACGTTTATAAGTTTAGCGAAAATGGGTAACTGTCAACATGGTGGATAGGAATCAAAAGATGAAGCAAGAAAATTATTTTTAGTTATATCATTCATTAATTGTAGTTGGTGACATACTCACCTCTTCATCATTTCTATATTTGTACGGCATATTAAACGATCGATTTTAATGTCTTTGTAATTGTTACAAATGTTGAATAACAACGAATTTTCTTAGCTGATGGCCGACATTTTTGTGACAGCGTCACTGTTTGCAAAGATTGACAAGGTTAACTGAATTTTTGTCAGCATTATCTCTCTTAGCCCAAAGGCTATATGTGGTATACATATGCCTTAAGGTACCTTTTAAGTACCATAGGTGTATGCTTGCATCTACCCGCTGTAGTGGAAACCCAGTTATACCGTTGTGCATTCGCTCCCTGGTATTATTAGTTTAAATGCCTATGGGCACCTAGTCTAAGATGTACCATATAGAGAATGAACAGTCAGGAATATCATAATTGGAATTGAGATTTTATAAGCATTACTTAAATCAAAGGGGTTATTAGCACACCCCTGTTTA
Source organism: Cardicola forsteri (assembly GCA_025895645.1). Classification (NCBI taxonomy): domain Eukaryota; kingdom Metazoa; phylum Platyhelminthes; class Trematoda; order Strigeidida; family Aporocotylidae; genus Cardicola; species Cardicola forsteri. The sequence continues at coordinate 101,069 of JAKXYG010000710.1, read as the reverse complement.
GTTACGTACATTAAACTTGATCATTTTTATATTTTGGTTACAGACCTATTTTTGGCGTTTCTTGTTTTATGTTTAAATTGTTTTTATTACTATAATTACAGCTTTGTAATAACTACAGTGGTTTTAGATTATTACTCTTTTTGCTGTCTATTGTGTTCCGTTTTAGGACATGATTGAAATAAGAAAGGGACGTAATTTAGCTTTACAAAATTACTCTATTAAATGGTGTTTTTTGTTAAAAAGAATAATCACTGTATATTAAAATTGACTGTTAATTTTAATGTGTTTTTACCCCCCTCTGTCTATATGTATACACGTTATTCCATATTTTATAGTTCAGTGAATAGTGTTGATTGGCAATATTCTCTGTTTGTTTGTTATAATTTAAGTGTTTTTAGACCAGTCGTTAATCGTATTAAATTATTTCTGCTGTGTAGGGATGGCGGAGGTGGATATTCTGTTACCAAGATTTTGTTAGATTTCTATATTCATGCAAATGATTGTTTATATTAAATATTAATTTTCTAGTTTATGATTATTCAACATATTTGTATCGATAACACAATTGTAAATTTTTTCAGTAATTTAATTTGTAGGTGGTGGATTGTGCAATCTGTATTATCTGAGCACATTACATTTGTAATTAGTAATCAATAGTTTTCGACAAGAAACATTGCATTCATTTATTGTGGTTGGTGATATAGTTACCCCTTTATTATTTCTATATTTGTTCAGCATAGAAATCAAACTATTTGATGGTTTTGTAAGTATAATAATCAACAACGTCGCATGATGTTTTAGTCCAACGGCTACATATATACATACGTATAGCTTAAGATATCTTTGTGAGCATTTGCGCCGTTAAAAAAGATGCCGCCTACCAATTAAGAAACGTTGTTTTTCTACGTTTGTTACGCTTAGCAAGTTAGAAGTTTATTGTTAAATATAGAAATAGTGAAAAGATAACTACTATGTTACTAATCAAAATGAATGACCAATAACATAAGTTGGTGTCAGAGCCACCTCTATTAATTCCCAAGTTTAAGTAGGTTCTCGAATTCCTATACGAAAAAGTTGTCGAATGCGAAATTAACTTGGAGGGTTAAATGAAGTTTTATGGCTAGAAAAGCTCTTCCTTGTGACGACGCCAGTGTTCACAGGAATTGACAAGGCGATCTTCTTTCAGATTGATGCCGGTTAATAGATCCACAAGCCTAGCCGGCTACATACGGTAAATAATTATTTTGAGAAACTTTGGGTGTATGATAGCACCCATTCACTGAACGGGAATCCAGTAAAAGCGTAGTCATACTGCTGTGCACTCAGACCCTGCTGTTATTAGTCTAGATGCTTAGTGGCACATTGTCCAGGATGCACCACGTGGAGGACAAACAGTTAGGTATATCACCATCATTTATGGAACAAAAGTAAAATTTATATTAAAACCAAGATTAGAATATATAAGAGTTTAGTACGTTCCATTCTACTTTATACATGCGAAACTTGGACGCTCACCCAAGTGGATCTTTAAAAGCTTGTTCATTTTCAGCAAAGCCGTTTAAGATCCATATGGTTTCGCTCGTTGTCCTCTATTGAAGGCACTCGTTTAATAACTAGTAAAATATTTCGACCATTCCCAGATATTTGTAAGTCTCTTAACATTTATTGACCATGTATCTCTAGCATAGTTAAAGAAAGACGATTAGAATGGATTGGCCATGTTTTACGTAGATCGCCCACTCATTCAGCCAGAATAGCTATAGAAGCCCACCCATTACCTGGATGGAAAAGAAGGCCAGGCGGCCAACAGAAAATTTGGACAGACATTGTAGCACGCGAACTCAGTCCTTTTATTTATGCTAAGCTCCGTCGTCCAAATGAATTATTTAAATGGGCGTCCGTTTGTTTACCCTTTGCAGCCAACAGAGATCATTGGAGGGCTTTAACTCGGGATGTAATTAACATTTAATGTCAACACACCTCAAGTGTCGTTCTTTAAGTACACACTACCAAAGTTGACGTTTTTGCAGACGTCTTGGTTTTTTGGACTACCCTGAGTGATAATAACCGGTGGGGGATCTTTATCCCCGATGATGATGATGACCATCATTTGAAATTGAGACTTTATAAACGCATTACTTACCATCCCCAGAATCATTGGCATCACACTAATATAAACAACGTTGAATTGTTTGTTATGCCAAAGGCACATTATTGTTCTGTTTTTTTTCCACTTTTTTTGTACTGCCAGTTGCAATTTGCATTATTTTCCATTTGATGCCAACGGATTGTCATCGTCAAAAGAAAATTATTCGGATTCAACGACCAGCTTCAGCTATTCGACACATTCGTTTGTTCGACCGTCGGTCCAAAGCAACTCGTTCAACGATTTGCACTTCAATCTATGTTCACAAGTATGTTTTGTCAAGTTTCACGTGTCGGTGAGTGGAAACCGAAATGGCCCAGCATCTCCCTTCTGCTGAGTACGGTTTTTGGAGGCGTGCAGATTCCTTTTATCTATGCTAAGCCCCCCCTGTCTAAATGAATTATTTAGTTGGGCGTTCGATTGCTTGCCGTTTACAGTTAGAGATCATTGGAGGGGTTTGATTTAGGATATAATTAACATTTAAAGTCAGCATACGTTAAATGTCGTTTATTAAGTGCACGTTGTAAAAGTTGTTTTTACAGGTTTACTCTGGGCTATAATAACCGGTGGGGGATGTTTATCCCCAATGATGATTTCCATAGGTTAGAGTTTGAATCAATGTTGTACAAGCATTTACAATCGGATGAAAAGTAACCAATACAAATAAGCATTTGGCCAATAAGATTAAAGCTTAAAAATGATTGGTCATAAGATCTACCAATAAAATGGAATTACAGTCTAGTACTTCTTATTTAATAAATGTTCTTCCTTTTAACAATTGGTGTTCACGTCAATTAATCATCCTGAGTCATCCTGACTATAGCAAACGTTGTTCATTCTTGTGAGCAGTGGTGTTGTTACAAGGATGCCGTTCTGCACTTTGGAAACAGGGTGACTAATCCATGAATATGTTGGTTAATCATTGGTCCACATTTCGCAATTACAGATAATTTCCGACCATTCTGCATCTTGCAAGTCTGCTCCCCGCACAACTCGATCCAAGTCGAAGGAATTTTGCGATACCGCTTTCGTTATGCCTTGTCAGCCGCCTCCAATGCTGTTGTTCGGACCGCGCACACTCGAGTCTTCTTTGAAACCCACTACCACGTGTTTGTCGTTCGTTTCCCAACCAACATCCGCGTTGGACTATTCGACCGCTAGCAATACCGAGCAGTCAGCGGTGACGGCGGCTAAGCCCATTCCATGGGTTCGAATCTACCTCCAGGGTTCGACAGATGCGTTGGTCAACAGCGTTGGTCAAGTTTTCCAACATTTTTGTGCGTCAGACAAGATGTTATTTGTCGTAAGTTTGGAATTGCGATTACCTCCTTATATTATTTCCCCATTTACAATGGTGGGATGCCAATTATCCTGACTGTTTCTCGTTGATGTAGTGCTGGACGGAATACTGTTGCACTAAGGGAGACAACCCTGACAAAATCAGGCGGTCTCATCAGTCGTTATGAACAGTGGCACTGTCACAAGAATTCTGTCTAATAGCCAAGAAATGTCATTATTCTTCTACGTTGTGTTACGCTTATCAAGCCATCGAAGTCGATCGTTTGCTATGCCGTACAAATAGAGAAAATAATGAAGAGATGACTGCGTATCAGCAACCAAATGAAACAAAATTCACAATGGCCCCTTAGTGTTTTACATGCCAATATAGGAAGGTTGAGAAATTTCGTTTCCGTAGCCTCACAAACGTCTCTAGTCCATGTTAGTCTGAGTCCAGTGTGCAGATGCGCGCGAAATGAGGAATATTGGCATCGTTAACAGTTGAGACTTGATGAGCATTACTCAGACCACCAGTAACATTATTGTCTTCTTGAAGAATCTTCTTCTAGACTTAAGAAACAGAGGCATATTTTTTCTTGTTTCCATGTTGATAAAGGTAACGCCATAGTAACTCCATACCACTACGTGGTGCGAAATACTCGGTTGTGGTGTTGGAGTTGATTATGGCAGTCCGTTTGGTAAATGGTAATATGATTACGTGGATGCCATCATCTAGTCGAAAAGCATCCGTTGAATATTCAAGTTGGTTTTCGCATCAAAAGGGCAGAATGAAAAAGTGACTCTTGTTCATTTTTAAAAATATTTGTCTGGCATATTAAATGATTGACTTCATTTTCATTCATTTTGGTTGGTGACGTGGTCACCTTTTCATTATTTCCCATATTTATACGACATATAAAGGATCGACTTTGATGGCTTGATAAGCGTAAAAAACGTAGAAGAATAACAGAGTTTCTTGGCTGGTAGACGGCATCTTTGTGACGTCGCCACTGTTCGCAAAGATTGACGAGGCTGCCTAATTTTTTGTCAGGGTTATCTCCCTTAGCGCAAGGGCTATATATGGTATACGTATACCGCCGATACAGCGCTCGATCTGGACCTCGGTGGTCATCGGGGTTCGAATCCCACCACCGGCACTAAAATGCGGTCCCACGTTCGGCTTTTCTAAAATGTCCACTACTGAAAGATACGTTTCTAGTAAAACATTCAAAGTAATAGACATAAAATAAATAAAAAATAAGTTCAGCATTTGAATCAATGATTTAGATAATTCGGTTGATGGGCGCACTCATATAGGGTTTTGTTTTAAACACTGGTGAAAATTCATCAACACCTGGTACACTTGTGACCCGGTTCTACGATGTGAGTAACACGTTGGTTCAACGTCAGTCCTGTCTAGTATATACAATCAGAAGTTTTTGTTCGGGGAATCATTTGTTGGATCTTTTAATGCTTGATAACATGGCCACATCTTCATTACTATCTAAATTGAAGTTGGGTAGGGGATAAATGAAGATTTTTGCCAGAAAACCGCTTTCTTGCAGGAATTAACAAGGTTATATTTTTGGGGGGGGGGTTGATGTTGGTTGACAGATCCACATGCCTAACTGGCTACTTACGGCAAAGGATACCTTGATATACCTTTTAGGACTGCCATCCATTTAGTGAATGCTCAGTTATATCGCTGTGCACTCGATCCCTGTTGTTATTAGTCTAGATGCATGTGGACGCTTAGTCTAGGTTGCACCACATGGAAGAGGAGGAACAGTCAGAAATATCACCATTGTTGTAATTTGAGACCAAACGCATTACTCATATCCTCAGGATGATTAACATTCCACAACTTCTTCGTAGAGCACATGAAACGATTGCTTTTCACAGTTTTTCATTTTATTTGTGTATCGAATATGACATAGTAACGTGGTCTATTGGCTAATAAACAGAAACACTGTTCATTACCTTATTCCAACGACTACATATTCTAAATACTCTGGGTTTATGCTTGCACCGATCTACCAAGACGGAAGCCCAGTTATATCGCTTTGCACTCGGTCCCTGCTGTATTAGTCTAGGTGTACATAGTCCAGAATGCATCACATCAGGAATATCACTGTTACTAAAATTTATATTTTATAATCATCATTATTAACAATTCCCCCAACTGGATAACGTACATTTTCCAATTTTCAGTCAAACCGTCATTTTCACGTCGACATCTGTTCGTCAGCGCCATCATCCGATCATCTTTCCGGTATCGTCTGCGAATCATTCACCGATGAAAGTCGTCAATCCACAACGTTCCTTCGACCTTGTGGTGCTTCCGGTTTGACCGCCTCGCAATCGTCAGCTTTTTCCGTCTTGAACAACTCGAAACACAACGACGATTGTTCGTCGAAAAACGCCAATCATCCGACGGACGCCTACGAAAATGACGTCGATCTGCAGGTGGACTTGTTCGTCTATTCGACCAACGAACCGGCTGACGATAACAAGGGTGATGGCGGAGGCATTTCGTTTGGAACTGCCGAGGCCGCCATCCAATCGTTTGCCGTCGGTAGGCGATGTTTGGAATCACGCGTGACTGTTGGCTATTTGGTTTGTGTCATCAAAACAAACGACACCGATGATGCCGTTAGACGAATGCTCTATTTTGGATTGTCTATGGCGTTGAAGTAAGGATGCCAATGATTGTGAAGATTTGAGTAATACTTACTACTACTTTGGATGTTTTGATGGGGAACGCATCTTTTAGTAGTGGGCCATATTTGGTGCCCGTGGTGGAGATCGAACTGATGCCCTACCAGGTCCAAGTCGAGCACTGTGCAACTAGATGCTAATGATCCTGAGGATTTGAGTAATGCTTATAAAGTCTCAATTTCCAATGATGGTGATATTCCTGACTGTTAGTCCTCCACGTGGTGCATCCTGGACTAGATGCCCCTAGGCATCTAGACTAATAACAGCAGGGTCCGAGTGCACAGCGGTATAACTGGGTTTCCGCTACGGCGGGTGGGTGCGAACATACACCCAGGATAGTTAAAGGGTATCTAAAGGTATACGTATACCATATGTAGCCCTTGGGCTAAGGGAGATAACCCTGACAAAAAATCAGGCGGTCTCGTCAATCTTTGCGAACAGTGGCGACGTCACAAGGATGCCGTCTACCAGCCAAGAAACTTTGTTATTCTTCCACGTTTGTCTACGCTTGTCAAGCCATCGAAATCGATCGTTTGCTATGTCGTATAAATATGGGAAATAATGAAGAGGTGACCACGTCACCAACCAAAATGAATGATCACTCTGGCTTAATTTTTGCGATTGTAAAGATGCTGCCTACTAACCGAAAACCAGCCGCACTTAATCCGGGTTGTTGGTTGGCTTTGCCAATATTTCCACTTGTTGAAAAATGTTTCTCGTCGAGTAACATATAAATAATTTGAATACATTCCATTCTACTGATCGCTAATCAGTCATCTCTATTCGATTTTATCGTCTAGATTTCGGTTGTGGTTTGTAGTTGTTACGCCAAATACCCAAAATGTCCTACTTCATCATTTGCTGGATCTATCTTCCAATGTAAATGCCCAGCAGCTGAATTACTTTCGACTTCATCAATGTCTTCTCGATTGGTCCTACCTTACCCCATTCTTCGATCTCGTGTCATCGGTTCATTACGATCTTTTGACGGGAATTGACGATGGTTTGGTCGATAAGCATCACCTTTGGAGCAGTTTAATTTATCGAACCCAGACAGATGGTGCCAAATTGATTGCCGCTCACAACGATTCGTTATTTGTCAATCGATTTCTTAGTCTGGATTGGGTAATGAAACGTGTTTGATTCTTATATTGAACGTTGATCAGATGTATGTGTATTGATTATTTTATTGATGTAATATTTGAATGCCAAGTAAATGTATGTGTGTGTGTGTGTGGACCCTGGATGCTGGACTTTGTCATTTTCAAAACAATATTCGTATTGATTGTATTCTTTCTAGGCTATGAATCTCATATTCGCAACCCTTCAACCTCATTCAGACTTCGGCCAATCAAATATGGCTTTGCTCCTGTACTACCCGCTTTCTCATTGGTCAGATATTTCTAAGCAAATTGGCCAATGGCTGACGTATATTTTAGACCACAAATCTAAGACCTTGCCCCAATTTATCATCCTCGTTCGATGTTTGGACTCGTCAGTTTGCACCAAATTCAATTCTGATGACATTTGTGATTTGTACCAACTAGCTCAGACATACCGCTGCGGTTTGATCCAGATGGATCACTCTCCAAGACGTGATTATCAGCGTCATTCTCAATACGAATTTGGATCGAATTCCTATGACGTATGTGATTCGAAGGTCGTTTACGATTCGGTTGTAACGCAATCACACGAATCCCATTTGAACAAGCTCGGTCTAACTTCGCGTCATGTACTAAACAGTACATTGTGTCTGGGAGTATTTACACTCGACGTATCGAATTCTACGTGTACAGGTTTGTTGTTTTTGTGAACGAGATGATTTTCGTGGATTTGTGACAGTATGACCTGGTGGCAATGGCTTTAGTTTCCACTTTGACATATCAAGTTTTGATTCTATCTGTTTACACTGACAAATTAAATGTATAGTGTAGTTCTTCAATTATACGCATTTATGTGTGGTACTACTATTAGTGAGGACTTGATTAATGCTTATAAAATCTCAATTTACAATGATGGTGATATTCTTGATTTTGTAGTTGCAAGTGGTGTAGTTGGGATTTATTTATTCATTTTGGTTGGCGACCGATTTGAGTGGCTTATTAAGCGCAACAAACGTAGAAGAATAACGAAGTTTCTTGGCTGGTAGACGGCATCCTTGTGATGTCGCCACTGTTCACAAAGATTGACGAGGTCGCCTGATTTTTTGTCAGGGTTATCTCCCATAACCCAACGGCTGTATATAGTGTACGTATTAAGTATTTCATCCGCTAAAGCTGAAGTCCAGTTATGCCGCTGTGTATTCGATCTCTACTGTTATTATTCTCGATACACATGGAGTCTGAACAGTCACCATTATTGGAAATTGAGACTTTATAAGCATTACTCAAATCCTCAAGATTATTAGCATCAAATTAACAGGCGGGGTGTACAGCGGTATAACTGGGCTTCTGTTTTGGGTGAATGAATATCTCAAGGTAGACGTGTATCATATGTAGTCGTTGGAAGATAATCCTGGCAAAATTGTTGTGACACAATACACCTATTTGTGACATGTTTCTCACATTTATTATAATGTGGCATTTTGTACGATTTTATGTATCACATCTTTTTCACTCAATGTTGACTATAGACGCCTACAAGCAAATATTGAAAGGCGACTTCAGTTGTTGGTTTTCACCGCCTAACTATTCCACTCCCAAATCGTCTGCGGCAATAAAGCGTCAGTCATGCATGCCGACAGCTCCCGTCGACTCGGTGATTCGAAGTGATCACTCTTCTGTAATGCAAACGTCTGATCCCGGTGTCGTTGCACTCCCCTGGTTGCCTCTCAGTCCGATGGATGCACTGAAGTTGACGACGCCAATCGACAGCTGGAATGGTTCGACAGGACAACAGCAACAACATTATCATCATCATTATCATAACAATAATAATTTACGAGCACATCGCCTTGTGTCACCAGTCAATGTGTGCTGCCATCACAGATCAGTAGGTTGTCCATTCTATTCGAATTCATCAATTATGGTTGGCGATGTAGTTACTTCTTCATTATTTTCTATATTTGTACAGCATATTAAACGATCAACTTCGATGGCCTGATAAACGTAACACACGTGGTTATTAGACGACATCATTGTGACGGCGCCACTGTTTGTAAGGATCAATGAGGCTGCCCAATAGCTACATTTAAGTATCCTGGGTGTGCGTTTGCACCCATCCGCTGAAGCGGAAGTCCAGTTATGCCGCTGTCCACTTGGTTCCAGCTGTTTCTAGTCTAAATGTCTAGGGACACCTAATTCCCACAAATCGGAAATTGGTTGCAAAGTCATCTGATTCTGTAATGATCACCCCCAAACATAATCGATTTAAGTACCGTTTTTGTAGCACCTTTCCTTTTCTTCCAATCGGAAAAGTTGGGATACGTGAGACTGTATTAGGATTTCTAAGCAAAACGTGATTAAACCAGCGCAATCTCCGTTGTCGCTACATCAATGATGGGAGATTGTGAATTTGACAGATATTCGAACAGAATGGCTTGATAAGCGTAACAGACGTAGGATAATAACAAGGGTTTTGGATTATAAATGGCGTTTTTATGATGGCGATACTGTTTACATTGACTACACATAGTCTACGATACACTCGGTTTATCTTGTGTTAGTTTAAGTGTTTAAATGCGTGTGGTTCAGAACGCGCCACATTTTTACTGAAAAACTTGTTCAGAAAACGCCATTCTAACTAGGATGCTAATGATTGTGGGGATTTGAGTAATGCTTATAAAGTCCCAATTTCAAATGATAGTGATACTTCTAACTGTTCGTCCTCCACTAGATGCCCATAGGCATCTAGACTAATAACAGCAGGGTCCGAGTACACAGCGGTATAACTGGGCTTCCGATTCATACACCCAGGATACTTAAAATGTATCTTAAGGTATACGTATACCATATGTAGCCTGATAAAAAATCAGGCGGATTTGTCAATCCTAACAAACAGTGGTGCCGTCAGGACGATAGGAGTCAAGAATCTTCGTTATTCTTCTACCTTTGTTACGCTTATCAAGCCATCAAAGTCGATTATTTACATGCCGCATAAATATTGAAGATGTGACCGCGTCACTAACCAAATTGAATAAATGGAATAATGAAATAATTTAATTATTCTACCTTTTCATTTCAATTATTTGTCTTGTTCTCCCCAGCAGTCTCTCGCCCATTCTGTTCCCCACAAACCTGCACCCACATGCTTTCACAACCCATTCGGCTGCTCGCACAGAGGATCGGGACCGTTCGTTCCTCTACTGCCCAACTCCGTTCGGTTGACCAACAGCGCCGGATCTGTCGAATCTGTTGTCGACTCGTCCATGACCGAATACTACGCCGAACTGCCCAAAGTTTCCAAACTTGTCAACGTACGTCTTTTGTGTTGCCATCGGCCGCCGGCGGGAGGAGGGGGCTAGAAACCCTTTTTTGACCGATTGTTTAGCATTACTAAGATTCTGCTAATTTTTTACAACAGCATCATTATCATCGGGGATAAACACCCCCCACCGGTTATTATTACCTAAAAAAACCAAGGCGTCTGTAAAAACGTCAACTTTTGTAGTGTGTACTCAAAGAACGACACTTGAGGTGTGTTGACATTAAATGTTAATTACATCCCGAGTTAAACCCCTCCAATGATCTCTGTTGGCTGCATAGGGTAAACAAACGGACGCCCATTTAAATAATTCATTTGGACGACGGGGTTTAGCATAAATAAAAGGATTGAGTTCGCGTGCTACAATGTCTGTCCAAATGTTCCGTTGGCCGCCTGGCCTTCTTTTCCATCCGGGTAATGGGTGGGCTTCCATAGCTATTCTGGCTGGATGAGTGGGCGATCTACTGTGTTTTTGGTCCCAAGGCTGTTATTAATTTAGATGTCCATGGGTACCTAGTCCAAGATGCACCATGTAGAGGAGGAACAGTCACCAATGTCACCGTCATTACTCAAATCCTCATGATCATTAGCTACCGTTTAGTGATTGGCTTTTAGATGATAACATTTGGTATTTAAGGTTTTTTCTCGATCTTCTGTCTCTGCTTTGTCTGCATATTGAAGATTCACTGTTTTGCTAGCTTTGGATAATTAATTAAGAAGGAATAATTTTGAAATTCGGTCGATTTTTTTAGAACGTCTCTCGTGTCGTTTATTTGCACATAAAACAATAATAGCAACAATCCCATTTCCCTACCTCCATCTAGTGGACGGATATTGTAGCGCATGAACTCAGTTCTCTTATTTATGCCAAGTCCAAATGAACTACTTAATTGGGCGTTCGATTGCTTGCCGTTTACAGTTAGAGATCATTGGAGGGGTTTAATTTAGGACATAATTAACATTTAATGTCAGCATACCTCAAGTGTCGTTCATTAAGTATTTATCCCCGATGATGATGTGGAGCATCGTAGACTCAAACTATCGTTGAGCAGAAACCGCGTGTACAGTGGCATGACCGATCTAGTGCATTGATGGAGGTATCTTAAGGTATATCTGGTCGTTGGATTAAGGGAGATTTATTTAACTGCAATTACAGAATGCTGTCTGGTGATGATACTGAGTAATGTTTATAAAGTGTGAATTTCCATTAACGGTGATATTTCTGACTGTCCCTCCTCCGCGTCGTTGAATGCGCAGCGGTATAACCAGGCTTTCATTGGATTCCCTTTCAGTGAATGGGTGCTAGATGCTTACAAGGTATCTCAAGGAAACTATTTACCATATGTAGCCCGTTAGGCTTGTGGATCTGTCAACAGGTATCAACCCTTAAGGAGATCGCCTTATCAGTTCCTGTGAACACTGGCCTTGTCGCAAGGAAGCGGTCTTCTAGCCAAGAAATCTCATTTATCCACCCACCCCCTCAAGTTCAATTCGCATAGGCATTCGAGAAGCTATAGAAACTTGGAATTAATGAAAAGGTGGCTCTGATACCAACTTATGTTGTGTTATGTTTGTTAATTAGTCAATACGCCTTATTATGTTTCTACATTTACTCTGTATTCGAGATTTTTTAGGACATAAAATATAGGAATTATTTGTACGACATACTCAGTGAGTTTGTAAGTAATGCGGAAGTAATCGAATCTTGGACTATGTACATTCAGGAAACTTAAAATGTGTCTTAAGGTAAAAGTATAGCATTGGATTAAATGAGATAGTCCGTTTTCATTAACGAAGAAACTTAAAAAGCCGCTGGAGTCGGTCATTCCATATGCTGTAGAATTATAGAAATAATAATGAGGAAGTGACCACGTCACCAACCTAACTAAGTTACTCAGTGCCAGCGATGAAATTGATTTCGTCCATTTCGCCATTTTCTATATAAATATGTACAACTGGTATTACTCCCGTCCATTTCAGAAATGATTTACTTTTTTCTACTTCAAGTAAGTTGTCTATGTATGTGAACATCGATATTCCATGTTGTAATCGATATATATATATATGTACGTATACTTTCATTGTGCACTGGTTTGTGTGCAAAGTGAGATGGTATTTTTTTGGAAATTCATATGCAAGCCGATGCCAAGTTCGCATTCATCATTAGAAAGGCATGTTTAAGTGTCTCTGTGTGTGCGTGCGTGCGTGTGTGTGTGTGTAAGCGTTATTTTGGTGATTGAACGTTTTGTTTGTTGCTCCAAGTGTTGATGCTGATGCTGTATATCGTGTCCTTCATCTTTTCGTTACGACAAAAAACAAGTTTTCGGTGTTGTGTCTGTAAATGTGTATCGATTGGAATGGCACTTTGTTGACCTTGAACATTGTTGCGCAGTAAATTGGGGGCACTTTGCCGTAGTGATGGCATTTGCTCTGCTTTTATTTAAAATTAGGGTATGCCCTATAGTAGGGAATATTACCATTGTCGGGATTATTGATTTACAATTGAGCTGTGTCAAGGTAACCAATTCGGTTAGGGTACTAGATTTTAAAGTGAAGTGGATTTGAGTAATCGAGTAACAATCCGCTGGCTTACAAAATTAATCTTGGCGACACATTGAACTAGTAAAAATCAGATTTAGTTTTTACAAATCGATTTTGTAATTGCAATGAATAATAGTATATTGATTACCTCACTGGGAGCTTACATTTTTTACTGACTAATTGTCGAACTTCGATATCATTGAGATAACGAACTACTGACGTCATTTTCTCAATTCTGCTGATGTCCAGACAAAAACGCAAGGACGAGTTTTTACTGACTGATCTTCTAACTCACAAGACAACGTTGCACCGATACGAAATTGAAACCAACAAATTAAGTCATTTTGATTATTCTTTTAAGTGACTAACAATGAAGAGGCAAGTTATAAACACAGTCGAAATGTATTCATTTATCCACACGTCTTGCTTGTTGTCAATTGTAAAATTGTCGTTATTTAGTGCACCAAATTCCCTTTTTGTCTTTTGCCATTTAACTCCCCCCCGATTTCGTGTTTCCTGTTTCGTCAGCTCGAAGAAGGCGAACGTCAGCGACGTCGTTATCTCAACCGCCCCAAACGTCCGTGTCCCGATTTGGATTCGTCGTCAACATACTTCCACTCATTGTCGGCGTTGCCTTTGGGGAAGGAGAATGGTCACACGTCGAGTGAATCGCCTCTCGATTTCACGGCTTCAAGCGACAGCAGCGCCGTCATCATTACGAATCGAACTCGGAATGTGGCGACTTCCAAAACGAGTTCGTGTGGCGATTTGATTGGTCGTCTGCAGGAATTGGTCGATGTGCGACCCAGTGCCGAAACAGGTTCGGCGATTTACGCCGAAGTCAACGATACTCTTCTCCATTCGAATTGTCCAATGCATCCTTCGTGTTCCTGTTGCTTTTATTGTCACAGTAGCGGCGGTGTGGAAGCCAAGGTCGATGCAGCCAATCCGTACGATCACATTTGCGAATTTTGTCTAATTCACAACAGTGAAATGCGACAATTGGGGCATGTTGGTGGTGAGTAACCCCCTTTTCGATGACTCGTGGATTTGAATGTTACCGTTTTTGGGACGTGCACAATCCGTGCCATTATACGAGCTAATCATGGTTTTGATGTGGTTCCATAGTTGTAATAAACATAATATAGGTTGGTGACAGAGCCACCTTTTTATTAATTCCATGTTCCTGTACGAAGAGGTTGTCGGATGTGAATTGAACATATGGTGGTAGAGATCACTTCCTTGCGACGACGCCAGTGTACATAGGCGTAACAAACGTAGGCTGAAGAGGCACTTTTGTGATGATTATGTTACTGTTTGTAAAAACTGATACAATCACCTTAGCCTAACGGCTACTCTAAGGTAGCTCTCATATATCCTGGGTATATGCTTGCACCCATCCACCAAAGTAGAAATTCAGCTATACCGCTGTACACTCGGTCTCTGTTGTTAGTCTAGGCACATAAGTGCACCCAGTCGAGGATGTAACAGTCTGGCTCATTAGCCTTTAAAATAATAATAGATCAGTAGTAGTAGTAGTCATTCATTCATTTTGGTTGGTGACGTGGTCACCTCTTCATTATTTCCCATATTTATACGACATGTAGAACGATCAATTTCGATGGCTTGACAAGCGTAAATAAACGTGGAAGAATAACAAAGTTTCTTGGCTGGTAGACGGCATCCTTGTGACGTCGCCACTGTTTGCAAAGATTGACAAGGCCGCCTGATTTTTTGTCAGGGTTATCTCCCTTAGCCCAAGGGCTACATATGGTATACGTATACCTTTAGGTACCTTTTAAGTATCCTGGGTGTATGTTTGCACCCACCCGCCGTAGCGGAAGCCCAGTTATACCGCTGTGCACTCGGACCCTGCTGTTATTAGTCTAGATGCCTAGGGGCACCTAGTCCAGGATGCACCACGTGGAGGACTAACAATCAGGAATATCACCATCATTGGAAATTGAGACTTTATAAGCATTACTCAAATCCTCAGGATCATTAGCATCCCATTAGTAGTAGTATAATCTAATTTAGTCATAATTGAGACATTTTTGTCCAGCAACAACAGAAACCCACTGCACGTGTTCATCTCCGACCAACGCCCTCCTACACCATCGCCAGTTTACAAAGTCAGCGTTTCGACCGAACCTTCCAACCAGCACATGTTGCTCCCACTGCAAGTACCGCAGCACATCGTCAGTGAATGCGGCTGACGTTTTGGATGCGATCGACCACGTCTACGCTTTACCCAAACATTTGAATTGCAGTGGTGCTTCTTCGCCGATACCTCCTGTTTTACCGGCCAGAGATCCCAAAGTAGGTTTGTTTTTTACTACCAGTAGACATTTGGCGCCTGGGGTGCCAGTCTACGACGACTTAGCGTGCCATTTGCCGAGATGCAATTTTATTCTTGTGTTGGTAACGACAGTTCTCAAGGCATCCCGAATTCCTGTACGATGAGGCTGTCGGGTGTGAACTGAACTTGGGGTTAGGGGGTAAATCATTAACATCATCATCATCATCGGGGATAATCATCCCACACCGGTTATTATCACCCAGGGTAGTCCAAAAAAACCAAAGTAACTAAAAATGTCAACTTTTGTAGTGTGTACTCAAAGAACGACACTTGAGGTGTACTGACATTTAATGTTAATTACATCCCGAGTTAAACCCCTCTAATGATCTCTGTTGGCTGCATAGGGTAAACAAACGGACGCCCATTTAAATAATTCATTTGGACGACGGAGCTTAGCATAAATAAAAGGACTGACTTCGCGTGCTACAATGTCTATCCAAATGTTCCGTTGGCCGCCTGGCCTTCTTTTCCATCCGGGTAATGGGTGGGCTTCCATAGCTATTCTGGCTGGATGAGTGGGCGATCTACGCAAAACATGGTCAATCCATTTTCATCGTCTTTCTTTAACTGTGCTAGAGATACATGGCCAATAAATGTTAAGAAACTTACAAATGCACCGAGGTAGGGGGTAAATGAAAATTCATGGCTTGAGACTGGTTCCTTGTAACGATACCGGTGTTTACAGGCTCTACACAAGCCTAACCGGTTACACATGGTAGATGGATACTTTTACATGTACATTTTAAGTTGTTAGAAAGCATTAACTGGGCGGGATTCTAGTGAAAGCCCAGTTATACCGCTGTACACTCGGTCTTTGCTGTTGTTAGTGGAAGAGGACCAGGCAGAAATATCACCATTGTTGAAATTTGAAACTTTATAAGCCTTACTCAAATCCTCAGGATCATTAGTAGCCGTTCTATTGTATTAACTGTTGTCATGTTCTCATTCCATTTATCTTTCCACAAATGCAATTCCTTATTTAATACCCAACTGATTACTTTATTTCAAACTGTAGCTGCATTTGCCAGTGTCATTAAATCATCAGCCATCACCGTCTGTTCCGCCACCGTCAGTCAGCTGTCCCACTTCGTCAACTGCGAGTCAATTCAACTTTTTCAACTTTGGTGGATTAACGTCTATGTTCAGACGCCATGGTCAGTGGTTCCGCAACAGCACGAATAGGCGCGTCCGCAAGGCAAGTGAATTTTGACTCACCGATGCATTTGTGATAAAACGGAGTCAATCTAGGTTGACAAAGTATTCATTTTGCTACTTTCAACGGTTCCCAGGAAACATCCTTCATCTCTGGGACTGAACGCTTGCCCGCATTTAGTGCTGGTGGTGGGATTTGAACCCAAGGTTTTACCGCTAAATCGTTCTGGTAGATCAATTCTGTTCCCCCACACTACGGACGTGAACTCGAGCTTATAGTTTTATTTTTTCCATTTGATGCTAATGATCCTGAGGATTTGAGTAATGCTTATAAAGTCTCAATTTCCAATGATGGTGATATTCCTGATTGTTAGTCCTCCACGTGGTGCATCCTGGACTAGATGCCCCTAGGCATCTAGACTAATAACAGCAGGGTCCGAGTGCACAGCGGTATAACTGGGCTTCCGCTATGGCGGGTGGGTGCGAACATACACCCAGGATACTTAAAAGGTATCTAAATGTATACGCATACCATATGTAGCCCTTGGGCTAAGGGAGATAACCCTGACAAAAAATCAGGCGGTCTCGTCAATTTTTGCGAACAGTGGCAACGTTACAAGGATGCCGTCTACCAGCCAAGAAACTTTGTTATTCTTCCACGTTTGTCTACGCTTATCAAGTCATCGAAATCGATCGTTCTACATGTATAAATATGGGAAATAATGAAGAGGTGACCACGTCACCAACCAAAATGAATGAACCAAAAAATGTTTCCTCTTTCTTTTTACAGATTTTTTCTCCTATATACAGGATCGCTTTTCTGCTTCTACACAATCCTTTCATGTTCGTTTTGGTCAATCATACTCTCTTTTTCTCTCCACTTACATTGTCAATAGTTGGCCATCACTTAATTTTCTTCTCTTCGATCGTACAATTTTGGTATAAAGTTTAATGTTGTTCAGCTTTTTCGTGATAGCATATGGTTCCACTTCCTCTATTTCTCTGATCATTATAATATTTTGATCTTAATGCTTCCAGTTGGTTTCGTCAGTAACCTTGTAATCAACATTTGATTAAGTACGAATGTAACTTGTGTGCTTTGTCTGTTGTTGTGCCATACAGGGTTTTGAGTAATACGTATAAAGTTTTAAATTCTAATAATCGTGATAATCTTGGCTGTTCCTCCATTTGGTGCATTCTGGACTATGTTGGAACAGGAATCGAGTGAACAGCTTATAAATATAGAAAATACTGAAGACCACGTGATCAACCAAAATGAATGAATGAAAAAATATACAATTCTAATTTGCTAGGAAACCCAGGTATACCGCTGTACACTCGGTTCCTGCTGTGTTTGGGAGCATATAGTTCATAATAAATCACGTGAGCTTGACAGCAAGGGATATTAAGAATTTATGAGCATTCAAATCTTTAGGATTATTAGCACCCCCCATGATTATCACTATCAATTAAAAGCGAAAGTTCATAAACGTTACTTCAGCCTTTAGGATTAGTAGCTAATATTTTTTAAAATTAAGTACAGTCAGTTGATCGCTTGATGGACTGCTGTTTATTTTAATTTTGTTCTGAGACAATTCACGGTATCACATTTAACCTGACAAGGTAATTTTGTAACTCTAGTTATAATAATAACAACAACCATTATCATTAAAAAGCTGATGGGTGAAGCTGATTATATTTTTCGGTTTTACTATTTATTTCATTAATTAAATTATTTGTTTTTTATGTTTCAGAAGTCTAATGTATCCAAGTTGCTGTCCAATCAATAATCGATTAAAAACCCACAAGAAATAACATAATCATTTTTACACTACTTACAAGTAGCATAAGATTTTCTATTAATTTGTTTTGGACTATGTAAATATTTATTTCAATTTTTATGTAATATATTTTTATTGATTTATTTTGTCTATCCTTTTATATTTTTGTTTTTATTAATTAAAGTTTATTATTATTTTTTTGATTATTTTTTCTAAAAATCAATTGAATTGACTGTTTTTAATTCAAAATTTCATTGGAGTTTGGCTTATTTTCTGTTCCAATATAGTTTTCCAAAATGCTGTACACGTGACATATGAGCATCATGTGATAAATATAATCGATTTAATAATAATTTTTTGTCTTGTGTCACTTTTTGATAGACTTTATTTACTTTTTACGTGCTGTTTTATCTGTTCCTTATAGGTGTGATATTTTATTTTAGAGCACTAATGTTAATAATCACGGAATTTTGAGTAATTCTTATTAGTCTCATCTATGAATGTTGGTGTTAATGCTACTTTTGTGACTGTATTTGGTACATTATGGTGTGCACAGGTCTGTCAGTGGGTTTCCGTCTTGGTAGATGGATGCAAACATAGCCAAGGGTATTAAAATCATCATCATCACCGGGGATCAACATCCCCCACCCAGGTATACGCATATCAGTTGTTTCGTCTATGAAACGGATGGAGACGATTTCTACAAATATTTGTTTGTGTTCAATAGAAGACAGCTTTGGTCAAAATGAACAAGTTTTTGAATATCCACTTGGGTGAGAGTCCACGTTTTGAAAACACAAAGTAGAATGGAACACACTAAACTGTCTATACATTCTAATTTTGGTTCTAATAGAAGTATTGCTTTTGTTCTGTAAAAGTTCACTTAAACGTCCGAACTCTGCAGTAGAAAGGCGAATACCAACAAGTGGATACAACTCCCAAATGACAAAAATGTGATATTTGTTCATTGAAAAAATTCAATCATTATGATAAGCAATAGCGTTTAATTAAATGGTCATGAGTAAAAACATCGCTGCCCGACTGACTGGTTGGACGATGGGGGAACTTTTATCTCTTATAATGATGAGAGTTGGGCTTACCATATAATCCCCCTTCCACTGTTCACGGTTTTTTGGAGGCGTGCACAGATATGTCAGTCCAACCGACTTAGCCATTGTTTCCAAGATAAAGTCCCGTCCAAATTGGCGTGAAGATCATCCCGAACAGCACCTATCCAAGTATGTTTTGTGACCACCTGCCCTTTTCTTCCAATCGGCATTTGGACAAGTCAAAGTTACGGTACGTGAGATTGTAGCAGGATGTTTACGAAGAACGTGTTTAACCAAACGCAATCGTCATTGCCGCGATACCAATGAAGGAAGTTCGTGAAATTGGAGGTCATTTCGAATTTGACGATTTGCTGACTTTTTTCGCTGTATCGACTAAAATGGGTGTTGTGCCAAATCTATCTAAGACGCGTTGCCTCAAGTTTGTTGAGCTTCATGATCTCTGACCGTGTAAGGATCCAGGTTTCAGCGGCTTACAGAAGCACAGTGCGAACCAATGAAGAGGAAATTTTCATATTTGTGTTTGGATTGATGATTTTTTATCTCCAATGTGGATTGGCAAGTATTCTAAACGTAGAATGATCTAAATAAAAATAACTGCCTAGCTGACATCTGTCGAGATTCCTTTCGATAGCGCAGGTGTATTTCGGTAGTTATCGTGTGTGTGTGTGTAAACAATAAATTACACAACTATTATCCATTTTGAATCGATGAATGTCAGCTGACAGCAAAATAGGAATTTTGCATTGTAGTAAAAATAGATGGACACGTACGCTAGTGTGACAAAAATATCAAACTGCTTATTTTTGTAGCAAAGTGCAAAATTATGGATAAATCGCTTTGTAAATGTATCACACACACACGATTGTTTGTTGCACAAATAAAAAATATTGATACTGAAAATATCAATTTGTGTTGCATTGATGTTAACAATTGATCGGCGACAATTGATTCATTCTTACTGATTTGTGTTCACCTTAACCAATACGTTTTAGTACCTATTGTTTTGATAGACTCCGTGCTGAGCACTATTACTGGGTGGACGGGTGCAAGCATGCATCCTGAGGTAGTTAGAAGGATTTTAAGGTATTTCCAATGATGGTGGTATTCCTGACTTTCCTCCTCCGTGTGGTTCATCCTGGACTAGGTGCTCATAAGCGTCTAGATTAATAACTGGTACAACTGGACTTCCGCTACGGCGGATGGGTGCAAGTATACACCCTGGGCTAAGGGAGATAATCCTGACAAAATATCAGGCGGCCTCAACAGTCTGCGAGGTGGTGTCGTTACAAGGATGCAGTTTATTTGCCAAGAAATATTCTTATTCTTCTACGTATGCTATGCATGTACACTAAGATACCTCTAAAGTAGCCTGGGTGTATGCTTGTATCCAACCGCTGAAGTGGAATGTCAATTATGGCGCTGTGCATTCGGTCGCCGTTGTTATTAGTCGACATTCCCGTTGGCCCTCGGTCCAAGTAGCACCACGTGGAGGAGGACGAACAGTCAGAAATTTGACACTTTGTAGGCATTACTCAAATCCTCGGCGATCATTAGCACCCCCATAGTGGGTCCAGATTGTCAACATTTGAAATAGGTAGAATTCATATTTTGCAATTTCAGTTGGTAAGCATATTGCTAGTAGCTCCAAACTAAAAATAATTAGACTTTGTCTGCGTTGGAACTGCCTCAACGCCGGCTTCGGAATGATTACAATTGCCCTGACCTTGAGTAGGTGATTGCTAGTCGGGTTCAGTGAAAGCAGGAAAAAGCTCCATAATGAATATGTAACCTACAATTAGCTGGAACACTAGTGTTGCCCCACGGCTATCATAGCGACAGAGTTGGCTTTGCACGGTGCCAAGATTATTATTGATTAGTTGTAATAGTAGTCTAGTGGTACAGCGCTGGATTCGAACTTGAGTAGTTGCGGGTTAAGTGCTACCACGGGGCCCCCGCTTGGATTCGCCAAATGTTCACTTAATGAAGCATTGAAGCAACAATATTAATTATACAAGGAACATGAAGCGGCAAAGTTACGCAGCACCGAAAGTCAGTCGGTTAGCTGTTTAGGATTTTTTTTTCTCTCAAGTTGTCCACTTGGAGAGTGTGCACGCAGTTTAGGTAAGTTTTCTTTCTTACGATTTTTATTCAGTCCGGTTATTGGAATCATGTTCTTACTTCCTATAATTTGATGTCATATTTTTACTACTTAAAATATTTTACTCCAAGCATTGTTCAGCACGAAATCGAACGCGGATCCCCACATTTGGTACCGGTGATTGTGGGGGAATGAGCCCATGCCTTCCTCCTTTCTCAACCGGATTCGAACATTTTGTTCGAAGATCATTTGACGATCAATTGCTTCAAGTCACTTAGTGTTGTTTGAAAGCAATTGGGGACGACAATTGAATAAACCAAATTATGTTTCAAAATAAACAAATATATTGTTGCCATAACAACGAAAGAAAAAATTGCATCATTGTGCAAATGAGCCCAACGTTTTTTACCTAATAGATGTATAACATTTTGAAAGTTGTTCATGCATACAAACTGTGGCTGCGATAATTATCATCTTTTATTATTCATCTTAATTTATCGATTATTTAGTTGTGTGATGAGTAATCATCATTGTTGTTTTCTTATACATACATATATATATATCCAATTTTAAGTTTTAGACGTAAGGAGTTCTGGGGGAACTTGAACTTAGACACACAAGGGTACAAGACTAGTACTCTCCTTTTAAATTTTACTCGACTCTGTTTTCGCCTATTTACTTTCAATTCCAATTTCTTCCTGTTTTGAAAGCGGTTTTTACAAAAGCACTTTGGCAATACAACATTTTTCTATCAAGTTAACTCAATTATTGACTTTCTACCAAAGTATACAGAGACTCTAGTGTTACTAAATCGAAATTTGTAATAAATATTAGGCTCCGAAGAACAAGGAGCTTTGAAGGTCCCAAATGCCAACGATGGTGATATTCCTGTCGGTTCCTCTTCCACATAATGCATCCCGGACTATATGTCTATAAGCCTCTAGACTAATAGCATCAGGGACTGAGTGCACAGCGATATACCTGGGTTTTCACTTGATTTCCGGTTAGTAAATGGGTGCTAGCATAAACTCAAGATGCTTAAAGAGTATCACGAGATGATCTATTTACCATGTGTAACCGGTTAGGCTTATAAATATGTCAACTGGCGTTTACCTCTAATTATCATGAAGAAGATCGATCCGTCAATTGTTGTCAGCACTGGTGTCCTTGCAAGGAAGCGGTCTTGTAGCCGAGAAGCTTCATTTATTTCCCCAAGTTCAATTCGCATGCAACAACCTCTCTTTGAACCAATAGAGACGTGACTTTGCCACCAACATTTGTTGATGTTGTTCTGAAGAACATTCATTCATTTCGGTTGGTGACGTGGTATCACCTCTTCATTATTTCCCATATTTATACGACATGTAGAACGATCGATTTCGATGGCTTGATAGGCGTAACACAAACGTAGAAGAATAACAAAGTTTCTTGGCTGGTAGACGGCATCCTTGTGACGTTGCCACTGTTCGCAAAGATTGACAAGGCCGCCTGATATTTTGTCAGGGTTATCTCCCATAACCCAAGGGCTACATATGGTATGCGTATACATTTAGATACCTTTTAAGTATCCTGGGTGTATGTTCGCACCCACCCGCCATAGCGGAAGCCCAGTTATACCGCTGTGCACTCGGACCCTGTTGTTATTAGTCTAGATGCCTAGGGGCATCTAGTCCAGGATGCACCACGTGGAGGACGAACAGTCAGGAATATCACCATTATTGGAAATTGAGACTTTATAAGCAGTGACGAACAGGAAGCAACAAGATGGTTCCATTCATTGAAAATTCATTTTATTTTTTGGTTATTGAAACCATATGCCAATTTGTTGCTATATTTCAACAGAATAGGGGAACAAAATGTTATCTACAGGACTTATGATCGGCTACAATTGAGTTAAAGCATTTCCAATTATATTCTTTAATGCCGACAAATTCTATATTATGTGTATTCAATATACCATATACAAAATAGTAATCAAAGATTAGAAAAAGAAAACAATTTACAAAATAAAAGTACGTTTATGAGTTTCAATTTTTTTTAAATTAATTTATACTAATACAACAACAGCGTGTGCAAAATTATATTCATACACTTAGATAGTTAAATTTGTGTAGTGGGAATAAACTTGTTTGTGATTACTAATCTTGTTCTATTTGCTGAAAAGCAGAATTGTATTTCAAATTTTTCAAATTACTAATCAATTTTAATTTGCGTGGGTGGAAAAATATGTATCATACAACATACAAATTGATATTTAATCCAACCGCGTTTGTAAAAATATGTGCCTTTGATTAATAATTGAATTTAAGTTTATTAATCCTATATTGTACATGATTCCGGGGTGGGCTAGCGGTACAGCGCTCGATTTGGACCTTGGTGGGCAGGGGTTTCGAATCCCACCAACGACCCACCAAAATGCGGGTCCACGTTCGGCTTCGCTAAAATATCCACTGCTGAAAGATGTTTCTCGTAAAACATTCAAAGTAATAAACGTTAAAATAATAAAAAATAAATAAGTTGAGCGTTATTTGAATCAATGATTTAGATAATTCGGTTAATAGGCGAACTCATATAGGGTTTTGTTTTAAGAATTGAGATTCAAATAAGCATACATTATACAATTGTTGTAATATATTAACCTCTTTTATTAATAGCTTAAATCTTCATTTTTTAATTGTTTTTGCTAAATGCTTTTGTTATTATTATTATTATTATTATTATTATTATTATTATTATTATTATTATTATTATATTATTATTATTATTATCGTCATTATTAGTATATATTGTTATTATTATATTATTATTATACTATTATTTTTATTATTATTATTATATTATTATTATTATTATTGTTATAATATTATTATGATTATGATTATAATAATCATTATTATTACATTATTATTATTGTTATTATTAATATTACATTATTTTTATAGTATTAGTATTGTTACTGCTATTATTGTATTATTATTATTATTATTATTATTATTATTATATTATTATTATGTTTATTTTTATTTTTGTTATTGTTATATTATTACTACTATATCATTGTTATTATTACTATTATTATTATTGCTATACTTTCTTCTTCTTATTATTATTATTACATTATTATTATTATTACTATTATTATTATTGCTATACTTTCTTCTTCTTCTTCTTATTATTATTATTATTACATTATTATTATTATTATTATTATTATTATTATTAGTAGTAGTAGTAGTAGTAGTAGTAGTAGTAGTAGTAGTAGTAGTAGTAGTAGTAGTAGTAGTAGTAGTAGTAGTAGTAGTATATTGCCAAAGTGGCGTGTCCTTAATCCAGGCTTGGAACTGGCTAGACTGGTTCATTTCTAATCTTCTTTAGATGGAGTTTTAAATACTAACTATGGATAAGTTTGTTAGAGTATCTATACTTACACTGTTGCACCTTGTATGTTGCTGTCTTTAAGTAGACCAATCATTCATCTTTTAATAACAAAGGTCAATCATTTATTCATTCATTTTGGTTGGCGATGTCATTACCTCTCCATTATTTTCCATATTTCTATTTTTATTAATTTTTTTATTTTATATTTGCTACTTTGAATGTTTTACGAAAAACGTATCTTTCAGCAGTGAACAATTAGCGAAGCCAAACGTTGGCCTGCATTTTAGTGGGCCGGTGATGGGATTCGAACCCATGTTCACGGAGGTCCGAATTCGAGCGCTTTACCGCTGGACCACACCGGCAAACGATCGACTTCTATAGCTCGACAGACGTAACAAAGGTAGAAGAATAACGAAGTTTCTTGGCTGGTAGACGGCATCCTTGTGACGGCGCCACTATTCGCAAAAATTCACGAAACCGCCTGATTTTATGTTAAAGTTATCTTCCTTAGCCCCAATGCACATATGGTATATGCATAACTTAAGTACCATGGATGTATGTTTGTATTCACCCGCTAAAGCGGGAAGCCAGTTATACCGCTGTGCACTCGGTCCCTGCAGTTATTAGTCTAGATATCTATAGGCACCTAGTCCAGGATGAACCACGTGGACGATGAACAGTCAGGAATATCACCACCATTGGAAATTGAGATCCATTTCTGTAACATTTCTAACATAACAAAAGTGTACACACAAGAGAAATGAACAACTATATTTTTACAATCCACTTGCGATTTCTAACACAATCCACAATACACATAACTCAGGAATGTTGAGTACACGACTTGTAAATAACAGCCTACACATAGTAGAGTATGACATATGTATGTATATATATATAGATATATATATATATATATATATGATTGACATGAGAAGATGCATGCACTACGAAACTTCACAGCAACAAAAGCAAAAATGTTGTTGCCCACTTTGGACACATCTAACCCTTACCAATACATACCTTTGATTATGCTTTAGCAATACACACGAACTAGGATAATTTGCAAAAATATTTTCTAACAATGAAACAAAATACTGCATAGTATTTATTAAAATTTGAAACAACACACAATTATTATAAACATAAATAATTTTATCGATTGCAATATATAAAGTACAGGTTGCCAACTTTAATATAACATAATTGCACATTTGAATAGCTTCTCTAATGAAAAGGTTGTTGGATGCGAAATAAACTTGGAGAAACAAATGAAGCTTCATGGCTAGAAGACCGCTTCATTGCGACGACGCCAGTGTTGACAGGAATTGACGAGGCGATCTTCTGTAGGGTTGACGCAGGTTGACGAATCCACAAGCTTAACCGACCACATATGGTAAATAGTTACATTGAGATAACTTTTAAGCATCTTGGTTGCATGCTAGCACCCATTTACTGAACGGGAATCCAGTGAAAGTGTAGTTATGCCACTGTGCACTTGGTCTCTGTTATTATTGGTCTAGATGTCTGTGGGCACCTAGTCCAGGATGCACCACATGGAGGACGAACAGTCAGAAATATCACCATCGTTGGGAAATGAGACTCTATGAGCATTACTCAATCAATCTTTATGTATGACCCATTTAAACAAGAATTACCTTGATAAGCAAAATCCAAACCTTGGTATATTTGCTTCTCTATTGTCCGCATTTAAACATTACTCATTTTTTTACGCCTTGTATTATTTTTATTTGTAAGTGTCGAGGGAACTCAATGCTTTAAAAATTATTTATATGGTAAAAATTGCACTTTACGGGATGATATGAATACGTTGATGTGATCGATGTTCCTATTCCAAGTAGCTAAAAAAATAGAAATCATGAAGGTAACTTGAATTGTTAAAAAGTATAATATTTGTTTGTTCTATGTATTTATCTAATTTTCAATTTAAAATATATTTACTTAACAAAAATGTTTCAATAACCAGAATGAGATTTATTGACAAAATGAGATTTATGATTTACGATCTAATGCAAATAGTGCCTATTAACAAATAATGCCAAAATATTATCTCGAGCAAGTTAGATACATGTGTTATAGACAACACGTTCTAAGTGCCGGAGTGGTCTGGCGGTACAGCGCTCGACTTGGATATGGGTTCGAGTCCCACCACCGGCACTCACTGCGGGCCCACGGTCAGCTTCGCCAAAATGTCCACTGCTGAAAGACATATTTTCCGTAAAGCATTCAAAGTTGTAAAAATAAATTATATATATATATATATATATATATATATATATATATATATATATATATATATATATATAGTTGTATATTATAATTGAAAAGGCGCTTTTCTAAGTGCCTAAAATTTTCAGTGATGCCTATAAAGTTTTAAATTATAATGATGGCGATATTCTTAACTGTTTCTCCTCCATGTGGTGCATCCTGGACTAGGTACCCCTAGGCATCTAGACTACTAACAGCAAGGATCGAGTGCACAGCAGTATAACTGGAATTTTATTCGGATCTTGTTCAGTGAATAGGTGCCTAAAGAGTATTCATTTACAATATGTTACCAGCATCAACCTCCAATTTCCCTAAAAAAAATCGCCTTGTCTATTCTTATCATAAGGAAGTAGTTTTTTTTGCCAAGAAGCTTCATTTATTTCCCCCTCCCCTCAAGTTCCATTTGGATTCGAAAACCTCTTCGTACAGGTATCTACTTCTTATAAAATACCATAGTGTTTTGATATTCGATTCGATTTCTTTGAAATGATTTGTTTTCATTTGCGTATTTTTAATGTTGACAAATTTTTACAACCATTAGTTCACTTCAAAGTTTGATTTTTCGTAAACCGCCGGGGTTCCTTCGGATTCCACCAATATAAACTTCACCGTAACCTAAAAGATGTTTATCGTAAAACATGCACAATAGCAAACATAAAATAATAAGTAAATAAAAATATGTCTTTTGACTTTGATTGTCAATATTCTGACTTTGCTGATTGCATCGTACGTACAATCTGAGCATCTGTTTAAACAAGAAAAGTTTTTCAAAACTGCTGATCTAAATAGGGTCGACATTTATTGATTCTATTTTACTTTTATTACTCTAAATATCTTCCCAAAAATATCTTTCAACAGTGGGCATTTGAGCAATGTCCGGTGATGGAGATCGAATCCATGGCCATCCACGTTTGAGTCGAGTCCTGTACCACTAGGCCAACCACCCCGGCAGTACAGCGAGGTCTCCCCACTGACAAAATCTGCTCGTTCGAGCGAATGCGATTAGAGATTGCCGCGAGATTCCATCCGCCGAAGTGCAATGGCGATCATCCACCTGGAATTAGAGCATGCGTGATTATTCTATAGCCGGTGTCAGGTAGATTGTTGAATGTACCGTATAATTGATTTCTATACCAACTTCTAATCTACTAAAAAACACAACATCATTTTTCAGTAATTGTATACGTTTGGAAAGGTCATTTAACGCATTGTCTTATCTATTTTTCAAACTGCTGCTTAAAAAAACGACAGACTGCTTGGTAAATTCACACAACTGAAAAAAGAACGTGTAAACGGTTTATTTATTAGAATACGTCCAGTGAGGTTTAACATAGAAACAATTAAAAACAGTATAATTGATTTGTTTTTCCAAACAACTCCAATTATATAGAGTACATTTAAGTTTAATTGAAGCATAATAATTTTTTTAAGCATTTAGGGTAGGCGTTCTTCCGCTTTTTTTAATCCAATTTTGCTTTACATTTGTTTTCCTAATTACATTAAAAAAACATACTTTTCAAGCATTGCATTTTGAAATAATTTTCAAAAAATTACAATTTTATCAAGGTTTGTGTTGTCTGGAAGCAATTATATAAATGTGATACTTATTAATGTCAAAGTTGGTACACTTTATATGGCTAAAAAAAACACATTGCAATAAAATATGTTAATATGATCGATCTGAGAAATATAGATTAGCTTTTATTCATTGTTCCAGTGTTCGAGAGCACCATTGTTAAAAATAAAATTTGGTCAATTTTAGTGGGCTACCTACTTTTAAAAAATAGTGTTGCAGTTATTTTATTGGATTAGAAATAATTAACTCCACCTAGTTTGGATTAGAAATGATTTAGTCTGGTCAGTCCCAAGCCTGGATAATAGAGGAGGGTTTGAGCGACCAATGTTAGTAACCTGGCCTCTGTAAAAAATTTATACTGCTACGGAAACAATCAAAAGGACGCCATTCCGGCAAACAACGGCAAAGAAGTATTTGGATGACAAAGTTATACAGATGACAGGGTTGATTGGAAACCGAAAGGAAACTCAATCCTTGATTTGCAGAATCTTTAATGCCAACAAGACTTTCTTGGTGTTGTTTTGCTGTAATTGTTATCTTACTGCCCCATGCTTATTTTTAAAGCAAAAGGGTTTTGTATAATATTATATATATATATATATATATATATATATATATATATATATAATATTATATATATATATATATATATATATATATATATATTATATATATTATTATTTCGCAAAGGTTATTATCAAACTAATTACGAAAACGCATCAAAATAGCGTAAACGTGCAATTGTTTGATGTAAAATTTGTGTTTTTATTCCATGTTCGCAGAGCACTCTGCATTCCTATGCCAAGAGGTTGCGAATTAAATTTTGACACTAATTGGGAATCGACTGAAAGCTCAGGTATATCGCTATGCACTTGGTCCTTGCTGTTATTAATCCAGAAGCCTGTTGGTACCCAGTCCAGGATGATAATATTCCTATATTATCATTATTGGAATTTGAGACTTTATAAGTATTACTCAAATCTTCAGGATCATTGGCATCCCAAATGGTGTAGTAAATTGCTTAAAAATGATTTTGTCAAATGCGAAGAATTAAAATAATATATTTGTTATTGTATACAGTTTCAATTCGATGTAATCTATTATTTGCCCACTAATGTACCATCTATCAAGTCTAATAATATAAATGATGTCTTATTTTTATAGTAGAAACTGATTGTAGTATGGAAAATCAATAAACCTAATTAACTGCTTTATCAATGATTTATTATTATTATTATTATTATTATTGTCATAAAATTATTTCCATTTTACCATTATTTTTATTGTTCTAGTTATCATTATTATTCAAACCCCTTCCACTCCGAAAAGCATAAAGCAACGCTAGATTGTTCCATATTATACATTTAATTTTTGGAAATTCTATACTCTGCTGTCGATTGAATCCAAAATGCCCGTTGAAGACGAAAGTATTTGGTAATTTGCTCACATAAATGATACTAGCAGAAAACAAACATACCGAAACCGGCTTTGTTTATTTAGTCACATTAAAACATTATCGATTCAGCATAATTATACAAGTGAATACAACTCATAAGTGAATGCAACTCACAAATCACAAATTTGTGATGTTCAAAGGAAAAATAATTCATTCATTTTAGCTGATGACGTGATCACTTCTTTATTATGGAGGAAAAACGGTCGAGAATATCGCCATCATTGGAAATTGAAACTTTGTATAAACATGACTCAAATCTTCAGAATTATTATCATAAAAATCATGGTTTACTAAGTTCTTGTAACTTAAAAATTGGACAATCAAATTGTCCTTAATAAAAATGCATTATTTACAATCGCTACATATTGTAATGTATTTCTTTTAATCTTTTGTTTAAATGTTTTATATTTTTGAAAATAGATATTCATTATTATTATTATTATTATTATTTTGATTTCAATTCTTTCCCCAACGCTGACTATTCTCTAACATTAAAAAAATCAATACAATTCAAAAATTAACAATGGATTTTGAACAGTTTTTATCGCCCAAAACGTTTTTATTTGGCTTACGTTTTAAGAAATTAACACTAAATAGCTATATGTATATGTATTTTTTATTTCTACGCCATTTTACGTAATACATTCTACCGCTGGAAAAAATGCGTTTTTCTTAAAACAAGCAAGTAGGGAAGAACCAATAACAAACGTTCGTTGCACAGTCGCCTCCTCATTAGTTCGGATAGTATTCCGACTTTATCTACGACAGATGCAAATTAAATTTAGGAGGAATACATGAAGTTTCTTGGCTAGAAGACCGCCTCCTTGTGACGAAGCCAGTGTTTACAGGAATTGACGAGGCGATCTTCTTTAGAGTTGACGCCGGCTACATATGGTAAATGGAAACCTTGAGATACATTTTAGGCATCATAGATGTATGATAGCATGCATTCACAGAACGAAAGTTTAGCGTAAACCCAGAGTTATGCCACTGTGCTGCTGTTACTGTTACTGCTGTTATTAATCTAGATACATATGGACACCTAGTCTAGGATGCACCACGTGGAGGAGGAACAGTCAGGAATCTCACCATCGTTGGGAATTTTAGACTTTATAAGCAGTACTCAAATTCTCAGAATGATTACTATTACTATTATTATTATTATTTTTATTAATGTTTGAATGTTTCACGAAAATCATTTTTAGCAAGGCGAAACGAGTACCAGTTGGGGGGAATCGAACCTATGACCATCGAATTTCGAGTCCTACACTGTATCACTTCACCATCTTAACACAAGTTCGATCAAGTACACAACACTATATTAGAGATTGTGCCTATATGCAGGATCCTTAACTGACGTCATTCTGATATATTACGAAATTAGGCATTTGGAAAACAATATTCACTCTAGCAGAACGTCATGTAATTGTCGTCATTTCTTGTAGTTAGTGGCGCCCTCAAAAACTCGCCGTCTTGTAGTCAGCAAAATCTCTTATGAATATTCGGTGGCACTTTGTTACAAATACGTTTTAACATCATGTAGATAATTAACTCTTAAATTTTGTTAAAAAATTAATTCTTTTGTGTGTATGTATAACATTTAAAAAAATTTGTTTTCTGTAATTAAAAATCATTTTTTGAATAAATTACTGTAATTAATTTATGTTTCATCAGTTTTTATATATAATTAATTATTATTATTGCTATCATTCTAATAAAAAAATGTAATAATTGAAAGAGGTTGGAACTTTATTATAGTTATAAAGTAAAAATTAACAGATTTCATTTTGGTAATGCTAGTGATTGTGAGGATATAATTTTTCTTTAACTGCTTTGAATGTTTTACGAGAAACATCTTTCAGCAGTGGACATTTAGTGAAGCCAAACGTGGGCCCGCATTCGAACCCATACCCACCGAGGTCCAAATTCGAACGCTGTACCGTTAGACCAGCCCGGCACAATCATGCATCTACAACGCTTAAAAGGTATGTTAAAGTATATGTATATTATGTGTAACTGTTGGATTATGAGAGACATTGCTGAAATCCCATTCAGGTAAACTTGTTGATTAGTGTAAACTGTAGCACTGTTACAAGGATTCTGTTCGTTAGTTAAAAATCTGCCTTATATTCACCAAGCATTTGGTAAACACGTCACCATTTATTCATTCATCATTATCATCATCATCATCATCATCGGGGATAAACATCCCCCACCGGTTATTACCACTCATGGTAGTCCAAAAATCCAAGACGTCTGCAAAAACGTCAACTTGTGTAGTGTGTACTCAAAGAACGACACTTGAGGTGTACTGACATTAAATGTTAATTACATCCCGAGTTAAACCCCTCCAATGATCTCTGTTGGCTGCATAGGGTAAACAAACGGACGCCCATTTAAATAAATAAAAGGACTGAGTTCGCGTGCTACAATGTCTGTCCAAATATTCCGTTGGCCGCCTGGCCTTCTTTTCCATCCGGGTAATGGGTGGGCTTCCATAGCTATTCTGGCTGGATGAGTGGGCAATCTACGTAAAACATGACCAATCCATTTTAATCGTCTTTCTTTAACTGTGCTGGAGATACATGGCCAATAAATGTTAAGAGACTTACAAATATCTGGGAATGGTTGAAATATTTTACTAGTTATTAAGTTCAATAGAGGAACCATTTATTCATTGTGGTTGGTGACATGTAAGTAAAAAATGGACTTCTAGCAAAATAATGGAGTTTATTGTCTGGCAAACGGCGCCACTGTTCATAAAAATTGACGAGGTCACGTGATTATTGCCAGGTTTATCTTCCTTTTTCTAACGGCTGTATATGTTATATGTATACCTTAAAATACCTTTCGAGTACTATGGATGTATGCTGGCATCCATCTGCCAAAACGGAAATCCAATTATACCGCTATATCCTTGTTCCCCGCTGTGTTAATCTAGGTGCTTGGTGCGCTTAGTTCATAATGCGCCATGTTGAATTGACAGTCATAAATATCACTATTATTAATGAAAATAGAAACTTTATTAGCATTACTCAAATCCTCATTATTTTTAGCATCCCCATATTGATTTATTATGATTTATTTATTTACTACTTTGAATGTTTTACGATAAACATGTCTTTCAGCAGTGGACATTTTAACGAACTCAAACATAGGTCCGCATTTTAGTGCCAGTGGTGGGATTCGAAGCCATGTCTGCCAAAACCAAGTCGAGCGCTGTACCGCCAATCATGTGATCTTAATAATTAATAAATAATAAAATTATAATTATTACATTTTTATTTTACTTTATCAATCTTTAGCAGAATGACGCTTTCAAAAGATCGAAGTAAATTATTTCCATGTAAATCAGTATAATGACAGCGTGCCAGAATGATCTAGCATTACAGCGCTTGACCAAAAAACGGGATAACAAGCATGAGTTCGATTCCCATTACCAGTATCACCAAGTCCAACTTTGGCACTGCTGAAAACTGTTTGGCGTGAAAAAACGGTAGATGATAAAACCAACCAAGGGAAAAAGTTGCGAAAAAAGGAGCCAATAAGAGTCAGATAACCCTTTGTGTGAGTGCGTGATTACTCGTCACTTGGGGATGAAAAAAGTGGGATCAAATTTGCACGATGACGCAATATAAATCATATAATATTGATTTTTCCACCTTATATACATTTTCAAGGTCAAATAATTCTCTTTTGATAGGAGAATGCACCAACTCACTCACGGAGGTTGGCCAATAAGATTTTTTTTAATTCTTTTTCCCTTGGTTGGTTTTATCATCTACCAAAAAAATCGATATAATTTGTTTATGTTAGATCACATGATCGGTAGGTTGGCCATTTAATTAATTTTCCAACCAAATGGTGAATACCAATCACAGCACCAATGGTGATGCAATTATACAAGTGTTCATTGCATAAATAGTTTCTTTTTGTAGAAATCACCCCATGGGTTGCTTTAACACAAAACACCTGTTGTGTGCGCAGTAATAAATATCAGTAGCTAATTAGTTGTTTATAAAGAAAAAAACGATAAGTATGCTGAGCCAAAAGGTTTTTTTCTAATTAATACGTTTGTTTTTTAAAGCATTTAGACTCCAAAAGGGTAGATGATAAAACAAACCAAGGGAAAAAGTTGCGAAAGAAGGAGCCAATAAGAGTCAGATAACCCTTTGTGTGAGTACGTAGTTATTCGGCAGTTGGGAAGGGGATGCAAAAGTTTCAAAAAGTGTAACCAAATTTGCATGATGACGTAATACAAATCGTATAGTGCTATGTAAATATTGATTTTTGCAGCTTATGTACATTTTCGAGGTCAAACAATCCCCCTTTGATAGAAGAACGTGCACCAACGTGACTCACGGAGGTTGACCAATAGGATTTTTTTAAATTCTTTTTCCATTGGTTGGTTTTATCATCTAGACTCCAAAACCACATTTGTATTATTATCGCTTCATGAAAAACATTTTTCAACAAGTAGACAACAATAAAACCAAACAATTGCCCGCATTTAATGCCCGTAATAACAGTCAGGCCCATGTCAAACCAATTGGCTTTAAATAATCACAGCCTTATAGACAAAGTTTTATTATATATAAAAAAACATTTCCAAACATTCTACTGTTCTATTCCATTTAATCGATAAGTTTAAAAAAAGGAATTTTTCATTCAATTCTTTTCCCTAATCGATCTGTGCAAAGATGGGAAGGGAATTGGAGCGTAGAAATAGTAACTGACAAAAAAGCAGTAATACAAACATGGTATATAAAATATGTAGTTATTTGATCGTTATTTCTGTATTGACAAAATATTTCAAACGGTACTGTTACTACTTCGAATTCTTTGCAGGAAACATATCTTTCAGCGGCGGACGTTTCAGCAAAGCCGATTGGGAACGCACATTTAGTGCCGGTGGTGGTGATTGAGCCTATATCCACCGAGGTACGAGTCGGTAGATGATAAAACCAACCAAGGAAAAAAGAATTTAAAAAAATCCTATTGGTCAACCTCCGTGAGTCACGTTGGTGCACGTTCTTCTATCAAAAGGGAATTGTTTGACCTTCAATATGTATATAAGCTGGAAAAATCAATATTTACATAGCACTATACGATTTGTATTACGTCATCGTGCAAATTTGGTTATACTTTTTGAAACTTTTGCATCCCCTCCCTCCCCAACTGTCGAATAACTACATACTCACACAAAGGGTTATCTGACTCTTATTGGCTCCTTCTTTCACAACTTTTTCCCTTGATTGGCTTTATCATCTACCTTTATACTGATAGACTACCGTAGATCAGTAGTTGAACAAAGTTTGACTTAAATACTGGACAGAGAACCGGGTTTCTTGACAAGAAAACGTTAACAAGAGTGTTTGATATTTTGGGCAGCGTACAACTAAAAATGCCTTGCTTCCATTTACCCAACTCGGTAATATGACCGTGCATTCAGTGTCTAATTGGTTTTGGTGTAAGTCAAGGATGAGCATCATTTGTCGGAGTGGTGTAGCCGTACGGCGCTCGAATTCGGACCTCGGTGGGCATCGGCGTTCGAATCCCATCGCCGGCACTAAAATACTTGCCCATGTTTGGCTTCGCTAATTGTCCACTGCTGAAAGTTGTTTCTCGTGCAAACATTCACAAGTAGCAAATGTAAAATAAAATAAATATGGAGGTACGCATTATTGAAAAATGACATTCAAATCGATGTTACGCTGTGAAAACGTTATCGTGAAATTCAATTCAAATTGTTAGTGTTCAAATGTTTTGCACGACAACTGATAACTCGCCGGTTGATAGTGCAACTCGCATCGCTGCCTACCCCAGTTTTGATTTTAGCGGTCCAGCCACCTCCGATACTATTGGCGGATGTCCTACTCTGTCCATTCATTCATTTCGGTTAGTGACGTAGTCACCTCTTTAATGGTCGATTTCCATGACTTAACAAAACATAGCAAATGCAGCAAAGTATATAGACGGCATCCTTGTAACGGTGCCACGGTTTGCAGAGATTGACGAGGCCGCCTCATGTTTTGTTGCATTTATTTTTCCTAGCCCAAAGGCTACATATGGTAAACACACACCCAAAGATACCTTTCAAGTATCCCAGATGTATGTTTTTATACATTGGTCAAAACGGAAGCCCAATTGTACCGTTGTGCTCTCGGTTCCTGGTGAGTTCCTTCCAGGTGTACCTAGTCCAGGATGTGCCATATGATGACAGTTAGGAATTGTTACAAAATGTACAACTCGGTACACGTTACTGAGATCATGAAAGTTTAAATATCCAATTATATGAATTAGAGTCCCACCCACGAAATTTGCCACCAAAAAGACATTGCCAATCGATAAACGCCGAAAAATAATCGATTTTGTGTAAAGCTGACAATTTCCTACTTGCCGACTGCTATTTTTGTGTAGAAATTAGAACAAAATTCATTGTTTATTTTTGTAAAATGTATCACACAAACAGAACAACAATTGCTAATCGATTAAAATTTGAAACAGGTGTATTTTAATGACC
Organism: Cardicola forsteri; assembly: GCA_025895645.1. Lineage (NCBI taxonomy): Eukaryota > Metazoa > Platyhelminthes > Trematoda > Strigeidida > Aporocotylidae > Cardicola > Cardicola forsteri. The sequence continues at coordinate 64,282 of JAKXYG010000710.1, read as the reverse complement.
GCATTACAGTACATGCACGCGTGTGTATAAATGATGCTTTGACAATATGTAACGATTCGTAAATGCATGCAATTAATGCATTTCTTGAGAGCACAATACAATTTCACGTGTCCTTAACGTAAGTACTTTTAGCTATTTTTTTAGCAATGTTATGCATTTGTTTCATCTTGAACTTGAGTTTTTTTAATAGCGAGTAACATAAGTTGTCTTTACAAACTTTTGTACATTGCTAATGAAATTGAAAAAAAAACATTTTCCATGTTTGTAGAATTCCATAAGCAAGAGATTGATTTCGGTAAAGATTGAGCTTCCTTTCGGCTTTCACTCAACCCTGTCATCTGGGTACATGAGATCACTTCTTGTTTGCTGGAATGGCATCCTCTTGTATTGTTTCTGGAGCACTGCAAATATTTTACAAAGGGCAGGTTGCCAACCTTGCGCTCAAACCCTCCTCCTTTATCCAAGCTTGGGACTGGCTAAATTGAATCATTTCTAACCCAAACGAGGCAGAGTTTTTGTAAGTGGAGGTCAGTATCATATTGACAAAAACGGAAAACTGAACTTGATATTAAAACTAGGTTTTGAAATACGATAACGAATTTTTAAAGACTGAAACCATTTCTTCTTCTATTGGCTTGAAGACAAAAGACTTTATTTGTACTCGTCGATTGTCAGTTCTACAGTGAAACGTGCTAGTAGTAAGCAACGAAGATGGTAGATATTTAACATGGCCAGTATCTCACTGATAAATTTCTCATTCGTTATTTTCCATATTTATAGGGCATAGAAAACGGAATCCTTGTGACGTCGCCACTGTTCAAAAAGATTGACAAGGTCGCCTGATTTTTGTCAGTTTGGATTAAAAATGATTCAATCTAGCCAGTCCCAAGCCTGGATAAAGGAGGAGGGTTTGAGCGCAAGGTTGGCAACCTGGCCTTTGTAAAAATTTATATTGCTGCGGAAACAATGAAGGATGACGTCATTCCGGCAAACAACAACGTTTCTGGATGGCAAAGTTACCAGATGACAAGGTTGAGTGAAAGCCAAAAAAGCGCAATCTTCGATTTGCAGAATATTTAACGCTAACGAGACTTTGTTATTGTTGTTTTGCTGTAATTGTTGTCTTATTTCCCCATGCTTATTCTTAAAGCAAAAGGGTTTTGTATAATATATATATATATATATATATATATATTATATGCCCCTTAGCCCACGGACTGCATATGGTATACACTTACCTTAAGATACCTTCTAAGTACCCTGGGCGTATGCTTGCACCCACCCGTTGAATCTGAACCCCAGTTATATCGCCGTGTACTCAGTTCCTGCTGTTATTGGTGTAGATGTCTTTTAGCACCTAGTCCAGGATGCACCACGTAAAGGAGAAACAGTCAGGAATATCACCATTACTGGAAATTGAGACTTTATAAGCATTACTCAAATCTTAAAGATCACAACTGAGTTTAAATGTCACGTGGGATCAATTGTGCACTTCATCTAAGAGTTCATAGTCCCATGCTGTTTTGAGTTAAAGCAATTGTAAATTAATGAAATACAATTATCTTCTTGTATTTTTGATTTTAGTAAAGCATGATTTACTTAATTCAAACACAAACAGCACATCATAGTTGAAAAGCAAACAAATTTATTAAAAACAAATTCCTTTATTTACAATCTACTCCATTTCAGTAGCTCCCATAACCAATTTCACTATTGATTTAATTTAATTTTAATCAACAATTATTTAGGTAATAATAAACCAATCACGTTGCACTTTCAAGGTCATATTGTATTAATTAAACCACAAACGTTTGCAAATATTCTTTGTTTAATATCACATAAATAGATTTTATTACAATCTACACAAACGGTATGCAATTGGTGAAATAAAGCAACACAAACCACCAAGTTTTAATGTCATCACGATTTGGGATTCAAAAGAAGCGTCCATATGGAGACGTCAGTGTTAACGAAAATTTACAAAATTTCCTAAACTGGCTTAATCCAAAAGCTTGTTCAGTTTGACCAACGCTGTTCAAGATCCGTATGGTTTCGCTCTCTGTCTTCTGTTAAACGCAACCATTTAATAACTAATAAAATATTTCAATCATTTCCAGATATTTGTAAGATACTTAACATTCATTGGCCATGCATCTGTAATACAGCAAGAGAAAGACGATTAAAATGGATTGGCCATGTTTTACGTAGAATAGCCAATCCATTACCCGTGTGACCAACGAAGAATTTGGATGAACATTGTAGCACGTCACCTCAGTCCTTTTATTTATGCTAAGCCCCCCCCGTCTAAATGAATAACTTAATTAGGCAGTTAATAGATATCATTAGAAAGATTTGATTCGGGATGTAATAAACACTTAAAGTCAGCATACGTCATGTCGTTTATTAAGTGCACTACCCTGGGCGATTATAACCGGTAGGGGGGGATGTTTATTTCTGATAATGGCTTAACCATGTGATATTTGTATTCTATACAATTCCTTTATAGTATTTCGCGTCTATAACTGCACTTATCCATTAAAGCAGCAATATGGTGAACTTTGTTAAAGCTATCAAAAATTGCGCAAAAGTTATACTTGCTTTTTCGTGTTACTTGACAAATCATTCATGTGACGAAAATGTTTATCAATGAATCAATAGATTTACTGTTTGAATTACTTTTGTCATCAAAAATATTCTCACTAGTGTCAATGACAATATTATGTTTTATCGATTGCATCATAGAAAAACAATAAATTCAATAGTCTTTATATAAAAAATGCTTTTAATGTGTGTGTGTGTGTGTTCGTTGGTGTTGATGTTGAAAGCAATTATGTAATAATATGTGTCGAGTAGAATTCAAATACGAAAAGCAATTTGATGTCAACATAATTACTTTAGTCGTGTTGCGATTGATTCGTATTTGTCAAGTGGGTGTTTATTTTATTTCAACTGGGTTGGTGACGTGTCACCTCTTCATTATTATTTTCTAAAACCGATTACAATAGCTTAATAAGCGTAACCAATATAGAAGAATAACGAAGTTGTTCGGCTGGTAGACGACATCCCTGTTACGGTGCCACCCATTCACCTGATCTCCCTTAGCCCAAGGCCACATATAGCATACGTATACCTTAACTCCGCCTAGTTTGGATTAGAAATGATTCAATCTAGCCAGTCCCAAGCCTGGATAAAGGAGGAGGGTTTGAGCGCAAGGTTGGCAACCTGGTCTTTGTAAAAATTTATACTGCTGCGGAAACAATGAAATATGACGCTATTCCGGCAAACAACAACGTATCTCAATGGCAAAGTTACCAGATGACAAGGTTGAGTGAAAGCCGAAAGAAAGCGCAATCTTCGATTTGCAGAATATTTAATGCCAACGAGACTTTGTTATTGTTGTTTTGCTGTAATTGTTGCTTATTCTTAAAGCAAAAAGGTTTTGTATAATATAATAATAATACCTTAAGATATATTTTAAGTACTCTGGGTGTATGCTTGCACCCACCAGCTGAAGCAGAAGCCCGATTATACCGCTGTGTATTCGGTCCCTTCTGTTATTAGTCTAGAAGCCTATATGCACCACAAAGAGGAATATCACGATTATTGGAAATCGAAACTTAATAAGCACTAGTCAAATCCTCAAAATCATTAGCAACCTTGATGACCAGAAATGACACTACCGACCAAACCGAAAACTATAAAAAGAAGAATCGCGTTTGACTAAAAATTTAACTATCTTGCTTAGCGGATAGGTCGTATTTTAAAAATCATTGAACCACACGCGAAAAATCAAATTGAAACGATAGTCATCACGTGAACTACGAAATGCCCTTGCGTAGTTAATGAAAATTGTCAATAATTAAACAAACAATGGCCTACTACCAAACTGCAACTGACAAGTATTTAACTTTCAACTTTAATTTGATTCCGAATAGGTCACATGGTCACGGTGCACAAAAATGCTTCTTTTTAAACCAATTAAATGTGTCCCATCTGTTTAACAAATTCCTTCTTAAATTATGTCAAAACCCTTACTATTTAAAAACTGTTCCATGTGATTGTACATATCCAAGATTGAGTTTTTATTCGAATTTCGATTAGTAATCAACGATATTATATTTTCAATTCTTTGGCGTAGTTGTATAGCGATATGTTTTTAATAAAAAGTCAGGATAATAACCTTCAGTTTAACTAGAATTACTGTATATATTTTTCCATTTATTATCGCTATTACAAACCCTTTTGCGGTTGTTTGCCATAATGGCGTCTTCTGATTGTTTCTATTGCAATATAGATTTTTTACAGAGGTCAGGTTGCTAACCTTGCGCTTAAACTCTCCTATTGGCAAGATTCGTTTATTTCTGATTTTCTCTAAGTACAATTTTTTTCCATATTACATTAGGTAGTATATTACAAGGCAAGCTAAAAAGAGTTTATTGCTGTTTGAGGCAATGGTGTTCACGGCTTGCAAAAGCGTGCACAAATGTCAATTCAATGACTTTGTTTTCGTACACTTAATAAACTTGAGGTATACTGACTTTGAATATTAATAAAATGCCTCCAATGGCATCTATTAACTGCAAACGCTAAGAAATCGGAATCTCAATTAAGTAATTCATTCGTCGTCGTATAAATACGACGACTGAGTTCGCGCCAAGAATCAGCTAATTAGTTGAAACAAAACAATTGCCAGTGCCTCTTGAATGAAATTATATCACACCGCAATGTCATTCAAATAAAAACTAAGTGCACCGTTAAAAACACTCAGTTGTCAAATATTAAAACCCGTTAAGTCGTTGTAACATTTCAGTAAAGTTTGTGTCTCACCATTACCCCCCCCGGGTTTATAATAACTATTCTACAATACAAATTAATCCTTTCAGTGTAGTTAGTCCTACGTATTTTAATCGGTATAAAACCATTAACGTGAATAGTAGCCTTGCAAACCGCGTTAAATTCACCCCTTTCTTTATTAACTTATTTAGATGAATAAACCAGTCAAAACGCTGTCCATAGTTATGATGCCTTCTGGATGAGGTAAAGTTGCAATCTTTTCAAATACTTTTTACTATTTGAATGTTTTATGGAAAATGCATTTTTCACCCGCCACCGCCGCTCCCCAATCAGTTGAGCGTTCCAGATACCTCTCTACCCCAACAACAATAGTAGGCCAATTCAAAGTCATCAATATTAATAAAACATTTTTTGTAGAAAAATGTCGGTGTTAAGTTCAATTCAGAAAACGTTTACCAAAAAAATTCCGCTTCATATTGTTAAAAAACAGTTGATTGCATTTTAGTGATAAAATAATTAATTTTTTTAATAATAAAAATTAATTAATCAATAAGATAGAAAAATGTTACTAAATTCTAATCGCGATAACAGATCAGTTTCTTTCATATTTAGTTAAATTTCATCCACACAAAATATGTTGCCAGACATTTTTTGAAACTATAAATACTTTTGTCTGTCAAATTCAACATAAAATCAGAAAGATGTGTCATTATTGATAAAATAGTTCCCTTAACATCTATTAATTCGCTTTATTGTATTTCCAAAATCCGTATAATCAATCGATAGCTTATTAAACACAACATTCCACTCCCTAATCCGACCGCATCACCAGTTGGACGTACGTCATTCGTGCGACCTAGAGCGTAGAGCCCACGAACGGCACAATGCCATACTCTAATCGACAGCCAGCTCCCGTCTGACTACGCTGTAAAAACCCAATGAAAAGCGAAGTTACTACTAATATCGATCATGTAAGGTTAACACTCTCTAATGCAACCAATCAATGAAAGTACAATTACACATTTGTGATAAAATCAATTTCGCATGTGCTTCTGTAAAAACACAATCAGCTTACACGTGTTCACAATTTGAATGACAATTCTCACCAACTGTCTTAAGACTCTTGCTATGATTGTAAAATTATCATCAAATATGCTATATAAACTAGAGATAGAATAATAATAATTTCTCATAAACCAACATCTCTATAATGTCACTTTTTGATGGTGTTTATTGCTCATAAGCGAAAGTTATCAGTACACAGGAATGAACGGTTTTTGGTTGCTATTAGTATATTGGTGTTCATTCATCAAAATAGATTTGGTACACCAAACGTGTTCATTTTATCACTGTCAGGATGAGTTCGAGTCCCACAACTGGCGCACACGTGGAAAACAATTACCGTGTGATGGTCAACATAAAAAAATCATACTTTGGACAATAAAAAACTTGTTAAAATTGTGTCAGCAATACCACACCGGAAAACGTTGGCAACAATCTGGAACATTAACTACTATTTCCCTCATATTCAGATGATCAGCAAAATCTCCGCAATTCAAATATATATATATATATATATATATATATATATATATATATATATATATAAAGTTCAAACAAATTCATTTACAAATCAGTCATCATAAGTTGGAAAAAAGAAACGTTGAAAACATGTTCTCAATAAAGAACACCGATAGAAAGGATAATAATACAAAGCGATATATATATATATATAATATGAAAATATCAAATGATTCAAACTACAGCTTTGTGACAAAAGACCGACTCATCATCATCATCATCATCAAACTCATAAACTGAGTACTGTGCAGAAAATTATAATCAAAATGCATTGAAAACAAAAAAATATTGAGTATATAAAGTTGCAACCAACACACATACTTTGTTGATGTTAACATACTCACCTAATGGTTCAAAAGCTATATATATATATATATATATATATATATATATATATATATATATATATATATATATATATATATATGAACAACAAAATCAGCTGAATAAAAATCAGTAGTATGTACGCTAATAGTGCCAATTGATAATTCATAATAAAGCTGTGTATTATAAATTAATCGTATGTACATAAAACATTGGTAAATGTTATGCGCGCCCTTGCTTTCAGCAACAACACCCAAAAAAGACAAATCTGTTCGAACTATATCACAACCACATCTATGAGGTCAAACATCGCCCCCAAACAGTCAGACTAGACACGTCTTTGAGGTTTTAAAAACACAAGCGAATAGGTCATCAAACGCCTGCTCTCTCTCTCACACACACACATACATACAACATGGACAAGGGAGAGGAATGGAAAATGTCCAAATAAACTAAATGTATTTGATTGGGCGGGGAGAGGGGAATGATGCACCAAACAACCACACACACACAGAGGTTTTGATTGATATACCCTAAACGATATGAAATTCGATTGAGAATCATTGTGAAAGAATGTGGCTAAATAAAAAGACATGCAAATCCATGTGTCAAACTTGCGCAGGCGTCTGGCCCATTTGAGCAACAATGCCCGAGGAAGATCCCAACTGAGGTTGGTCTGCCGCGTGAAAATCAACATCGGAATTGTTCTGTTCAGATTGGATACAGAGATCGGACGATAGCTGTTGTGCAGATGCGGCCTGCCTATCGTTCACTTCGTCGGTCTGATGATGCTGCTCAATCTGTCGCTTCTTGACCGCAGCCAGACCTGCCCAGACGGTATCGGGACCGAGAGCCTGGGCTGCGTAAGCCATCATGTTAGCCTTGCTGGGTGGAATGCCCGCTGCGATGGCTGCCATAGCAACTGGATCGGCGTAGGGAGCCTGGCGGGTGGGATTGAAGTCGCAGTCGCCGTAATAGTTTGAATAGTGCACGTAATCCACTTCATCAACAGCACTGCCATCCTCCTCATCTTCATCTTCGTCATCTTCCTCTTCGTCCCCAAAGTCGTCGTCGTCTTCTTCCTCTTCCTCCTCCTCCTCCTCGTCATCTTCATCATCCTCGTCGCTTAACGAAGCAACTGCGGCCGATCGACTGAAGACGGGCTACAATAAAATGGCACAAGACAATCACTTACGACTCTCATTTGTCTGGGTTGGTGACGACGCCGCCACTTTATTATATCTATATAGCAAACAATCAATTCCGATGGCCTATTAAGCATTGGGATGCTAATGATCCCAAGGATTTCAGTAATACTTATTAAGTCTCAATTTACGTTCAGCAATAAACGTCAGTGACCTTACAAAGCTGCCATGATATATGCGGGTTGAAACATAAAAAGCATTGAGGTCCTCAATATCCGAAGCATTTGGCCAAAACGTGAAACAGCAAAGCGGCGAGAAAATCGCTGTTATTTTGACCTCCGCATTTCAGCATATACGACATAGACAATTGTCAGGAGACAAGCCTAACTTTCAGAATCAATAAAGCACGCGAGCTTGGGAAATTGGAATCGGTTACCAGCCTTTATTATTTCCTACATTGGTAGAATATACAAAATTACTATACTGGCGTAGCAAAAAAGAATCCTTTACGAGGATCCCGAGGGTTTGAGTAATGCTTATGAGGTTTCAATTTCCAATAGTAGTGATATATCCACCTGAGAAGGATACACAGATACACAGCGGTATAACTAGGCTTCCATATTGGCGAATGGGTACGACCATACATCTACGGTATTTAAAAAGCATACGTATACCGTATGTTGATGGGCTGACAAAAACTAGGCAATCTTGTCAACTTTTGCAAACAATGTCCCTGTCACAAGGATGCCGTCTATCAACGGAACTAAACCTTGGTTGGCAGACCAACCCCTAATTAGCGTATCCATATGTGGCAGATAGTGGAACAGCTACTGGCAATAAAGGCTAGCTGTGCCAAATAAGCAGTCGCGGACCAAACGGGTACTCAGGCGTTAAGGTCATTGACGGGTTGACAAAAAGGCATCAACGATTATCGATGTCACCCTGAGTATTATCACCAAGCAGCCCTATTTAGGGATAGCACTGCTTGCTCCACCCGGAGAGGGGCCTAGAAAAGGTAGTTTAAAATTACTCGTCTTCTCACCAGGATGGCTGGCCTCGACTAACTCACAATCGAAACTCTTACAAAACTCATCACGTCTGATTCTGATAGCCAAATGCATTAAAAAACACCACTCTCAGAGATCAAACAAGGTAAAATGTGACTCGCACCGATTATTAAGTTTACGACTAGCCGCTGTAAGCCAATATGTAGGCGTATTGTTGGCTCTTGGAACGTGCGCTCACCGCGCCATGGCAACGTTTATAAAACCCAAATATTGTATTGTAAAATAGGACGCAAAAACTTACATTCACACTACAAGCACCAGCCACCATCACATCGTCATCGCCCGAACTAGCCATATTCCTAGCATGATCTGCATGCCACGGCGACGTGCTGTTGTACATCATACTGTCGACGTATTGGCCATTCTTCAGCACATGCCCGCCAAACATGCCCGGATTGTGTCCACCGTCGGCCAACATCCGACTGTTGCTTCCAGCAGACTTCATAAAATGATGTGGTCTATCGATCATTTGATGTAACTGATACGACAAAGTGCCTGGACAATTCTTGAGCGATTGTTTGGAACAGTTCAAAGTACCGTCGGTCTTCATCATCGCCATAATCGATTCCTTGTCGTGCGACACCACGTCGTGTGACACGACGTCGTGTGACGTCAGTCCGTACGGAAGAATGCTGTCGAGCGTACCATCGGTCAGGGGATTGAATGGCTCGCCTGTAATCCACGGATGCTGCAAGCAGTCCCAAGCGGTCGCTCGCATGTTGGGGTCGTAGGCGAGCATGGGCTCCAAGAAGCTCGTGAATTGGGCAGCTGTTGTTGGATGCCACTCGTATTTTTCTGTCAATACGTGGAACAAACTCCACGGCTTCAGGCGATGAATATGGCGCAATTGGGCTAAATAATAGAAACAAAATCCAAACGACTCAATTGAAATAGCGAGAGTAACTGGATTGTCTAAACGGCAATCGACTGCGACTCCAAACACAAACTAAAGAAGGATCATTTTCATCGGTTATGTGTAACAAAAAAAAATTACACTTTTAGAAATTGATCTGTAACAACAAGCGAAATGGGCGGAGTAAGTAAGCACACCAGTATTTTGAACAATCTTCGCACTTGAACGACACATTATAGTTTTTTTTACCCATAACTCTATCTTTGGTAAAAGATTTTGTTGAGACGCTAATAATTCGAGTAATGCTCAAATAAAGTTTCAACTTCTAATAATGGTTATAATTTTATTTCCATGCGTCCATGTACTTTAACCCGAAGTCAGACTAACAGGATAACGGAGACCGAATTCACTGCCGTATCAGTGGACCTCTATTTTGACCGATAGGTGTAAGCATACACACACACACACATTGAGCAGGATTCTTTAGATATAAGTTTACCATACGTAAGTATTGTACTCTGACAAATCTCTGCTAATTTTGGTACCGTCTACAAATTTTGCTATATTCCACCATGCATTACGCTTTCCAAGCCACCAGAAATGATCGTTTGCAGTGCTATACAAATGTGGAATTAATAAACAACACAATCAATCATATGAAGCATTAAATTAAATGGTAGAAACCTACAAACAACTGTATCATCCAATAGTTTCCACGGCCAACAATTACATTTTTACCGTATAATCTAAGCAATGTTTACTATTCCCTAATCTTTCACAACGTTTTGTACATTTCACGATCAGTTTGAAATATATATATATATATATATATGTATATATAGAATGTGTGAATGTCAGGTCACAATATATTTTTCATCGATTGAAAACACTGTCACCAGTGTTGGCAAAGCATGTATTAACTTTCTATCTTTCTGTGCAATTTCTTCTTCACATATCAAACCAGTTTGTATTGTGTTTGTGCGCTAATAGTACATAACATTTTCAAAGTTATTTATCTCGAAAAACACCAAATAGAGTGACAGTACAAACACAATAATAATAATTTCAATGTTCTTTTGAAATTAGTGTAAAGCTCTAAACTCTTTTTCCAATTTTCATTGTTGTAAAAGGGTGAATGTTGACGTGGACATGTCTCTACTATTTCTATATTTGGACAGCATATCGAGCAATTGGATACGGATAGAAGAAAAAATAAAGTTTCTTGATTAATAGACAGCAATCTTACAGTGGTGCCACAGTTGACGCGAGAGTGCCTGAATTCTTAATCAGTCCAACAGCTGCATATGGAGTAGGTGTATCATAAAATACCTTTCAATTACCCTGGGTCTACGCTTGCAGACATCCGCCATCAAGTGGAAACTTAGATATACCCGCTGTATCATCGGTCGGCGTTCCACGTTACTACGAGTCCAAGAAGTACCACATTGAAGTAAATGGGATCGGGATTATCATTATCATTCAAAACTTCACAACCGTCAGTCAATTTTTTCTTTATTTTGATTGTAACGTGAACCACCTATCCATTATTTTCCATATTGATATGGCATATAACAACCGTCAAAGAAATTTCTTGGCTAATAGACGGCACCTTTGTGACTGCGCCACTGTTGACAAAAATTGACAAAACCATCTAATATTTTGTTAGGGTTATCTCACTTAGCCCAACAATATATTTAACTACCTTGGATGTATGCTTGCACCCATTCGTCAAAGGGGAAGCCCAGTTATACCGCTGTACACCCATTCCCTGCTATTATTGGTCTAAATGCCTGTAAACACCTAGTCCAGGATGCACCATGTGGAGGAGTCGTGAATATCACCAACATTGAAAATTAACACTTCATTTAAGCATTACTCAAATCGTCAAAATCATTAGATTAAAATATTTCTACTAAACTATCTAAATCGACAACAATTAAACAAAACAGTTTCACCTAGTAAAACTCTATTCAAAAAATGGATAAAAAAACAAATACGTACCGTGCTTGTCAAAATATTCGCGCGAATATTTTCCCGAAAGAGCAATTGGTCGAGGAATGGGACCTAGCAGCTCCATCACGTGAGCCAAATGATCTTCATCGCGGGTGTAATCTTCACCCGAATGAGGCTCGAACAAATAATCGCCCGTAGCCAACTCGAAAGCCTATAAACACACACACACACACACACACACATGGGCATGGATGAGTAACGTTCACAAAATGGTACAGATATATCCTTGCAAGGCAACTTTGGTACATGGATGCACGCTGTACACTCGATCCCTAATCTGTGTTAATTTATGTTCAGGATGCTCCACGTAGAAGTAGATAGAATCAGGAATATCATCCATAATTGGAAATTAAGAATTTATAAGTATACATTGAAAGCACTTGAAAGATATCTCTAGTTATGCATTTAGTCAAATGGCTAATAGAGGCAATGTTGATAAAAAAATGAAGAGACCTAGTTGATCTTTGTAAACAGACAACTTGATTACTTTCCTACTTTTGTTGGGTACACAAAATTTCTTCCCACAAGTAAAATAATGGAAAGCCTGGATGGATACCGGTTGGATCTCCACCACGATGGGCTTCACACAAATGTCCACGTAAAACATGGAAAAGTAGTAAAATTGAAAGTGTAAACTCACCATACACGCAGTGCTCCAAATGTCGGCGGGTGGTCCATATCCAGCCCCAATGAGTACCTCCAATGCCCGATATTGTCTGGTTTGGATGTCCTCTGTGAAATGACGATACGTCCAGCATGCATTGCCCAAATCGGCAATCTTCACTTCGATTTCGCACGACTACTCGGTTGTTAAACAAAATGAATACAACAACAAACAGTTTAAAAAATAATACACAATACATGGAATAATACAGTACGAAACACATAGTGGCGACGTCTGCCAGCCAAGAAACTTTGTTCTATTTTTCGTTTGTTGCGCTTCGGGATGTTAAATGATCCTGAGGATTTGAGTAATGCTTATAGTCTCAAACTCCAATGATGGTAATACTACTGACTGTTATTCGTCCATGTGATGCATCCTGGACTAAGTGCCTATGGGCATTCTAGACAAACAACAGCAGGAACCGAGTCCACAACGGTATAACTGGTTTTCACTGAACTCCCGCTCAATGAATAGGTGCTAGAATACACCCTAGATGCCTAAATAGTATCTGAAGGTAGCCATTTACCATATGTAGCCGGTTAGGCTAAGGGAGTTCACGCTGACAGAAAATCAGGCCTCAGGTCCTTACTTTGTGCAAGCAACCGTGAAACTTCGATCTAATAGAAAATGTAATAAAATCAATAGCCGAGACCCCCAGGGCATCTTATTTCCTAAACTTATCTGGGAAAGGACCGAAGCTGACGGGTTTGCATAAAAGAGTTAGCAAGGTTTTATCCTTGTTAACTAATAATGACGAGCCTAACTTAAAGTCACCAAGGTGTGAACGGTCTTCCTCTGATGGCTCCCATGAATCCTTCGACCGACGTCATCCCTCCCGTTCACCGACGAAGATTGCCTTGTGAACTTCTGTGAACACTGGCGCCGTCGCAAGCAAGCAATCTTCTAGCCAAGAAACTCTATTTACCCCCCAAGTTCAATTAGCATCCAAAATACACTCCGTATAGGAACATGGAACGTGCGGTCACTGTCGTCTGTTTCGACTCAAGAATTTACTGCTACTGAGCTAAGTCGTTACAAGATTGACATCGCTTGTCTTAAGGAAACAAGGCTAAACTGTTCAAAACCGTTTCGTCTTCCTACAGTTTCCCAGTCTGTCGCATTATTTCTCCCATCATCTAATGTATCAAGTCCAGCATTTTGTCTATCCCCAACAGCTTCCGGTGCGTTAATTGACTGGAAGGGCATATCTCTACGATTGGTGTTCTCGCGTTTTAAAGTATCCAAATACTCAATGGCCGTCATCAATGCCTATGCTCCTACCAATAAATATAGCGAAAAAGAAATAAATGAGTTTTCCGAGCAACTAGGAGATTTATACTCCCAACTCAAAATTTCATCTCAAATCGTTGTTGTTAGAGGAGATTTTAATGGCAGAGCTTGCAAGGATGATGTCAACCGACCCTGGATTGGCCCGTGGACATTCGCGCGGGCAATACGAAAAGGGAAAAAGATTAAGTGAATTCGCTGCTGGGTGCAACATGATTCTCACGAAGACATTTTTCCAACATCTGACAACATTTCGTTCAAGCTGTGGCAGATATTCTTCCCAAATTGATTACGTTTTGGTTAGCAAACGCTGGTTCAGTGCAATCGAGAATTCCCGCGCATACAGAGGTTGCCGAACAGAAAGTGAGAATGATACCGATCATTCGCTCGTTTCATGTTTGCTTCGTGTGACAAAGGCTAGCCCCGATATTTCTGCTCCAGATTATTCTCTATTGACACAGCGACTATACTGACAAGTTCTTCAAAACCTACTTATCAGCTCTAGTTGTTATTCCAAGTTGCAGTATGAGAATAAATCAACCCTAAAACATTCTGAAACGGAAAATCGACTCAGCTAGTTTGGTGCTCCCCCGTTTAATCAACTTACATGGACCACACTGGTTGTCCGCCAATTCTCGATATCTTTATACGCAAGCAAAGAAATCCACGAGAAAAAGCGAAGCAAGATCATTGCGTGTGGAATTTCAAAAAACTATGAGGAAGATGAACAAAAACACTGAGATTCTGTAGTAGATAAGCTAGAGGCTTCTGCTCGCCATAATGACAGTGGAAAAGTATACAAGAAATTGGAACAACTCTGCCGTGGTAACAAAGTTAAAGTTGGATCATCTAGAATTTCAAACGAAAACTGGTTACTTTACTTTAACCAGACTTTAAACCATCCTGAAATCACAACAGGCTGGTTGCAAGATCAATCCAATCTTGATACAGTTCCTCCAGCAACTTATCCAATCTCCGTAGAACCTTCAACCGTCGATGATATTATGTGCATATGCAGTAAATTCAAAGACAGGAAAGCCGCTGGATTCGACGGAATTCCTCCATGTCTTCAAATACAGTCCCTTGCGGCATACTGAAGACCTCTATGGCATTATAACGGATTTCTGGGCAACTGAGCAGTGCCCTGAAGACTGATATCGTGCTACTATTGGTTCTGTTCACAAGGGAGATCGGCAAATACCTGCTAACTACAGGGGCATCAGTTTACTTTGCATAGCTGCGAAAATTGCCACGTCAGCGATAGGATTCGCCCGGAGGGAGAAGACCACACGGCCCAACCAAACTGGTTTTCATCCTGATTTGGGATGCATTGATCAGAGTCACACGCTCCGACGTATCCTGGAATTTCGGACAAAGTTTCAGCGCCCTACGTACGTAGTGTTCATAGACTACTCTTTAGCCTTCGACTCGCTGAAGAGAAAACGACTCTGAATAGCTATGTTACGTGGCGGAACCCCGATGAAACTTGTAAATCTCCTACGTGCCCTGTACAAGAACTCAACTGCTGTAATCCGCAATTGCAACAGATCTACTACAAAGCCGTTCGTAATTCACAGTAGCGTCCGTCAAGGCTGTGTGGCTGCGACGCTTTTGCCCAACAATGCGATTGATGCTATTCGCCAAGGTTTCTGGATAAAGCCCATCACCGATTTAGAATACGCTGACGATGCTGTTCTTCTAGCTGAAAATGAAGATCAACTGAAGCGAGCATTCGATTTTCTTCTGAACGTTTCCGATGAATATGACCTGAAAATCAATCCCGAAAAATCAATCATGACGTCACAGGCTCTTCATGCGAGGATTGTAATAAATTATGCTGTGCTTCCCAATGTACAGCAATTTACGTATCTGGGTTCTTCGATTACTTCCGACAGAGGTTCATCTAACAAAGTTAATCGTCGAAATTGTTTAACTTCTGCTGCGTTTGGAAAACTTGCTAATCTATTATGGAGACGAAAAAACATCAATCCAAAGACAAAGATGAACATTTCCTCTTCATTGGTTCACACAGTGCTTCTGTACGCAGCTGAAACCTGGATTCTTACAGGGTCTGAGATCATGAAGCTCAACAAATTTGAGGCAAGATGTTTCAGATATATTTGGCACAACACCCATTTTGCATCATTTGCTTCAAGGGTTTGGATTAAAAAGATCAGTAACCGCCAAATTCGAGATAATCTCTAATTTCGCGATATTCCTTCTTTGGTATCGTGACAAAGTAGATTGCGTTGGTTTGGACACATTCTTAGTAAAAATCCTGATGTAATCTCACGTACCGTAACTTTGGCTTGTCCAAATACCAATTGGAAGAAAAGAAAAGGTGGTCAGAAACGTACTTGGATAGATGCTATATCAGGACGATCTTCACCCTATTTTGACAGGAACTTGGAAACAATGGCAAAGTCGCTGGACTGACATATCTGTGCTCGCCTCCGAAAACTGTGAACAATGGAGAGGAATTATTCATGATGCTTTGAGAACTTGGAACTAATAAAGAGGTGGTTTTGCCACCAACGTTTATTACTATATATTATTGTTACGCTTATGATCAAGCCATCTAAATCGATCGTTTGCTATGCAGTACAAATGGAAAAATAATACGTCACCAACCACTAGTTGTAAATAAAGACGCACAACACACAGCAGCACATGATATACACAACGCAAATCACGCATTGGAGTAACAATAGGGTTTTCTTGCAAGTAAACAAATACAATCATTAATCGCGCACAATGACACACCCATCAACACAAAAACCGTAAACAAAATATGAAAAATCAATTAAATGCAAAAAGTACATTCAATAGTGCACAATTGTTTTCACCACAATCTTATATATTATATTATATCAAAATCACATTGTTCTCTTCATCAAGCAAAGTAAGTATGTTCTTCTTTAATAAGTCAATTCAATGACGGATCGCTAGTTACATAGTATTATTACAGTAGGTAATAAATCCAAATTGACTTAATTTTTTAAATGCCAAACTTTTTACACATAATACAAATCCAATCGGTGCATTTTTGAAAAAAATGTATGAAGTCGATACACCGGCTGGTAATGTGATACACAAACTTTAATTATTTCCACTCGTTATTCGAACTCTGTCTAATACAAAATAATTCAAATTCTCTATATCAATAGTTTGTTTTTAATGAGAGATAAACAGTCTGTAAAAATGTTAATGATCCTGAGGATTTGAGTAATAATTATAAAGTCTCAATTTCCAATGATGATGATGATATTCCCGTTCAATGAATGGGTGTGCTAGCATACACTCAAGATGCTTAAAAGGTATATAGTCGGTTAGGTTTGTGTCAACCCTAGAGAACATCACCTCGTCAATTCCTGTGAACACTGGCGTCATCGCAAAAAAGCGATTTTCTAGCCAAGAAACGTTATGTATCCACTCCCAGTTCAACCTGCATTCAAATTCGAGAAGCTATTCAAACTTGGAATTCATAAAAAGGTAGATCTGCAACCAACTTATGTTAATATTAAAACAGTTTGTAAAATAATAACCTATTACTTGTGTGTTGTGAAAAATTGAGTTTCAAAGGATATCAGACAGAAACAAAGCTGGTAACAGAAATTATAAATGTTACTTAAATTGTTAACATTATAAAGTTCGTAACTTTTTCATGTATTTTAGTCAATAAGAATTCTTTTTTTACCAAATGGAGTTTGTTGTATATTATAATTAGAAATTATTTTTTTGCAAATAATATTTTTATAAATGTTAGTAAAGTATGTATTAATGGAGTGTTAGATATGTTTACGATAAATAACACGTGCTAAATACCCTAAAGCATCATAGTGGATCAAGTTAGGTTTACGTTTCATATCTGACTGTAGTCATTTTAATTACAAAAACATTTTTACACCATTGGCGTAGGCAAAAATTCAAAAAACCGAAAACGTCTACAGAAACACAATTGAAAAATAACAAAACTTTGTGTAACATGGTTATGGAAAAAATGTTTATAGATATGATCGAAACAATTCACCCCCCCCCCCGACCAAAAATCAGGCGGCATCATCTGTAAACACTGACATCGTCACATACAAGACATTTCATTCAAAAACAAACCAGTCACATGTATTCGCGGGACTCACCTCTTTGCTCGGATCCGGTTCCTGACTGGTCATCTGGACCATGAGCGACCGCCTGTTGTTCGCCGAACTGCTGGTAGACGGGGGATGGTTGGAAGTGCGCGGAACGACCAAACTGCACCGCTTCAAATGCATGTCCGATGCCAGATCGCCATCCTGTCCAAAAGCACGTTTGGTGCCTGAATCGGTTGGGACAGCGGCAGCAGTTGTTGCCGACGAGGTCAACAGATGGCCATCCGAATTGAGCACAGCGGGATCGTCTGTTGAAGACTCCTGGGCGGTCGTTTCACGTTCGGTCATGCTGTTGTCGACGTCATCTTTGTAGTCCGGAGATTGTTTCATTTGACGGAAGGGAGAGTTACAGTTCGTATTCACATCATCTTTCTTGATCTAGTAGGATCAAGAAATAGAAAATGGAAATCTATAATTATCAAACAGCTGAGCGCAAGACAGTGATAAATGTGCAATCAATCAAATTATCCGTTGCCGTTGGTGAGAATGGGAATATAACATTTTAAAAATCAAGTTAACAACAGTTGAATATATATCAATCATAATCCCCTAATCAATTACTACTTGATTGTTTTACGAAAAACGCATTGTCAATAAGCGAATATTCTTATAAAAACCGTAGATGAGATCCTACATTTATTGCCGATAATGGGACTTCATCACCGGAACATTTATTTAGACAACAAAACGATATACAACTATTAAGGTCAAATGGAAGATCCTACTGATCGTGAGGATTTGAGTCATGCTTATAAAGTTTCAATCTCCAATGATGGTGATATTCCTGACTGTTCGTCCTCAACGTGGTGCATCCTAGACTAGATGCCCCTATACATCTAGACTAATAACAGCAGGAAGCGAGTGCACAGCGGTATAATGGGGTTTCCGCTTCGGCGGGTGGATGCAAGCATACACCCACTTAAAAAGTATCTCAAGGTAGATGTATACCACATGTAACCCTTGGACTAAGGGAGATAACCTTGACATAAAATTAGGCCGCCTCGTCAATCTTTGCAAATAGCAGCACCATCACAAAGATGTCGTCTACTCGTTACACGTATCAAGCCATTAACATCGATTGTAGAAACAGGCCACAATGAAATGCATAAAAATGATAATTTTAAAAAAAACCAACCTCCACCTCGGGTTGATCAACCTTATCTGCCGCCACGTCATTGATTGGATCGTCTTTGCAACCACCACCATTATCAAGTTGACTCCTCAAAGCGAACTGATCCAGATCGGGAAAATTATCCGATTTCGACATTGGCTCCTGATTGGACGAACCTGCAAAAGCACAGAACAGACACGTAATAATATAGGCGCACGCACACAGATAGATAGATATATATACAAACAATGACGCATAATAACAGCCAACATTAGCGTTGATTTTAAAAACAAAATTGCCAAATAATCAACCATCAATTGTAAAAAAAAATAGGCAAAGCACAAAAGGTGTTAAAATGCATCAAGCCAAAACAAGAAAGCATTTCAATCGGAATGAAAATACACACAAAAAAACGGTCGTCCCTGAAATGACCTAATCAGCACACATGCCAAACACAACATCCAATTCAAACACGTCAAATATTGCAATCATTACATCATTAAACAAAACGACCATATTCAGTCATTCATCCATTGTATTTGATGAGGGATGCTAATGACCCTGAGAATTTGAATAATGCTTATAAAGTCTCAATTTCCAATAATGGTGATATTCCTGACTGTTAGTGTTCCACGTGGTGCATCCTGGACTAGATGCCCCTAGGCATCTAGACTAATAACAGCAGGGTCCGAGTGCACAGCGGTATAACTGGGCTTCCGCTACGGCGAGTGGGTGCGAACATACACCCAGGATACTTAAAAGGTATCTAAAGATATACGTATACCATATGTAGCCCTTGGGCTAAGAGAGATAACCCTGACAAAAAATCAGACGGCCTCGTCAATCTTTGCGAACAGTGGCGACGTCACAAGGATGCCGTCTACCAGCCAAGAAACTTTGTTATTCTTCTACGTTTGTGTTACGCTTATCAAGCCATCGAAATCGATCGTTTGCTATGTCGTATAAATATGGGAAATAATGAAGAGGTGACCACGTCACCAACCAAAATGAATGAATGTATTTGATGATACAGTCACCTGTTGATTATTTCTCTATTCTATCGAAACTTCCCAATTTTCGTTAGCCCGATGACACCTTAAGATGCCTTTTAAGCACATTGGATGTATGCTTGCACCGATCCGCTGAAGCAGAAGCCTCGTTATACCGTATACACTCAATCCCTACGGTTAGTCTGGCTGTTTGAGTGCAACTGGTCCAAAAAACGCCACGTGGAGGTGACAGTCAGGAATATTAGCATAATTGAAGATTGGAACTTGACAAGCACTAGTCAAATATTCCAACGGGACGTTTTGGCTGTGATGATGAAGTTGTGCAGAACCCGCTAGTCCCACACATGCTTGATTTCTATACAACTCTTCGTAATCAATCACTGTTGTACAAAAATCAAACTTTCGACATGAACAACTCCATGGAATGCTCATTGAACAAACATAATCAAGTGCATTTTAACCACTAGAGTACAGTGACTTCGTGACATTCCTGACCGTTCCTCTTCCGTGTCGTGCACAGCGGTGTAACTGAGTCTCCGCTTCGGTGAGTGGGTGCAAATATACACTCATAATACTAAAAGGGTATCTTAAATTATATGTATATCATATGTAGCCGTTGGGCTAATTGAGACAACCCTGACCGGGCAGTCTTGTCAATCCGTCACAAGGATGCCGTCTACTAGCCAAAAAACTTCGTTTTTGTTCTACGCTTGTTACGCTTATCAAGCCATCAAAATCAATGGTTTTAATATGATACAATTATAGAAATAATAAAGAGGTGACTATGTCACCAACCACAATAAACGAGTAAATTACAACCAAATTGGAATGTTTTCCATAAATGTTACTGAAACCTTTTTTTATTTTCGTTATAATTATTGTATAATCCCAATTTTTATTAATCTCTGACTTTCTTTGTTTATGCCAATGGTGTAATTTTTTCTATTTTATAATATTTTATTTACTTCTACAAAAGTATTTAATAAGTTAACTGTAGTAAGAATAATATGATAATAATAATAACTTTTTGATAATAATAAAATATTGCATATATAATCCTATATTTTAAAATACAAACTGAAGTTATATTTTAAAATCAATAGCAATAAAAACGTAATAATTAACAGTAATTTTTATAACGATTTATCTGCTCCAATTAATTTTTTCAAAAATAGTTCAAATTAAATTGTATCAAACATACAAACATTCTAATTAACCCACAATATTGATTAAAATAGATATGTTAAAGTAATTATACATCTAGAATAACATGCTAGTGTATTTCAAGTCATTTGCTTTAACATGTCATCTTGCAGTGAAGTTACAATGACGTTTTTTAACCAACTTTTTATTGAAACAATACGATTGATAAATGATGTATAGTTCGTTGTTAAAATAGTTTTTATTTTAATATAAAATTAAAAATTGAAACAATTTCAAAATCGAAAATAAATTACTTTTTTCAAGTTGTAAACTACAATTAACAGGAATGCAGTTATTTGCTGGTTATTATAAACAAAACAGAAAATACTTTCCCTTCGACTATTACACGTTTTTATTACAAAACAAAAATTGGTTGCGTATATAAAATTAATCTGAACCAATGTTAGGCTTTTGGTATTTAGTTTTGTGTCAAATAAAACTGATGACAAAAAAATAGCATTTCGGATACACAAAAATAAGTTGAATTTATAAAACTTGTGTTTCGAATGGTTAGTAAAAAGCACACTTTTGTAATATTTATATTTCCAATCGATTAGCTTCAAATCACATAATTTCAAAGTTCTATGACTGTCATTCACACAACACCGAACGCCGCCGCTACCATTTTGTTTCTTCTTGATTTTCGGAAAGTGAACACAAAGTCATCCATGCACTAGTCATTTTCTTTTTTCACACGACTGAATCACGCATTTGACAGTCACCCCTAAATTGCTTGCAAAGATACCAATGATCCGGAAGATGGTGAGTAGCGCCTTTAAAATGACCATTTCCAATAGTGGTGATAGCCCCCCGTTGCCATACCTCGATGTGGTGCATCCTGGACTCAAAAGTAACACAAATCAGACACTAAGTGAGCTTCCACTTTAGTGGACAAGTGAAACCAGAATACGTAAAAGGTTTTTTGAAATATACGTATTCCATAAGTAGACGTTAGACTAGGGAAGACAACCCTGACAAAAAATCAGGCGATCTCGTCAATCTTTGCAAACATTGGCACCCGCACACGGATGTCAGCAGAAACTTCGTTATTCTCCTTCGTTTGCTACACTTACGAAGCCGTCGGAATCCATGTACAAAAATAGAAATGAAAAGATAACCACGTCACCAACCACAATAATAATATAATATATAGCCGCCAGACAATAAATCTAACAGCCTCGTTAAATATTGTCAGCAATCCGCTCTTTCTCATTCTTGTTCACAGTTTTTCGCTCTTTCATACCAAATTATTGTTTCTCGTGAAACCTCGTCCCGAAATTCACAATGGTTGTCTACAAAATCCCAATTTGATCATTCACTTGAAAGTAAATAAATTGTCAACAACGTGTGAATTCAAACTGAATGTTCATCATTGCCCCTTCTCTTCTATCCGGTCGCTATTCCAAGTAGAAATGCAATCATTAAGTACAGTCCTTCAAACAGTTGAAGGATGATAATAGTGATTTAAATGGTCAACACATACATACACACACGAGCACATGTACACACACACAATACTCACTGTTGTAACGAAAAGGCCAAGATAGCGTTCGAACTAAACGACTGGCAAAAGGCACTAGCTTTTGGCTGATGAAAGACGAACGCTGATAGCAATACTTAGAAGAAGAACAATGGCCATCGTCGTCGTCATCAAGCACCGCGGAAGATGCATCGACTGTACGACGCTTGCAGCCTGGCCGAACCACCACAACGCGGTCCAACGATGCCAAACTTAGCGGTGGTGCTTTTAGAAAATCGGTATTATTAGACCGACGTTGTGCTTGGCCTGATGACATTGTCGTGTGAACCTGACTGTGTGCCTGATTGTCTATACAAGAAGAGTGCGATCTTGTTTTACTAGATGATACATCATTACAAGGAACGTCATGTATGTTGTCCACATAAAAATTGAATGCTTTGCGAGGAATAGATGCCGCATAGTCTAATACAGAGACGACAGCGCGAGCGGTGCCCGAAACCACTGTACCTACTAAAGAAGGACGCCAAAACAAAAACCCAAAATAACTCGACAATGACGCCATTTCGGTTTTATAATTAATAATTATTAATAATAATAATAGTAATAAGCATCACCATTTATCATACAATCACGATCACATTTCTAGTTAGATTTATAAAACGCTTGATTTCATTGAATAGTCATTTTGGATAATTGATGTGACAAAGCACATCCAAAATCAGTGCGCACCATTCAACAACTTACCACCACCTCACCTGAGACACCACGCTGTAGATTATTAACAACTTTGGGGGATAAAAAATATGCAAATAGGCATATCAAATAAATGCTACTGTTGGTCAATAACGAATCAAAACAGGTTAACAATAAACAACCAACACAATGCACTCACTATCACAAAACCATGCACAAACAGAATGGGATGCAAAACAAAACCACTCCGCTTCGCACACACACACACACGTACCTTTATCGATTGGACTCAAATGAACCTCGCAAGGCTCTTCGTTTAACATTGAGATTGCCTCGTCCTGAGTAGGAGGAGCAGCAGCATCAGTGGCTTCGGTTTGATCACCGTCTGTTATCATGTTGCTGTGTTCCATCAGGCGCTGTTCGTAATCCTGAATTTCCAGTTCCTCGATTTCGTTCAATTCTTGTTCCAAAAGCGCCTGTTGCTTGCGTTGTTGTTTGCGCATGCGACGCTTGCGACTCTTGGTCATTTTGCCCACATCAGATGGCTTTTCTTTTGGAGCAGTGCTCACTGCAACATAAAAGAAACATACTATCTGTTATTTGCCCAAACACTTTCGTGCATATACCACATAACGTTATCATTTGGGATGCTAGTAATTGTGAACATTTGAGTAATGCTTGTAAGATGATAGTAATAATCCTGACGATCACCTCCACGTGGCGCATCATGGACAAGGTGCACCTAGACTAATACAGCAGAGACCAAATGCAAAGCGGTGTAAGCTTTCACTCTAGAGAATAGATGTAAGCACGTAGCAGTTGGGCTCAGGAAGACAAAAGACTAGACAACTTTTCCTATCTTCACCAACAGTGGCACAGTCTATCAGCCAATAAAACGTCGTTATTCTCCTACGTTTGTCATACTTATCAAGCCATTGGATTCGATCATTTAATATGCTGTACAAATATCGAAATATTGAAGAAATGTGACTACGTCACCAACCAACCAAATGAATGAAATGAATTTTTACTTATCCCATCGCTACACAGCATTTAAATAAATTAGCATTAGTCTAGTCGCCATTTCAACAAGACAAGCTGCAACCAGTATAAAAATCAAGAATCGGCAACCCTCAAGTAACAACCGAATTAGATTTCTCTCAAATGTTTGACAAAGAAGAGCGACTTAAAAAACAATGTCAAATTTTTGCAACACAATGAGAAAATTGAGTTCACAACAAAGATTGATTTACCTGCCGAACCAGACAACTGAACTCCTCGCAGTTGGGCATCCAAAGCATCAGCAGCCATTCGTCTGATCTGCGACTCGGATATGCAAACCAAAATGTTTTCCGGTTTGATATCCGTGTGAATTATGTGACACTTGGAGTGCAAATAATGAAGACCCTCGAGTGTCTACAATGTACGAATAGCATCAATAATAACGCTAACAGCTCCTTTAAATGGAGACAGTAACAACACGAGAACATGAATAACATATTTAACCTATTTCATTTTCTAGAAACAAAAAAGTGCTAATTATTAGGATTTAAATAGTGCTCACAAGTTTCAATATTAATGATAATCCTGTTTATATGTATGTACTCGAACCAGTACAGGACAAAATACACAATTTACTTAAAAGGTATCTTAAAGCATCTTTTCTATCGTGTCTGAACAATTGTGCCGTCACAATAATGCTCGCCACTAATTAAAAAAGCGATACATTCCCTCATTAGTGATGTTAATAATCCTGAAGATTTGAGTAATAATTATAAAGTTTCAATTTCCAATCAGTGATATTCCTAACTGTTCGTCCTCCACGTGGTGCATCCTGGACTAGATGCCCTTAGGTATCTAGACTAATAACAGGGACCGAGTGCACAGCAGCATAAGTGTGCTTCCGCCACAGCGGGTAGATGCGAGCATACACACAGGCGAGCTCGTCAATCTTTGTCAACAGTGGCGACGTCGCAAGGATTCCGTCTACCAGCGTTTGTTACGCTTATCAAGCCATCGAAGTCATCGTTTGCTATGCTAACCAGAAAAAAATTAGCGTTGTGCACATCGAACAGTGAAAGAAGTAGTCGTTTGACATACTCTGCAAATGTGGAAATAATGAAGAAATAACCTGATGACCACCAACCTAATGACAAGCGAAACAACCATCATTGATCAGATACCACAATACCGGGGCATTAGTTTATAGAAGACAAATATTTTTCTATTTTTACTACTTCAAATGTTTTGACGAGAAACGCATCTTTAGACAGTGAACATTTTGACGAAGCCAATCGTGGGCCCGCATTTGGTATATCGGTGGTGATGGAGACCGAACCTATGTCCACTCAGATTCGAGTGAAGTGCTGTACCGCTAGACCACCCCGGTACATTACTCATTTTAGCATTAAGTGTCCCTTATTATCTTCATCAAATGACAACCCTTCACATCATATACAGTGCTTCTTATTATCAACCAAAAAACCTTCTAAATGATCTAAGATTCGTTATATCATTGTTAGACGATGTTCAATTAAATTACCATTGCGATCTATCCTTTAGATAACACCCTAATAACACACAAACTATGAAAAAGGATAAACAAAACCTTGTAAAGCATTTTTTAAATATTCAATAACAAAAAAACAATCGGCCCAACGCACCTGTTTGATAATCGAACGAACATTTTCCAATGGAATGCCACGATATTGCGAACGAATGATCAGCTTCAACAAATTGTGACCGAGAACTTCGAAAACCATACACACATCTACAACAAACGTGCCTAGTCAAGGATCAATATGTACATTGTGACATGTAATCGCCTATTCGTAAAATCGATCAAATAGTCGTTCTCTATGGTGTCATATGCGCACAAGCATGCCTATATTACTGTGGATCATGAACCTGTTACAGAAATTCACATTCTAATGTAAAAAGTTATTGCGGACAGTTTAACATATTAAATTTCAGCCTAGGCGGATGGATGCGAACATACACTACGGGTATTTATAAGCAATCTTAAACTACACAAAATAAGAGATAATCATGACATAAAATCAAGCGGCTTCACCAGTCTTTATAAACAATGGCGCCATCATAGGTTACCGTCTATCACCCGAGAAACTTCGTCATACTTCTACGTGTTGCGCTTATCAAGTCATCAGAATCGGTCGTTTAATATAATGTACAAATACAGAAATTGTAAAAAGATAACTACGTCACCAACTACTATAAATGAATTTCCTTCCCGTCATCTCATTGATGCCCTATTTCCAAGTCATTTGACAACAACTGTTACTTTGACCAATCACATACAACAGTCGTATTAAAGGAAAAATCGTCATTCTGCACCCACCCCCACCCATCATCGTTCACATAATATCAAGTGCTTATTCATCATAATGAACAATAACCAATCGAAATGGGATGCTAATGATCCTGAGGATTTGAGTAATGCTTATAAAGTCTCAATTTCCAATGATGGTGATATTCCTCACTGTTAGTCCTCCACGTGGTGCATCCTGGACTAAATGCCCCTAGGCATCTAGACTAATAACAGCAGGGTCCGAGTGCACAGCGGTATAACTGGGCTTCCGCCACGGCGGGTGGGTGCGAACATACACCCAGGATACTTAAAAGGTATCTAAAGGTATACGTATACCATATGTAGCCCTTGGGTTAAGGGAGATAACCCTGACAAAAAATCAGGCGGCCTCGTCAATCTTTGCGAACAGTGGCGACGTCACAAAGATGCCGTCTACCAGCCAAGAAACTTTGTTATTCTTCCACGTTTGTCTACGCTTGTCAAGCCATCGAAATCGATCGTTCTACATGTCGTATAAATATGGGAAATAATGAAGAGGTGACCACGTCACCAACCAAAATGAATGATGAATGAAAAAAATAACCAATCGCAATGTTCGATTCAACGAAAGAGGCACTCTTGTTAAAAGTCAAAACAACAACAGCAACAACAACTTCACAGAGGCAAGGATACGATTTCCATTGACACCCGTAATGCGAAAATCGTCCAACAACTGTACCGTTTTGTTGCGAAACGGATCGGATGGCGACGAGTCGCGAACGCACGTCAACAGCTTGATTTCGTCCAAAGCGGTTTCGGTGTAGTGAATAGCACTTTTGACAACCTTCATGGCAACAAAACGTTTAGACCTACAAAATGATTACAATCAAATCAATCGCTTACTTTAAATCCCAACATAGCCATACGGTGGAAAAGTGTCCCCAACCCAATTTGCGCACAACATGATACCTGCCATTGTATACTTGACCAATTTTGATGGGATGATAGCCACCTTTATGATTGGGAAATTAGAATGTTGCACTTAGGCGAAAAAAACCTACCTTTGCAATAATCGCGAGGATTTTCTTGTTCGTCGTCGTCACTTCCGAAAATTTCTTCGCCTTCTTCTTCATCGTCGTACGAATAGTTGACTGACGATTCTACTTTTGGCGTATTCCACGCTTTCGGTAATTGGTCGTCTTTATCTTTTGTCGTCCCGTTGCTACAAAATAGCACAGTATAAACAATTGAACAGCGCACGGCATTAAACATACATGTGCGTGTGTTTAGACAAAGCAAAATTGTACTCGAAAAAAATGTGTGCATATTTAAAACAATCTTTACTTCTTAAAGGATGCTAATGATTCTAACAATTTGAATAATAGTTTTATAAAATATCAATAGCCAATGATGGCGATAATCTTAACTTTTAGCTCCACGTGGTGCATCCTCGACTAGGTGCACCTAATCACCTAGACTGACAGCATCATCATCATCATCATCATCGGGGATAAACATCCCCCACCGGTTATTATCACTCAGGGTAGTCCAAAAAAAACCAAAACGTCTGCAAAAACGTCAACTTTTGTAGTGTGTACTCAAAGAACGACACTTGAGGTGTGCTGACATTAAATGTTAATTACATCCCGAGTTAAACCCCTCCAATGATCCCTGTTGGCTGCATAGGGTGAACAGCAGTGACCGAGTACACTGTAACAACAAGAATTAGTATCAGAACCACCTCTTCATTAATTCCAAGTTCGCATAGCATCCCAAATAGTCCTCTTCCACTGTTCACGGTTTTCGGAGGCGAGTAGATATATGTCAGTTCAACGGGATAGACATTGTTTCAAATATAAAGTCCCGGCCAAAATAGCTAACAGATATTCCCAAACAGCATTTGTCCAAATCACTTTTCTTTTTCATGCAATGAGCATCTGGACGGGTCAAGGTTACAATACGTAAGACTGCATCAGTATTTTTACAAAAATCGTGTCCAAACCAGCGCAATTTTCGTTGTCCCACTACCAATGGTAGATCGTAAAGTTACAGGTCACATCGAACTTGGCAGGTGCTGATATTCTTCACCCAATCACTTGATACAAAGAATGCGAGTGCAGAGGTAAAAATTACCACCCATCTTGGTAAGCATTACTGTTCCTCCTCCACGTGGTGAATCCTGGACTAGGTGCCCATATGCATGAAGACTAATAACAGCAGGGACCGAGTGCACAGTGGTATAACTGGGACTCCTTTTTAGTGGATGGGTGAGAGTATACATTCAGGATAGTTAAAAGGTATCCTATGGTATACGTATACCATATGTAGTAGCTCGGTTAATGGGGATAACTCTGACAAAAAACCAGGCGGATTCGTCAATCTTTGCAAACAGTGGCGTCGTCACAAGGATGCCGTCTACCACTTCGTTATTCTTCTACGTTTGCTACGCTTATCAAGTCATCAAATTCGATCGTTTCATAAACCGTATAAATACGGAAAACCGAAATAAAAAATTATAAAGCTTATTAATTTGATCGTTATTGTTGTGGTTGGCAACGTAATCACTTCCATTATTTCGATATTTGTACACCATATCAATATATGGGATGTTAATGATCCTGAGGATTTGGGTAATGCCTATAAAGTCTCAATTTCCAATTATGGTGATATTTCTGTTTGTCCTCCATGCGGTGCATCCTGGACTAGATGCTGAAAGGCATCTAGACTAATAACAGCAGAAACCGAGTGCACAGCGGCATAACTAACCTTTCGCTACGGCTGGTGAATGCAAGCATACACCCGGGATAGTTAAAAGGTATCTTAAGATATACGTATATCATATGTAGCCATCGGGCTGAGAAAACCCTGACAAAAAAACCAGGCGGCCTTGTCAATCTTTGTAAACAGTGGCGACATCACAAGGACGCCGTCTACCAGCCAAGAAACTTCGTTATTCTTCTACGTTTGTTACACTTATCAACTCATCGAAGTCGATTGTTTTATATGCCGTATAAATAAGGAAAATAATGAAGAGGTGACCACGCCACCAACCAAAATGAGTGAAAATGAATGAATATCAACATGTAATAATAAAGAATTGACTACATTAACAACCACAATAGATTAATTGATTACTTGGTCAACTGAGCAAGTCGTTCAACACATAAAATTTAATTTTTATATAAAGTCTCCATAAAAAAGTTACGATACGCGATCTTATTTAGCTAGAAAAATCCTAAACCTTATCAAAAACGGACGTACAAAAAAGAAAATATATAAAAAAAAGTTAAATGTAGTTTTTTTGTTCAACTAAAACTGTGATGTTCAGTAATAAAACATGAATCGGCTGAAAATAACAAAACACTCATCTTTACATATTTCATATAATTAATAACTATCGTTTATCTTACTTGGTATGTCACTTAAAAAAATTGTCAGTTAATTTACAGATCATAATACCGCCTCGTGTTGAATCCTTAACGTGTTCAACCACCCTCCACCCCCAATGTAAATATTAATAATACAATCAATCTAACATAAAAAGAGACTTCTCAATCAGATAATAACTTTTTTGTGGTTCAAGGGCTAATGTGCACTGTTAATTTTGAAAGTTATACTAGTCAAAAATTAATATTATCTACATCTTGATCAAGAGATTGATCGAGTGACAAAGCACTGTAAATAGTTCAATTGTAGACCCGGATGTTTACCAGTTTCAAATTTTGTTTGTTTGCTACTTTGAATGTTTTACGAGAAACATCTTTCAGCAGTGAACAATTAGCAAAACCAAACGTGGGCCCGCATTTTAGTGCCGGCGATAGAGTTCGAACCCATATCCACCGAGGTCCGAATTCGAGCGCTGTACCGCTAGACCACCCTGGCAAACAAGACGATTATCTATGACATTATATAACCACATTACCAACCAACTGAAAACATCTCCAAAAATTAAGATATTGTATGAATTACCATTAAAATATAAGTTATCACAATAATTCGTTAATGCATCATAAAAATCACATTAATCAATAATTTTTGAAATGACTCAAATGTTAGATTACTTTTTGACAAAGTCCTTATAATATTCCCTTAAATTAAAACAAAAATGAGCTGTAAAAAAAGCATTAAAAATATACAAAAATTAATTTAAACCCCAAAATCTTTATTAAACGGTTTAACCTATATATAATATAAACAAATGTTACTGATAAACAATTTTCTGTATAACAATAAATATTAACAGCGGAATCTAAGAAACAAATTTCAAATACCATTCAAATAATTCTGCATTAGTAATGTTGAACTATCAAACTATTAATGTAAATTTAACTTAAAAATATCAAATGTCAAAATTCACTTTAGTTCTACGTATCACAAAGATAAAATGTCAAAAATATAACTACCAGTTAACTCTAAATTTTAAAAATCATCAAATTTTTAATTTTAATAGTTGCATAATCCCATTGTTTGTATATTTTCATTGAAAACATTAAAAAGCATGTAATTAAAACCTACCACTTAGTATTAATTTGCTTTTCCTTCGGAAAGTATCTTTTAACTTGTTTTCCTTTCTTTTTATTTTGTACACCAGAAACTAAAAATAACAAAAAAATTAATAACATAAAAAACAACATATTAACAACAAAAATGTAAAAAAGGTTTACCTTTCCTTGGAACTTTACTCATGGTTGAGAGTATCCAGGCCGATACAAGTTACGCTGAGACCAAAGGGAATAATCATTTAAACAAATTTTGTAAATTATTAGAAGAAAAATATTTTTTTAATTAAAATTTTTTAATATTTATTTAAAAATAAAATTTTAATATTTTAGTTTAAAAATTATATAAACAACTTATACAATTTCGAAAATTCCTTAGTAGATGAGGATGGTTTGAGTGCAAAATTAGTAACCTGGCTATAACGACCCATTAATTTGATTTACTACATTATTTTTTTATAATTGTAGATAAACCCTTGCAATAATTCTCATCATTACACAAGGCGCCAAAATAAATTACTATAACTTTATTTGACTGAACTAGTGTTATGTATGATGGTGCGTTTTTATGTTTGTATTTGTTCCGTTAATTATACCCGTGGTTCTCTTTCTTTGTGTTTTTTTCACCAAAATTATACATTGTTACTGACTAATTAATAATTATGTAGCAAGTATAATTTATAAAAATTAATGAAAATAACTTAAATATCTAGCTTTTAACGTTTTCTAGTTATGACTATTTAATTAAACATTATTGATTATTATAATTATTAATTATTTCCTTGAATAAACATTATATTTATGCAATTTTTAAGTTGTTTTTATTTGTTTATTTAAATACTAAAATTTGAATAATTAATTTAAATTGATAATGTTTTAACACGACTGGATAAACGCTGGTCTTAGTTGGTTTGCTTTCTGTTATTGTTATTTAAATGGGCATACAACTAAAAACTAAGTATTCTAAATTAACAAGTATTAGATTTAATTATTATACAACATCCGCGTATTTATTAAAATTATTTTATTTTAGATTAGTCAAACTTTAGTATTATTGAGATAACGAACTAGTAGACATCAGAAGTCATTTTTACAGTTTTACTAATATTCACACATGGACACAGAGTAGTTGTCACCAACTGCTCTGCCAACATACCACACAACGTATTTAATTAAAAAAATTACTACACTAGTTTTTGTAAAAAAAATATTGTTAAAAACCAACAAAAGACACTATTCTAATAAACTATAACAAAAAATTAAAAGCTTGATTCCAATGATTGCGTTTGAAGAAATCCTAATAGAATTTCAATATTCAATATGCAGCATCTTTCAAGCTAAAAATTTAATGTAAAATTGCATAGAGTAATTTTGTTTTTTACATTTTTAAAACGAAAAAATTGTAAAACAATAAATAATATTAATAATAAGTTTAGTAGTAACAAAAATAACTTTATTATTAACTCCGCCTACAGAAGATTAGCAATAAATTGATCTAGCCAAAACCAAGCCTGGATAAAAGAACAAGGTTCGAGCTCAAGTTTAGCAACCTGGTTTTGTAAAAAATTTATATTATTACAAGAACAATAAAAGAAGGTAAGTAACGACATATATATGATAACACTACCCAGTTGATAGGGTCGAGTGAAAGCTGAAAAAAGCTGAATTTTCAATTTGACGAATTTTCGATGCCAAAATTTTAACTAGTGTGGGAACATACAGTGTGTGCACAGTTTTTGTAGTAGACAATTATAGCAAGTTGTTTAAAAAATTTTAAATATATATATTTCGGGTATTAGCAAAATGCAATGTATCAGGTTTCAGCTTTATTTACAAACTAATTAGGAGAAAAGTCTTTTCGATACTCGGTGCTGCTGTGGGCAAAAAACATTAAAACTTATTATTTTATTTATTTTTATTTTTATTACAATTTTTTATATTGTTGTACATTTAAACAATTTTAACATTATTCAAAATTTGTTTTAACGTGCATTTCTTTTCGTATTTGAATTTATAACGTGTTATTGTGATTGATTTTGTAAGCATTGTTATGTCTTGTTTTTTTATTGATAAACAAAATTAAACGATATTTTGGATCACACAAAAGCTTTTTTAATTGAAATTAGCTTGGAGCGTTGATAAATATCCGTATCAAGTTAAATAAAAAGAAATCAGGGTCGAGATTTTTGTGAAATCTTACATTTAGTTCAATGTTATCAGTTATTAAAAAAGTAGAATCTTAAAAATTAATTAATTAATTAATTAAAATTATTAAGATAATACTTATTGTGGGCTGATTTGAATAAATCTGAAAACGATGATAAAACGACCAAACGTAGGCCCGCATTTATTGTCGGTGATGGGATTTTAACCCATGTCCACCCAGGTTCAAGGCGAACACTGTACTGCTAGACCACCATTCGGATAAGTAAAGTATTTTAAAGAAATACTTGATCAGTCCATGTCAAATACCCTCATATTTTTTTATAATGACAAAAACATTAATTTGATTTAAAAACGAGAAATATGTATTGATGACATTTCTATAACCAAAATAATCTATGCAATTCAAAAGTTGAAAAACAATAAAGCAGGTTTTGACGAGGTAACTGTAGCATGCAAGCTTGTTTATTTATTTAATGTTATATGTCATAATAAACGAGTTCTAAATAATTGGCGACAAAAAATAATTGTTACTCTTCCCAAAAGAAGAAATTTAAACAATTGCAATAATTGGCGCAAAACAAATTAATTGTTTGTTTCTGGTAAGGTATTTTGCAAACTATTTTTTAACCGTTTAAGTAATGCGGTAGATAAACATGTTTGACAGGAACAAGCAGGTTTTTAGAAAAAAAGTTGCGTTAAGCAAACATTCACTCTCCGTAATATTATTGAACCATGTTAAGAATTTCAACAATTACTTACAATTAATTTTATTGATTTCATGAAGGCCTTTGTCAGTATTCATCAAGCATCGTTAAAGAAAATTGTTAAGTTTTACGGAATACCATTAAAATTTGTGAATACTAGTGACGGAACATAAATATTTTTTGCATTTAGTTACAAATATGATGCATTACCTACTTTTGTTATTTTAGTAAAAAGAAGAATGTTAGTGTTGTGGTTTAAATTTAATATATTCCAATTGTTTTTAGTAATTTAAATAATCTTAGTAGTAATAAAATCTTTGTTTTAATTTAAAAAATTAAGTTTCAGGTATATATTTTAATATTGACAATTTTGTTTTTAAAATAAAATTTATAATGTGTATTTTTAAAAATTAACATTTTAATGTTAACATTTAATATAAAATGTGCGTCTAAAATTGACTTTTTTAATTGCAAACAGTAGCTACAAAAAGTTAAGTTATACTTACAAACAATTTTTTAATATTAATAAACACATTAATAATAACAATTATTATTAGTTTTTAAGCAGCCTAAAAATTAAAATATATTACAACATTTGCTGCAATAAAAATCAAAGTGAGTTGTTTCTTCAAATTTTTTGAAATCCTTTTTGAAATCATTCCAGCAATCGTACTCTTTATTGAACCAAATTATTGCAGCGAATTCAATCAAAAAGTGACGCAACAGCTGAGATGTTAATTTTAAGTACCTCACCAAAAATAAAACAACCAATAAAAAACAACAATCAATAAAATGTTTTCTTTACATTAACCAATCGGATTTATCTATGTACAATTTGTAAGATTTAAAAAGTGTATAGTTAGGATCTACCCACAATTTATAATCAAATATTGATAACGTGCAAAAGTTTAAATGCAACATTTTAATTAAAACAAAGTATTTTTCTACATGCCATAAAGTTGCTTATACTATTTATTAAAAACAAAATTTGCTATTAAATTATTAAATAGAATTAAATAATTGTTAAAATAATTGCATGACCACACTATTAAATAAAAATATGATTAAGTATTGTAGCATTAAAAACAAATTAAAATATTTATTGCATATAATTTATTTATCTATATTTTTAAAATTTGATTTTTATTAATTTAAATGCTTTACGGAAAACATGTCTTGTAGCAGTAAACATTTTAGCGAATCCGAACGTGGGCCATCATTTGGTGCCAGTAGTGGAATTCGAATCTATGCCCATCCAGGTTTAAGTCGAGCGCAAAATAGTAATCACGAAATATGTCAAAAATAGTTGACATTTAGTATAATTTAAAAATTAAAAATTAAAAACAAATCCGTGTTAACAAATATTTTTGAATTATTAATTATTTTAATAATAATGCAAATTACAAATATATAAATTTAAATAGCACTTACTTATTATTATCATTGTATAAAAATTTGTAATAGAATATTATATACGTTTTTAGATTGAATAAATTTCTTACAAAATATTAACTACCAAACATTTTAAAAATAATTAACATTAGATATAATAGGAAAATATAGAGTTAAAAATAAACAAATTTTAATGTCTATTTTCAAAATTTTAAAGGTTTTTAAATTATATTGCAAAGTACAAGTAGAATACAAATTGAAACAATTTTTACTATCAATTTATATGTCTATAAAAATATACTTATATTTTAATTATTACATAATAATGTATGCTTTATAATTAAAGTTGTCTTTTTTTGTATATTACGTGATAGATGGAGATTTCAAGTTTCAGGTAATTTCAGGTAAATTCACGAGTTATATAGGAAGAAACTTCTTTTACTACTCGGTTCAAATTATTAAATATCAACAACAACAATAATTTTGAAGAGACTTTAAGTAAATATAAAAAATATCTAAATAAATTATATAATTAAAGGATACAAAATATAAACACTATTAAATATAATCATGGAGAAAATACTTATCGTACGCCAATTTGAAGGAATTAGTAGATGGCGCTGAGACAATATAGTTCGGTAGAAGGTTCCATGCAGTTATGATCTTATGCGAAAAGTAATTTAGTTGTAGACAGGATTTAACTCTAGGTTTTGATAACTTAAACGGGTGTCTTTTACGAAAATCATTAGTTAGGACGAAAAGATGGTCCGAACCAACTGACTTTAAAGTTTTGTATACTAAGATGTGATTGCCCCGGAGCCTCCTATCATGTAAAGGGAAGAGCTTAAAATACTTTAACCGGTTAATGCAACTATTATTCTTAAACTTTCTAAAGATTTTAGTAAACCTGCGTTAAACATTATCTAATATCTTAATGTCTGCTTTCCAAAAAGGGGAGGTAACTTGAATACAATATTCTAGATGGGGTCTAATATATAGCTGGTAGAGTAGCCGTGCACAACTCACAGGATCATTATCAAAATTGCGATAAAAGAATTTAGTAAGTTGGAATCCCTTAGAGGCTGCTATCTTGTGATGCATCAAGAACAGGTTACAGGTTACAGGTTTATACACGAGTTGATTAGGAAAAACCTTCTTATGGTCCTCGGTTCAAAAATATCAATATCAATTAAATAAAGTGGCACAAGATAAAAGCAATAAAAATGAAACATAGGTTAAATGTTAAACAAAACTAGTTAATGCAAACTTATCATATAATAATTTAAAAACATAAAGATTAGGAGCATCAACAATATGTGCTGGGAGGTTATTCCAGGCAGATATGACCCTATGGGAGAAAAAATGCTGCTTTATCTTCTTATTTGCCCGGGGCTTAAAAAACTTAAAATTGTGTCCTCTACAACTGTCTTCTGATTTAGTGAAGTAAAAATATAAAAAGTCAAACTTAAATAATTGGTAAACTAGTATTAAGTCGCCTGGGAGTCTCCTATCTGTTAATGGGAAGAGATTAAGACTAGAAAGCCTGTCTCCATACGGAAGGTGCTTGAGAGCCAAGGAAAGTCTTGTAAATTTTTTTTGCACTTTTTCTAACAGAATCGAATCTTTAATGAGCACTGGGGAGGTTACTTGGACTCAATATTTGAGATGAGGTCTGATATATAACATATATAAAAGTCGAGCTAAATCCGAAGAGATTTTACCTAGGTGCCGTCTGACAAAGTGCATAAAATGAATACATTTCAGGAAAGCCTTTGAATGATGAGCTGAAAACTGGAGGGATAAATCGATTATTACACCTAGATCCTTGGCAGTATGCACTTTTAGGATAGGCGGCTGTTCAGATAACGGCACGAACTAACTAATAGAATTCGTTTTATCTAATGCTAAATAAAAACACTTAGACTAATTTAAAGGGACTTTATTTGCAGAAGACCTAATATCCGATTGCAGTAATTTAGGGTTGGAGCCCCCAGATCTTCACATCATTAGCATAGAGCAAGATGTTCAAACGAACTACTGTTGGTAATTTATTAATAAATAAAATAAATAATAGAGGGCCTAAAACCGATCTTTGTGGGACTCCTGAACTAATTTCACACCAAGGAGAGGTGTCACAACCCAATTTAACACTAAAACTACGATTTGTTAAAAATTCCATAATCCAGGAAAGGAGGGAGCCTGAAATACCCAGATTAGCTAGTTTATTTAGTAATAACTGATAAGGAACCTTGTCAAAGGCCTTCGCATAATCAAAATAAATGGTATCTACAGTAAGACCTTGATCGAGAAAGGATGTGAGACTATCTGTGTAAGACAGTAAATTGGAGAAACACGATCTTTGTGGCAAGAAACCATGTTGAGCCGAATAAACTAACTTATTCTTAAGGAGAAAATCTATTAAGTGATACTTAATTAACCTTTCTAACAATTTGCTCCGGGCGGATAGAATACTAATCGGCTTATAACTTAATGGAGAGTAGCGATTACCTGACTTATAAATAGGTTCAATATATGCTTGTTTCCAAACATCAGGTAGAGTCCCAGTAATAACAGATTAACAAAACATTTTAGCTAATATGCAACAAATAATATGCGCACATTCCTTCAAAACACGAGAGTAGATACCATTATGTCCACGGGATGTGGATTTGAGTTTAATGAGCTGATGAAATACTGAAGGAATAGTAAGAGTAGGTGAGGTCACCAAGAAGGCAAAATTGATACTAGTGGGGGAATAATAATTATCTGTTGCATAAACTGACCACTACCACATAAAACCCCTTCTGTTTCTCTCTGTGTCCTTCCATTGTTTTTATCAGCAAGCTAATAAAGATAAAAAGATTAAAAAGAAAAAACGGGATCTAAATGGATTGGAAACCGACAAGTTGGAATATCAACAAGAAGAAAGGGTAGCTGAAAGAACGGTAGAAGTGTCAAAAACAAAAACGTTAAATAAAACGTATAAAGACCTGAAGACACCTAAAGGAAAGAAGAGGTTATTAAATGTTGCTAAAACCAGAAATAAAGCCTTGAAAAATCTGACACACATTAAACAAATAAAAGATGAAAAAGGAACAATACTAACAGAAAAATAGTTAATAAAGAAAAAATAGAAAACATATTTTTAAACCCTGTTAAATAAAAAAATTTCAAAACAGTAATTAAAGACGGGACATTTAAGTGCAACAAAAAAATATCCCAAAAAACGTAATTAAAGAAGTTAGAATAATGGAATGATGGACCAGATGGAACACCTTTTAAAGCATAAAAATATTTGGTAAACTATAGAATTGACAGAATAGCTAAACTGTTAAATTCAATATGGAACGAAGACAAAATGCCTAGTTACTAGAGAAAAATTGTTATTGCGTTAATTTACAAGGAGAAGGGATATGTTTAAGACTGTTGTAACTAATGCGGGGATAACGTTTATGTTGCATACTTTAAAGCTTTAATAGAAAATTATTAATAGAATAATCCGCAATAAAAACAGATAATAAAAAAGAACAATTTGGATTTATGCTTAAATGTAGTACAAGTGTTATTATTATTTTTTTCATAAAAACAATGGAAGGACACAAAGAGAAACAGAAGGGGTTTATGTAATGTTTATGAATTTAGGAAAAGCATACAGTTGGATTTCAAGACAGAAAGTGTGGACTCGTTATTTTGTTATCTTTTTTATATTTTGTATTTTTTATAATTATTTTATTTTTAAAATTAATTTAATAATTAAATAAATTAAAAACCGATTATAGGAAACAAAATTTTTCACTCATCTCGTGTACCCTTCTATTCCTGTTTCAACAAATAATTACAGGATTACAGGTTTTTTCACAAGTTGAGTAGGCCAAAACGTTCTTTAGTACTAGGTTTTTAAATTGTTTTAAATTTTTAAGGGGGCGTATAAAATAGATGGTTAGGTAAAAAAAGATTATTCACAGAAAGAAAATTTTAAATTAAGGCAAAATCAAGGTAGATAGTGAAAGTTAACAATTATAGAAAACGAGGAAAAAGTATAAATACACAAAAGTAATAATAAAGCAAGTTACGTATTACACGGCAAAAACACTACAATAAGGTTTAAAAAAAAAGAAAAAAGAAAAGAATGAATAACACTCCAGTGGACATGTAGTGTGACGCGCGCCTCACGTTGCAAGTTATTATATATATATACATAATTGTTACTTTGTTTTATAATTTTAAAAACCAAATTAAATGCAAAATACTAGTTGTTAAAACAACAACATTTTATATATATATATATATATATTATTTTCTTTTAATGCATCGCCGAACACCATTTGATAGTTACATTTATAAATTGTAACCTCTATTTGTCGATAGTCGTGTATGTGTGGATGAAACTAAGTAATAATTGTGTGTCTGTTTAAGTATAATAAAACACAATAATATATTTAAAAGTAATAATTTGATTTGTTTAGTTTTATTATTTTTATAATAGTTTATTATAAATAGAAAAAGTGATTATTTTTTAAATTTGACTATTTTAAGCATTTTAACACTATATTAAAAAATTTTTTATGTTTTAATTTAGAATAAATAAGCAATGAACAAGTTTTTGTAACAGAAATTTTTTATTTTGTTAATTTTTCTGGTTGCAATTATACTGTTTTTGTAATTTTAGCCTTTAAAAAAATTATTCATTTGCATACAAGTGCATAACACTGTTAAATAATTATTTTTTTTGCTTAAATAAATATTGAATTGTTAGCTTTTAAATTATTTTTTGTTATAATTACTTTTTAACATGTATGCGGATGTCGTGTGATGATTAAATCCAATACTCCTTAATTGACAATACATAGTTTTAAGTTAGTTTTATTCATATATTATAATAACGGAAAACCAAAAGGTAGTCTCATTTTGTAATTTGTATTAACACATAATAATGCATCCTAGAGCGTTAAAATCAAGCGAATACAATTCCCTCCTTAAAAATGAACAGTAATCGTATGAGTATGGATGAGCTAAGTGCTCATAATTCTAAAATTTAGATATCTGAAATATTTTTTAAATTTTATGATTGAGGTTTGTTGTAATTTTCTTAAGTTCTTAAACACAAAAATATGTTAACTACAATATTAAAAGTTTAAATATTATTTTGATTTTGATATAGAATTTAGCTCAGAGGTACAAAATGGATACTACCTTCTGTTACAATATTTATGTTTTGATTTAATGTTTAGTTAAATTATAAAACTATAAATTACTTTTTACTAATTATGTTTTGTTCCTTTTTTAATATGTTTATGTTAAAACATTTAAAAAAATAATGTATAAAAGCTAGAGGATAAGAAAAGTTATCATGAAATGATAAAAATTAAGATATATGTATATAATACATTTCAGAAACTTACTAAATTTTATATTATTAACAAACTTTTGACAAACGCTTACATTGTGGATTATTGGAGTTATATCTGGAATTGTTTACAAATTGATATAATTATATTAATCTTTGTTTGAAAGACATTTTAAGGAGTTAAGTAATAATTATATTGTTATTTGTTTTGAACATTTTAAAAAGTGAAATCAGATATTTTAAATAAAAAGACCTTTTATTTTTAAAATTGTTAACGTATATAAATTGAATAATTTGTTTTTAAAAATATTTTTAATTATCATTGTTTTTATTAAATGTATAAACATTTATTTTATGTTTATATAGGAATTTATTGAATTAATACATTATTATTAATAATCTTTAAGTGTCAAAATATTTTTTAAAACGGATGTTGTTCATTATATATTAAATTTCTAAACGTTAGTTTGTATTGACGAAGTTATATTTTTTTTAAATAAATTTAATGTTAAAGCGCTTATTGTTGTGTTTTTTTCAAGCCCAGTATTAGTTTGTTTTTGGCGCAACTTAGAATTGGTGCATTTTTTGAGTTGTTTTTAAATATTTTTATGCCGTCATCAATTCATATTATTAATTTTTTAACATTTTTTTTATTTTACATAGATTCGAAATCTGATGAAATGTTGTGTTACAGATGGAAGTTGAAAGTAAAACTCAGGTTGCTGTTGATTATTTTGATCAGTACATGTGCAATGTTTTTATACATACACCTTCGTCTTTATACGACTGATGATGATAACTTGGTTTCCAATGTACGATTGGTATATACAAATTTCTTAGAAAGGGTGAGTGTTCCAATGTATTACAATTGTGATATTTTCGTCAATGACATTCAATGTGTAACGGACCAACTTCTCTATTTACTGTTATTCATTTTCATTTTTATTACAAACACTTGCCATAAAATGATCATGGGGAAACAAAATGTCTTCATATCTTTGAATATTTTTTTAACATTTTTGTTTGATCTCTCCTGAGACATTCATTTCAATTAGATTTTCCCGAGCAATGCCT
Source organism: Cardicola forsteri (assembly GCA_025895645.1). Classification (NCBI taxonomy): domain Eukaryota; kingdom Metazoa; phylum Platyhelminthes; class Trematoda; order Strigeidida; family Aporocotylidae; genus Cardicola; species Cardicola forsteri. The sequence continues at coordinate 22,420 of JAKXYG010000710.1, read as the reverse complement.
AGTAACATGTTCTGTGGTTGACCAACTTTTCTTTTGACATTTCCAATTGTCTATTCCAAAGCTGTTCTTGCTAGTTTTTTGGGTGGTAAACGTGGAATTTGACTAACTTATTTTCTGTGTTTTATCGAAGATTGAGCTGAGTCGTGCTATTACTTCTTTGTCATTGTTTACCGGTATAGCATCTTCTTGTTTGTTTCTGCAACAACATCGATTTTTTACAGAGGCCAAGTGGCTAACCTTGAGCTCAAACTCTTCTCCTTTATCCAGGATAGATTGGTTTATTTCTAATATTCTTTAGGCTGAGTTTCTTGTTATCAAACCTTTTTCTTTTTTTAAGCGGACTTGATATTGGTTGTGGTAAAACTCCATATACACATTATTATATTGCTACTACATTGCTTGTATATATATATATATATATATATATATATATATATATATATATATATATATATATAACATAAGTTGATGACAGCCACCTCTTCATTTATTCCAAGTTTGAATAGCTTTTCAAAGTCCTGCACAAAAAGGTTGTCGGATGCGAATTGAAGTTGGAGGAATAAATGAAGTTTCTTGGTTAGAACATCACTTCCTTGCGACGACGCCAGTGTTTACAGGAATGGACGAGGCAATCTTCTGTATGGTTGATGCCAGTTGACGGATTTACAAACCAAACCAGCTACATATATTAAATAATTATCTTGAGATACCTTTTAAGTATCTTGGGTGTATGCTAGCACTCATTCACTGAACAGGAATCCAGTGAAATCCCAGTTATGCACATTATACTTATTTTAAGAAGATTTTATTTTGAAAAATACATGTTACTCTGAAACGCATGAAGTATCAAGATTGTTACATATGATTACGTATTAAATTTTTGGCTTTGAAGATTGTGCATATCGAAGATCGTAAACTCTATGCGGATTTCGGCGAACCCAGTCATTGGAATTATGATTTTACTTCTTTGCTATAGTTTAATGGGTATATTGTTATTGTTTCTTTAGAAACAGTTGTTACAGAGACCAGGATGTTAATCTTTAACTCAAATCATCCTCCTTGGCCAACCCGGTTTGGAATCGGCTACGGTGGAGTTGACTGTAAATTCGTGTTTGCAGTTGTTTACTCGGATTCCATTTTTTGAACTTTATTCTATGGCGTTATGTTGTAGATATTGTCGTGTATTGCGACAAAGGTAGGCGGACATAAACGATCTGAATCAAACGAACACACAGATGTCATTACCACTATTGATGAAGCTGTGCTACAGCAAACATGGAAACAAATGTAGGTCAATGTTGTTCGTGTAACTACTAATGGTGCCCACATAGAATTGCATTAAATGAAGCTCTCCATTAAATAAGCAGCATATAGTTACACAATTCTTTAAATGACTGTCACTGATATGAGTCAGCCTTGTATTGCATTATCTTGACAATTCCCTTCCTTTTTACTAATAATCTTGAAGATTTGAAGAATGCTTATAAAGTTTGAGTTTCCAACGATTCCTGTCACCTCCACGTAGCACATCGTGGACTGGGTCGACCTAAATTAACACAGCCAGGAATAAGTACACAGCGATATAACTGGGCCCCCACTCTGGCGGATAAGTGGAAACATACAACCAGCATACTTAAAAGACATCATAAAACATGCGTATACCACATATAACAGTTGGACTAAAGGAGACAAACCTGACAAAAATTCGGGTGGCTTCGTCAATCTTTGCGAACAATGGATGCCAAAAACTCTCTTATTCGCCTACGTTGTGTTATGCTTATCAGTACATCGAAGTCGATCGTTTTAAAAAGGGTGACGTAGTCACCAACTACAATTAATGAATAAGACGACACACTTGTTATTGTTGTTTTGAATATACAATTTGCGTTTGAAAATACAACTAGCACAAATTGCATATCTGTCTTAGTCATAACAAATTAATAAATAATATACCATGTGCATAACTATTCACACTCCATTATTATTATTATTATTATTATTAACATTTACGCGTTGTCGACACAATCACTGCCGTCAGGCTTCGAAACCAAATAACCTGACAACAAATTAATGTGTTGTATCACTGTAATCATTGAATAAGAAAACGAACAAGTGGCAAGTTCCGATTAGTGCCACATAATTATTGATCATTAAAATAATCGATTTTTTCCTAAGAACATCACGTGATGTAATTTGTGAATTCTAATCACATGCTAGTCTAAATACTTTTTTAGAATTTTTGGATTTACTTGAATAATGAATTTACTAGGTTTTTAAGTCATCCTGGAACACTGTACAGCTGTTTCACATCTTTATTTGGAATCATCAGTAGTGCATACTTTTCAAGTTTCACACACACACACACACATGAACTTGAACCGATGTCCTATCTGGTGTCAGATCAAAGCCTTAACCACATTGCTAAATACTTTTGTTTGGAAAATAATTAATAGACAAATGTAGTTAACAAACGAGAATTGGAATCGATTACTCGTCATGTACTCATAACATAACGTAAGTTGGAATAACTTCTCGAATTCCTATACAAAAATATTGTCGGGTGTGAATTGAACTTGGAGGAATAAATAAAGTTTCTTGGCTAGAAGACTGCTTTCTTGCGACGACGCCAGTGTTCACAGGCATCGACAAGGCGACCTTCTTTAGAGTTAAAGCCAGTTGGGTATATACTAGCATCCATTCACTGAACGAGAATCCAGTGAAAGCCCAGTTATACCGCTGTGTACTCGGTTCTTCCTGTTATTAGTCTAGATGCCTGTTGGTATCTAGTCCAAAATGCACTACGTGGAGGAGGAGCAGTCAGGAATATCACCGTTACTGGAAATTGAGACTTTATAAGCATTACTTTAATCTTCAGGATTATCAACATCGTGTACTTGTTACTATATACAAAAGTAATTCGGTTCTTATTGATTTCCAAAATACTTCGATAAACGTCAATTCTATTTACATCTTTCTTATTGAAATTATAAAATTTGCACAGTCTGTTTTTATGCATTTGTGTAGTTTTTAAACTATAATATATTTTTAACAAATTAATAGCGGTGTTGTTTCGATTGCTGGCTATCATCAATATAAGCTATTGTCGTCAATACATATGTCTAAAATAAGTAACACGTATTTTAAAATATTACTCCACCGTAGTCGATCCCAAGTTTGGCTGAGAAAAGAGGATGGTTGGAACGCAAGATTAGCAACATGGACTCTGTAAGAATATATTGTTAAAAAAACAACAAAAGGTGACCATTTCAGTAAACTATAGCAATGACGCGGTTTGGCAAAATCCGAATAGAATTTCCAATCTACGATATGCACAATCTTGAAAGTCAAATATTTAATATGTAACAATTTTGATACTTTATGCGCTTCAGAGAGAGAGAGATGGGTGGTCTAGCGGTACAGCGCTCGAATTCGGACTTCGGTGGAGATGGGTTCGAATCCCATCGTCGGCACTAAAATGCGGGCCCACGTTTTTGGCTTCGCTAATTGTCCACTGCTGAAAGATGTTTCTCTTGCAAACATTCAAAGTAGCAAACATAAAATAAATAAAAATTAAAAATAAATATTTATATAATATGTTTAAATAAACGAGTGTTTAAAAATTGTAATAACTCCGACAATTGCGTGTTGTTGCTAAAACAAATTTGTATATTTCAAAACCTTTTCGGTCTGAAGAGCAACAACAGGATTGATCCATATGATTAAACATTTTACATTGTCAGCTTTAAAGATCGTTCATATTGAATATTGGAAATTCTATTTGGATTTGATGCCCAACCTTGTCGACAGAATATTGTTTTCACTTTTTTTTACCTCAGTTTAATGAAATGCTATCCTCTTTTGTTGTTTCTATAGCAATTTTGATTTTTGTATAGAGCTCAAGTTGCTATTTTTGCTCTTAAAATCTCTCTCTTTTTCAACTGGACTTGGGACTGGTTACGGTTGTGTTGCCTAAGTGAATATATATATATATATATATATATATATATATATATCCTGAGGATTAGGAATGTTAATGATCCTGAGGATTGGGATGCTAATGATCCTGAGGATTTGAGTAAGGGATGCTAATGATCCTGAGGATTTGAGTAATGCTTATAAAGTCTCAATTTCCAATGATGGTGATATTCCTGACTGTTAGTCCTCTACGTGGTGCATCCTGGACTAGGTGCCTATAGGCATCTAGACTAACAACAGCAGGGTCCGAGTGCACAGCGGTATAACTGGGCTTCCGCTACGGCGGGTGGATGCGAACATACACCCAGGATACTTAAAAGGTATCTAAAGGTATACGTATACCATATGTAGCCCTTGGGCTAAGGGAGATAACCCTGACAAAAAATCAGGCGGCCTCGTCAATCTTTGCGAACAGTGGCGACGTCACAAGGATGCCGTCTACCAGCCAAGAAACTTTGTTATTCTTTCACGTTTATCTACGCTTGTCAAGCCATCGAAATCGATCGTTCTGCATGTCGTATAAATATGGGAAATAATGAAGAGGTGACCACGTCACCAACCAAAATAAATGAATGAATGTTTTAAAATAAGCATGGGGCAACATGGAATTACAGTAATAGCAAAAATATTAACAAAATCCCATAATGCAAAAATAACACATGGTATAACAAAATGATTCCATACTACGTTTATACATTTTACCAAAATGTTTGTTTGATCTGTGGTTTACCCCATTCCTTCTTTTGCTGTTATCAATTATCCATTTCAAAACCGTTTCTATTTGTCTTCTTCGGGCGGTAAACGTAGAATTTGACCAAGTAATTTGCTTCGTCTAATCAAAGATTGAGTTTCTTTTCGGCTTTCACTCAACCCTGTCACCTGGCTTGCGCTTTCACTTTTTTGCCGTTGTTTGCCAGAATGGTATCCTCTTGTTTGTTTCTACTGCAATGTAAATTCGTTACAGCGCTCTAATCCCCCTCATTTATCCAGACTTGTGATTGACTAGTTTCTCTATACCGAGTTCTTTATCAAATTGCAAAAAAACTTTATTTACACTGTGGTTTGATTGTTTCATGCAAAACATTGTTTACAACAATTGAACACTCGGCCAAGTGCTAGACAAAAGCCCGCATTTTGTAAACCGACGACAGTGGTGTGGGATCTCCAACTCATGCTTGTCGATTTTTGGGATGTTAACGATCCTGAACATTTGATGGTGATATTCTTGACTGTTCGTCCTTTATGTGGTGCATCCTGGACTAAGTGTCAACAGGCATCTGGGTTGACAACAGCAGGGTTTAAGTACATAGCGGTATAACTGGACTTCCGCTACGGAGGATGGGCGTGAGAATACACCCAGGATACGTAAAATGTATCTTAAGGTGTAGTCGTCGGACTAAGGGAGATGATCCTGACAAAAAATGAGGCGGCCTCGTTCATTTTTGCGAATAGTGGCGATATCACAAGGATGCCGTTTACCAGCTCAGAAACTTTGTTATTCTTTTACGTTTGTGTTACGCTTGTCAAACGATTGAAGTTGATTGTTGGCTATGCCGTATTAATGTGGAAAATAATGAAGAGGCGATACCAAATCACCAACCGCAATGAATGAAACAAATGCTTGACGACTTTTAGAAGCCTGCAATGAATATCCAATTACGCCTAGTTTGGATTAGAAATGATTCAACCTAGCCAGTCCCAAGCTTAGATAAAGGACGAGGGTTTGAGCGCGCAAGATTAGCAACCTGGCCTGTGTAAAAAATTTATACTGCTACGGAACCAATACAAGAGGACACCATGCCGGCAGCCAACGGCAAAGAAGTGATCGCACGTATCTGGATGACAAAGTTACACAGATGACAGGGTTGGGTGAAAGCCGAAATGAAGCTCAATCTTTGATTTGCAGAATCTTCAATGCCAACGACATTTTGTTGTGGTTTTTGGTTTACTGTAATTGTTGTCTTATTGCCCCATGTTTATTTTTAAAGCAAAATGGTTTTGTATAATATATATATATATATATATAATATAATAATGAATGACCTCTAAATGTTTTTCAAACTCAAGCTTGTTCCGCAATCGGAAATGGCACTGCTAAAGAAGTTGGCCAACATTTCCCATCTTCGAAAGTACGTCGAAGAATTGAATTTGGCTCAAACGGTACACAACAAACACTTGTTTGTCGACAATCAGTCAACATCTTTTTTTGACTTTGTTATTGTTATCCAAGTAAGTGGGCTGTCATTGGATACATCACTTACAAATTGGACATACTGATAATTTTGAGTAATGGGGTTATATATAAGTACGCTATGTTTTGTTTGCTACTTTGAATGTTTAACGAGAAAAATCTTTCAGTAGTGGACATTTTAGCGAAGCCGAATTTTAGTGCCGGTGGTGGGATTCGAACCCGAATGACCACCAAGGTCCAAATTCGAGCGCTGTACCGCTAGACCACTCCGGCACACACACACACACACACATATATATATATATATATATATATATATATATATATATATATATATATATATATACAGCAAATGGATACCTTGGGACACCTTTAAGCATCTTGAATGTATGCTAGCATCCATTCACTGAATGGCAATCCGTTGAAAGCCTAGTTATACCGCTGCGCACTCAGTCATTGCTGTTATTAGTCTAGATGTTTGCTGGCACGTAGTCCAAAATTCACGACGTGGATGAGGAACAGACAGGAATATCACAATTATTGGAAATTATGGCTTTACAGATCTTCAGGATCATTAGCATCCCATCAGCTTGTTTATCTACTGTAAAAGCATCATGCATCATCGCCTAAATGGTAGCTTTTTGTAGATTGAACTAAGTTGAAATTGTTGATCGAAAACTGGAACGATTATCTCTACCTTTTGGACATTACTAAGTGCCAATCGATAACAATATTTTATTGTTTATGTGAAAAAAATCAATATCGTTATGTGATTGCTCATGGTGATAATGATGTCAATTATTATTACTGACATCTATAATCAATTACTGCACTGATTGTTTTGTCTTTCTATTGAAATTAGTGAACTTCCAATATTGATTGTTTACTTTCACAATAGCATATGATTTGGAAAAGACGGTTGTTATAGTTTTTGCAGTTGTCATGGTTTTTATCAATTCTGGACCACTAATATATGCATCCAATATTTATAATAAAAGCTGTAACAATAGCAGTGATTGTAATTATTTATTTATTTATTTTATTTTTACTACTTTAAATGCTGCACGGGAAGCATGTTTTTCAGCAGTGGACATTTGAGCAAAGCCGAATGTAAGCCGAACACTTGGTGCCGGTGACAGAGATCGAACCCATGTCCACGCAGGTTGAGTCGAGCGCTGTACTGCTAGACAACCCGGCACATAGTGATAATTACAATAGCAAAAATAATATGAACAATAACTAATAATAATAATTTTAATTTAATTTTATGTTTTCTACTTTGAATGTTTTACGAGAAACATGTCTTTTAGCAGTGGACAATTAGCGAAGCCAAACGTGGGCCCGCATTTTAGTGCCGGTGATGAGATTCGAACGCATGTCCACCGAGGTCCGAATTTGAGCGCTGTAAGAAGAAGAATAAGGATAACAACAACAAATGTTGATGGCAAAACTACCCTTTTATTAATTCCAAGTTCGCATAGAATCTCAAATAATCCCCTTCCACTGTTTACGGTTTTCGGAAACGTGCACAGATATTTTAGTTTAAGAACTTTGCCATTGTTTCCAAAATAAAGTCCAGGCCAAAATAGCGTGAAAGTCGTCCCGTCCAAGTACGTTTTGTGATTACCTTTCCTTTTCTTCCAATCGGCATTTGGACAAGCCAAAGTTACGGTACTTGAGATTGTGTCGGGAATTTTACGAAGAACGTGTCTAATGCAGCGCAATCTTCGTTGGCGCAATACCAATGAAGGGAGGACGTGAAATTGGAGGTTATCTTGAATTTGGCAGTTGCTGATCTTTTTGTTGTGCTTCATGATCTTTGACCCTGTAAGAGTCCAGATTTTAGCTGTGTATAGAGCCACTGCAAACCAATGAAGAGAAAATGTTCATTTTTGTGTTGGGATTGACGTTTTCGCCTTCAAAGTATATTGACAAGTTTTTCAAACGCAACAGCACCTAAACAAATTTGACTATTTACGTCATTAGATGAAACAGCGTCAGAAGTCCTTTGAAGGGCTCCAATACGCAAATTGCTTTACATTGGGGAGCACAACATTATTTAACACAATCCTCACATCAGACTGATTATTTTGGGTTGATATTCCAACCATATTTACTGGAAACTTTTACAGGGAAATCCAATGCACCCTGCAGTTGAACCTTATTTTCAGCATTGTTAGCGTATTCCATGTTGGCGATGGGTTTCGTACCAGCATAGAAACCCTTCATTTATCCAGAAATCTTGATAAATATAACATCGATTGCATAGTTGAGCAAAAGCGCAGCAGCCAATCAGCCTTAAAGGATACTACAGTAAATTTGGTAGTAAACCTGTTGCAAATGCGGATTGAAACAGTTGAATTTTTGTATAATGTAAATGGTTTGAGAAATAAAAATGTTTAATGAAGAAAATTAAAAATATTTTCAATTTATTAAAGAATATCATAAAATTAAGTACAAAAATTTGTTAAAATAAACAGAACCTGTAATTGTTTAGGGTAGGACTAAAATTGATTAAATCTATTTTATATTTAATGTTTGAACTCAATGAGAGATACTCTAGAACATTGAACAATTAACAAAAATGGATATAATTTTTATTATACTTCTGAAATTAATGTATTTTTGTCCTTTAAATTACAAAAGTCTTTGACTAAAATGAACGTTACATTTATACAATTGCCTCCAGACAACACAATCTTCAATTTTAATTGTAATTTTTTTACAATGATTTTGAAATGTAATGTAAATGGTTTGAGAAATAAAAATGTTCTATTAAGAAAATTAACTATTTAATGCAAAATTAAATTCTACAACATCAGATTAAAATATGTAAAGACCCCTACATTAAATGCTTTGAAAAAAATTTAGAAATCAACGAATATTACCTAAAATATTTGAAATTTATAGGTTTAATTCTTTATTTTTATATATGTATAGGTATTTTATATATATATATATATATATATATATATGATATATATATATATATATATATATATATATATATATATATATATATATATATATATGTATAATGTAAATTAAGAATGCAAATAAACAGATTTGTTCACGTGATGTCTTGGATACACGTTATGGAAAGGAAACGACTTACTTATAAGTGAAAATGTATTACGCAATTAGATATTATTGTTGCCATTATTGCTATTTTTAGTAGTAGTAGTATGAGGATTTGATTAATGCTTATAAAGTTTCAATTTTTAATTATGCTGATAATCCTAACTGTTCCTCCTCCATGTGGTGCATTCTGGACTAGGTGCCAACAAGTATATAGACTAATAACAGTAGAGACCGAATGCACAGCGGTATAAATGGGATTCCACTTTGGCTGGCAGGTACATCTAGAGTGCTTCAAAAGAGCAAATGTTGGGCTTCGTGTAATTTTGGATCATTATTGTCATAATTTCGACCATTAGAATTAGTTTTAGTGTGGGGTATAGAAAGTTTTCGCAGCGGTATCTATTGACATTAAAAAAAGTAGTCTAGCGATACAGCGCTCGATTTGGACCTCGGTGGCCATCGGGGTTTGAATCCCACTACCGGTCCACTAAAATGTGGGCCCATGCGTTTGGCTTCGCTAAAATGTTCGCTGCTGAAAGATGCGTTTTTTGTCAAAACAAGTAGCAAACATAAAATAAAAAACATGTTGACAAAATTGATACAAATGTTTTATTTGTTTATTAAAAATGTTAAATCTGTTAATTGGGCATATTTGAAACATTATTGCAGTTTCCTTATTTCGTAGACTGACCAGTAGTACTACTAATATAAGCGCTATTATTACTATTATAATAATGCGTCACATGTTTTTTCCACATTGATGCGATGATCACGTGTTTTCTGTTGTTTTTTTTTGACAGGTGCACAACCGTTTGTTAGAGCTGGCCATTCTCATCGAATCGCTACGCAAGGTGCATCGCATCGATCGGACGCTGTTGATATTTTCGCACGACTTTTACGCCGACGATATTAATCTTCTTGTCGAAAAGATTGACTTTGCACCCTACCAGCAAATATTCTATCCACACATGCAGCAAGCGTTCGCAGGCACGTATCCCGATCAGTCGCCGAACGACTGCTTGGCTAGTGATTCACCAGAAAAGTACGTTTTCGTCGACTGATTTGGCAGCTCATTGACTCTCTGATCCAGGATTATGTGTAGTATCTGTTCTTTGCAGTAACGGTCTCTAAATTGAGATTATTGAAATTACCTGTGCCGTAAGGTTGTTCAACTCCGTACATGGGTTACATTACCCGTTAAAAGGGATGCTAATGATCCTGAAGATTTGAGTAATGGCTATAAAGTCTATAACGAGTACGCGGATGTTGTATGATGATTGAATTCAATACTCGTTAATTGGAGATGCTTAATGATTAGTTATTTGCTCACATAGATTATAATAACAGAAAAAGCAAACAAACCAGCGATTATTCAATCGGGTTAAATTGATTTATTTAAATTAAATGAAAAAGAGAAATCAACTCACGAATTGCAAAAATGCAATGTTTGGTCATTTAAAGGGAAAATTAATAGGTCCAAATAAAAATATAAGAAGACATAAATGCATTTAAAAAAAATTAATAGTGTTTTGATGAAATGATCATAACTAGAAAATGTTAAAAGCTGGTTTGTTAAATTGTTTTTAATCAATTTTCATAAATTATGCTTGCTACAAGTCTCAACTTCCAATGATGGTGATATTCCTGACTATTCCTCCTCCATGTGGTGCATCCTGAACTAGATGTTACTAGGCATCTAGACTAATAAAAGCAAGGACTGAATGGTTCAGCGGCTTATTATTATTGCAAACCTTTTTTTGCCTTAGAATGAACATAGGACAACAAGATAACAATAACAGCAAAAACAATAGCAAAGTTCCATGATTTAGACAATAACACATGGGGCAATTTAACAAGAACGTATGGGGCAACAAAATGATTCCATACATTTAAACATTTTACCAAAATGTTTGTTTGATCCCCTATGAGACCACCATTTCAATTAGACTTTTTCGAATGGTGTTTAGCCAAGTTTTCTGTGGTCTATTCCAACCTTTCCTTTGCCATCATCAATTATCTATTCCAAAACCGTTTCTATTTGTCTTCTTCGGGCGGTAAACGTAGAATTTGACCATGTAATTTGCTTCGTCCAATTAAAGATTGAGCTTTTTGTGGCTTTCACTCAACTCTGTCATCTGGGTCAAGCTATCACTTCTTTGCCGTTGTTTATTAGTACGGCATCTTCTCGTTTGTTTCTGCATAAGAAAGGAGACGCAACTAACCCCGCTAATTATAGAGGAATCAGCTTACTTTGCGGAGCTTCAAAAATTTTGGCAAATATTATCTTACGCAGGATCCGTGGTGAACGGGAGCGTCGAACACGAGCCAACCAGGCTGGATTTCGTCCTGGGATGGGATGCATCGATCAAATCCATACTGTTCGTAGAATGTTAGAACTTCGTTCGCGATATCAACAGCCTACATATTGTGCATTTATAGATTATTCAGCCGCCTTTGACTCTGTTGATCGCAACCTGCTGTGGAATCTTCTCATTACCAAAGGAATTCCTGCCAAGATTGTCAACATTATTAAATCGTTATACACGTCGTCAAACGCAGTAATACGGAATGGTGATTCTTTAACAGATGCAATCTACATAAATTCAGGTGTTCGCCAAGGTTGTGTTTTAGCTCCCATGCTCTTCAATTTTGTAGTTGATGACATTTTTGATGAAGTGTCTCGGTCATTTGAGGGCTGTATAACTCATGATGGTCGCAAGGTAGCGGATCTTCAATATGCAGACGATGCGGTTCTTATGGCAGAAACCGAAGAAGATTTGCAAAATGCGGTTGAACTTACTCAAAAAGCCTCAGAGAAATACGGTTTATATCTTAATACTAAAAAAACAGTGGTTTTAGCTAACGTCCCCTTTAGAAATCCAATCACTGTTAATGGTAGCCCACTCCCTGTGGTCGATGAATTTACGTACCTAGGCTCGATCATAGATAGTAAAGGATCCAGCTCTTCAGAGATTCGGCGTCGTATTCGCCTCTCTGCTGCAGCCTTTGGGCGTTTAAGTAAACCTTTGTGGAACAAAAGTAATATTTCTATTAAAACCAAGATTAGAATATATAAGAGTTTAGTGCGTTCCATTCTACTATATGCATGCGAAACTTGGACTCTCACCCAAGTGGATACACAAAAGCTTGTTCATTTTGAGCAAAGCTGTTTAAGATCCATCTGGTTTCGCTCGTTGTCTTCTATTGAACGTACTCACTTAATAGCTAGTAAAATATTTCGACCATTCCCAGATATTTGTAAGTCTCTTAACATTTATTGGCCATGTATCTCTAGCTCAATTTAAGAAAGACGATTAAAATGGATTGGCCATGTTTTACGTAGAGCTCCCACTCATCCAGCCAGAATAGCTATGGAAGCCCACCCATTACCCGGATGGAAAAGAAGGCCAGGCGGCCAACGGAAAATTTGGACAGACATTGTAGCATGCGAACTCAGTCCTTTTATTTATGCTAAGCTCCGTCGTCCAAATGAATTATTTAAATGGGCGTCCGTTTGTTTACCCCTATGCAGCCAACAGAGATCATTGGAGGGCTTTAACTCGGGATGTAATTAACATTTAATGTCGGCACACCTCAAGTGTCGTTCTTTGAGTACACACTACAAAAGTTGACGTTTTTACAGACGCTTTGGTTTTTGTTGGACTACCCTGAGTGATAATAACCGCTGGGGGATGTTTATCCCCGATGATGATGATGATGATGATGATGATGTTTCTGCAGCAATATCAATTATTTACAGAGGCCAAGTTGCTAACCTTGAGCTCAAACCCTCCTCCTTTATCCAGGCTTGGGACTGGCTAGATTGGTTCATTTGTAATTTTATCTAGGCCCAGTTAGACTATTTAGGTATTACGATGTTTCTCAAGTTTTGAAAAATGCTTTTATTTTTATAATGATTTAAAATTCTGATAAAGATGATTTTATTGACTTCATACCACTATGTAAAATCGTATAAAATATTATTCAAGCGTCCGTTTATCTATTTATAGAGCCAGGAAGTCAAATTGCTTCAATGTTCAGTGGCCAGATCGTTACGAACACTATCGCAACGTCAATGTTACCCAAGTGAAAAACCATTGGTTGTGGAAGGTAAGTTGTTTTGTGTCCTAATTCAGTTGTTTTCAAGCGGAATATGTGACTCGCCATCGTCTGGGGCTACTTGTTTTCTGTCAAACACTCATTTCATTTTGGTTGATGACGTGCGGTTACTTCTTCATTATTTTCCACATTTATACGTCATATAAAATGATCGATTTTGATGGCTTGATAAGTGTAACACAACGTAGAAGAATAACAAAGTTTCTTGGCTGGTAGACGGCATCCTTGTGACGTCGTCATTGTTGGCAAAGATTGACGAGGCCGCCTGATTTTTTGTCAAGGTTATCTCCCTTAGTCCAACGGCTACATATGGTATACGTATACCTTAAGATACCTTTTAAGTATCCTGGGTGTACGCCTGCACCCACCCGCTATAGCGGAAGCCCAGTTATACCACTGTGCACTCGGACCCTGCTATTATTAGTCTAGATGCCTAGGGGCACCTAGTCCAAGATGCACGACATGAAGGACGAACAGTCAGGAATATCACTATCGTTGGAAGTTAAGATTTGATAAGCATTACTCAAATCCTCAGGATCATTAGCATCCCTCTGCCAAACATTTAAGCAATAAGATAATTAGTTAATGATAATAATAATAATATAACATATTATATTATATTATGCCGGGGTGGTCTAGCGGTACAGCGCTCGATTTGGACCTCGGTGGCCATCGGGGTTCGAATCCTGTCACCGGCAATAAAATACGGGCCCACGTTCGGGTTCACTAAAATGTCCACTGCTGAAAGATGCGTTTCTCGTAAAACATTCAAAGTAATAAACATAAAAATAAATAAATAAATAATATACAGTCCTTGCATTAAGGAATCTCCTTCGTCTATCTTTGTGAACAGTGGCACTGTCACAAGGATGTGGTCCATTAGCCGTCGTTATTTTTCTACATTTGTTACGCTTATTAGGCTATCGAAATCGATCGTTTGATATGTTGTAGAAATATTGACGAGGTGACTGCATCACATGACATGGGTTCAACCATCGATTGAGCTTTTTACTTTTTCTCTAGGTATCATTAGAGTAGTATAGACCAAAATAGGGCTTGTATTGTCTTTTTTAGAAGCAATTGAATTTTATAAGTTGCCGCAGTTATGGAAGAATATTTTTTGGTTTTAAGAGGCAAGTCAGTGTACAGTGCAACAGTCAATATGAAAAATACTATATGGGAAATTGGGAGAGAATGTTGTTAAAAATCACCTATTTGGGAGATAATAGGCCAGAAGTTGGAAGATTGTAAAAATTTAAATTAAAAATAAATGATTTAAACTAGTCTACACTGAATGAATGAACCTTACGTTAAATTGTATTTTCAAATTTCAAATTGTTCATTAATTGAATGGTTGCGTACAAGTATTGATAACAAAACATTTACTCAACCATTGAAGCAATTTTGTGAAGTGCTCTAATATTATATTTCGAAAGCAATTGTTAAGTGTTGTGTGGTCTAAACGAATTTGATTGGATGCTTGTATATCGACCTTGAATATATGTAAATTGATTAAAAGTCGTGAAAACTGGCCTGAATAATTGCTCCAATTTT
>JAKXYG010000710.1:0-5000 GCA_025895645.1 Cardicola forsteri | reverse complement strand
ATTGTCACTTTTCTTAAAATTGCACAGTCGTTGTATTGTGGTAACATTGACCAATCTGTTGATTAGTTTAGACTTGTATAACTTTACTACTACTACTACATCCCGAAAAGGTTGTTAGATGCGAATTGAACTTAGGAGATAAATGAAGGTTTTTGGCTAGAAGCTCACCAGTGTTTACAGAGATGGACAAGGCAATTTTTTCGGGCAAATTCTAGTAAAATCCCAGTTACTTCGCTGTGTACTTGGTCTTTCCTCTTATTAGTCAACTGATAATTTATTAATGCAAAATAGCAATGGTAATGGATTTCACAATTGATGCTCTCATAAGTGATAATATCCCTACTGTAAATATGTACTTAAAGCTCAAATTTGAGCACATACGCTTACGACGGTTTACTCTTCTTGAAGGATGCCTATTTGGTTACGACCGTCTTGGTACAGTCCTTGTTGATAGACATGCTTAAGACAAAAGCGACACTATTTTTGTTGGTTGCTGTTTGAACGGTTTTACGTTGCAAACATGGATGCCAGCAAGGGGCCATTTAGCGGAGTCAATTTGTTACAGCCGTTTTCCTCGACTCGGCAACTACATCTGACTTTAAGTATTCTCAATGTATACTTGGTCCCCAATCTGTATTGGTATGAACCAAGGATACATCTCATATGTAAAATCAGAAATATTACACGATTATTGAAAATCGATAATTTAGTCGAATACTTTGGGGTTATTGGCAGAAAGTGATTCAATCGATTTTATACAATCGGAAGGTCGCTGAAGTTTATTTACTCGTCAGCAGACGAGTGCAAACATGGACCCTGGGCACTCGAAAGGTATCTTAAGGTGTATGTAGTTGTTGGGTTAAGGGAGATAATTCTGACACAAAAAGTGGCCTTATCAATCTTTGTGAACAGTGATACCGCCGTCACAAAGATGCCGTCTACTAGCCAAGAAACTTCATTATACTTCTACGCTTATTACACACATATCAAGTCATTGAACTCTATTGTTTAGTATGCTGTACATATATAGAAGTGGTATGGATGTGACTGAATGAATAAACCTTACGTTAAATTGTATTTTCAAATTTCAAATTGTTCATTAATTGAATGGTTGCGTACAAGTATTGATAACAAAACATTTACTCAACCATTGAAGCAATTTTGTGAAGTGCTCCAATATTACATTTCGGAAGCAATTGTTAAGTGTTGTGTGGTCTAAACGAATTTGATTGGATGCTTGCATATCGACCTTGAATATATGTAAATTGATTAAAAGTCGTGAAAACTGGCCTGAATAATTGCTCCAATTTTTGAAGGCGTTTTTGTAATGTAATTTTAACTGGTTTGAACATGTAATCAATAAAAGTTATTTAATATGGGGGAGGGGGATTAAATTTCTTCTCAACGTGTCAGTTAATATTGTGAAATGAAATATTGCCAAATATTATTACTGATTTACAAACCCAATATATATGTAAATCAAACTAACTTTTCTGCGATTAATAAACTTTCAATTACCAATAATGTGCCCGAATAGTTTGGCGGTACAGTGCTTGTCTCGAACCTGGGTTCGATCCCCTCCACCGACCCACTAAATGCGGGACCACGCGTTCGGCTTGGCTAAAATGTCCACTGCCGAAAGATGCGCATTTTCCGTCAAAACATTTAAGGTAGCAAAAATAAATAATAATACTAATTGCGATATCCCTAACTGTCACCTGCACATAGCGCATTCTCGACTGGATGTATTTGCTCACTTAGACCAATCTAGAAAAGACCGAGTGCACAGCTGCAACACTGGGCCTTTACCTTGGTGAATAGATGTGTAAGTATACACCCAGAATATTTAAAAGGTTTCCCCAAGTGTGCGTTTGACCACCATTTGTAGCCGTTGGGCTAAAGGAGTTAACACTCGACAAAAAATCAGACATTCTTGTCCATTTTCGTGAACAGCGGCACCATTACAAGGATGCCGTTTATTGGCTGAAAAACGCCGTCATTCTTCATCAAGCCATCGGAATCAATTATTTAATGTGTTGTGCCAAAAATACAGAAATAGCGAAGAGGTGACCACGTCGTCAAGCATTTATTTTGGTTGATGATGTGAGGTCATCTCTTTATTATTTTCCATATTTATACGGCATAGCAAACGATTGATTTCGATGGCTTGATAAGCGTAAGCAACGTGGAAGAATAATAAAGTTTCTTGGCTGGTAGACGGCATCCTTGTGACGTCGCCACTGTTCTCAAAGATTGACGAGGCCGTCTGATTTTTTGTAAGGGTTATCTCCCTTAGCCCAAGGGCTAAATATGGTATACGAATACCTTTAGATACCTTTCACGTATTCTGGGTATATACTTGCAACCACCCGCTGGAGCGGAAGCCCAGTTATACCGCTGTACACTCGAACTCTGCTATTATTAGTCTAGTGGCATCTAGTCCAGGATACACTACGCAGAGGACGAGCAGTCAGGAATATCACCATCATTGGAGATTGAGACTTTATAAGCATTACTCAAATCCTCACGATCATTAGCATCCCCAACAAAAGTAGTTTTTAAAGTGTTTAATATGTAATGACCCTGAGTACTCGTCAAAATGGTTCCATCGCCCGATTGTTTGCTTTCAAAGTTGATTGTAATAGGATTGGCAATTCACAATAATATTCACTTGGTGAATAATTATGAACAATGGTGATTATCGATTTTTGTTTGTGTGTTTATCATTTGTTGATTTTTATTATTCTACTTTGCGTTTTAGTGTGACTAAATAAACAAACACGACTCTGGTTTCTGTTTATTCGTTTTCTCTATCGCTACTTATTTCGACTCTACCGATTGATTGGTTTTTTAAATTATCGATTTTTTTTCTTATTTATCTATTGCTATCTATTACTATACATTCCCGAAAGACCAGCAAGAACGGTTTTGGAATGGACAATTGTAAATGGTAAAAGAAAGGTTGGCAGACCAAAGAAAACTTGGCTAAGAATTATTCGGGAAGATCTAATTGAACTGAAAGTTTCATGGGCACAAGCAAAACGTTTGGCAGAATGTTCAAATACATGGAAACATTTTGTTGTCTCATGTTCTCTTTGAATTACGAGACTTTGATGTTTATTTTTGCTGTAATTGTTATCTTATTGCCCCATGCTTATTTTTTAAAGCAAAAGGGTTTTGTAATAATAATAATAACAATAATAATACATTATGTATTGGGATGTTGATTAATATTGCAGGTTCAATTTGTGTTCAATTTTTTGACTTCGACAAAATCCTTCAATCGAAACGTCATCTTTCTGGAAGAAGATTATTACGTTGTCGAGGATATTCTGCACGTCCTCAATGTGATTCAAACGAATATTTGGAAGTGAGTTTGATTCATTTTGGTTGGCGATGCAGTCGCGATGACTCGAATGTACGACGTTGTGTAGTTAATAGACGATATCCTTGTAACGGTGCCACTGTTGGCAAAGATGTTTTGTCAGGGTTGTATCTCTTAAACCAACAGCTACATATGGCCTATGGGTACCTTAAAACGTCTTTCAATTGCTCTCGATCCATGCTTGTAGCCATCCACCGAAGCGGAAGTCGGGTTATACCGCTGTGCATTCGGTCCCTGATGTGTTGATTGAGCATGTTTCACGTGGAGGTGACAGACAGGAATGTGACCAATATTGGAAATTGAGCATTACTCAAATCTACGGGACCGTTAGCATTCCGCTACTACTAATAATGATCAGGCCTTATTGTTAGTTATTGGAAACATCTCAAGTGCTGTTGTTGTAGTATTATATAATTTTCCTTAAATTAATGCAAATATATTTTTAAAAATTCATATTTAATCTATTTTTGATTCCAATATTTCATTTGAATTTATCAACAATTGCGAGTTTAAATGTGAACGCTTTAATTAGATTAAACATATGGTATATATATATATATATATATATATATATATATATATATGCGCTGTACTGTCTCACAAACATAAACAAACTTTGTGTTCTCCCAATTACGTTTTGTCCAGCAAATAGGTTTATTTGATGTCTCATTTTTTGACAATGACTTTCTCAGCCGTCTTTTGTCCGTTTGTCTAACTTTTTTGCACTCTCGTATGACTCAGAATGAAGTCAATCAATACCAAAGTTGCATTAGTTACATTATAAAAACAAGCTTTGAATATGGCCCAACATAAGACCATTTGAGAGATTTTTCTGAGTCAGCTCTTGTCAAAACAAGAACAACACGTTTCCTATCCGAACTGAACTTGGTATGGGGAGGGGGCATAAATGAAGTTCCAAATAAAAATATGAGAAGACGTAAAGTGTGAGATGAATTCAATTCGTATATTCTCGTCAGCCACAAACATATAACATTTTAGCATATATATACAAAAAGGGGTATAGATAATATTTAAATTAGTACAACTCACAAACATACACACACGATTATTATGACCAAGTTAAGTTCAGTGTAGTGACGATCTGTTTTTGTGCAAACAAAGCAGGTTTCAAAAATATTACAATCGTCTCCCCTACAAAAGAAATATATTGATGCTTTAAATGAGCTCAAACAAAACAATGATATAATTATTCTTAGACCGGATGAAGGGTCTGGAATAGTCATTATGAACAAATCTCAGTACGTTGAAAGAACCAATAAAATACTTGAGGACTGTTCAAAATTTAAACCAACAGCTACAAAGGACAACATCGAGTTAATTAAAAAGCAAATCAGTTATAAGCTTCAAATTATAAAGCTTCACAATTTTATCACTGAATCGGAATATCAATTTCTAAAGCCAATTGCTAATCACATGCCTGAATTGTATGGACTTCCAAAAACTCATAAAGAAAACATTGCGATTAGACCAATTCTATCTATGGTAAATTCACCATACCATAAACTTGCAAAATGACTGAAACACCTGATCGATCCAATTAAGAAACAAATGAGTATGTATAATCTCAAGGACACCTTTGAGTTTTTTTTACAAA